>JACGCM010002086.1:1200000-1556632 GCA_014058105.1 Kingdonia uniflora | reverse complement strand
AACGAGTCACAGAATGAAAAGCATGTAACTGCGCCCTGGTGCAGCGCTTCTGAGCCTTGTCTGCATATCTGTTGCAGGTTAGGAGACGATATCTAATCGTTAAGCGAACCGGGACAGATCTTCTCTGGAGGAGGTATAGTGGAACACAATCTTTTGCTCCGTATGTTGGGGGCTAGTTGATGCAGATAGATCCCTAATGATTCTTGATCTCTTGAGACGAGCAACTTTGGGCTAATTTCCATGCAAGTTTTTCTGTCCGTGATCAGTACGTATAACTTATTGTGTTATCTCTGTATTTCTATGCCAAAATAACTGCAAACAGTATTCATCCAATCCGTCCTATATTGATACATTTTTCAAGGAAAACAGCCAACAGTTTATTCAATTTCGTTAAGAGTATATTTGGACAGCGAAAACCAAAGAGGGAAATAAGCTATATCTTTCCCACATTTTAAGTCTGTTACTATTTATCTATATGACTAAGACTATGGTTTACATTGACCTCGGAACTACATGCGTTCTAAGGCCTAAGGCTTCCTACATCTAAAGTCTTAGTAGAGTAAATTGTAAGGAGCTATGCAACACTGACGACACTCATACACGGTTGGTATTCCGATACATGTGTAGGTGTCAGACAACAAAGAATATTAAAATAAATGAAAACTTACACGACCTTTTACGTAAACGATTTTTTGAATACCTGCTTATGTATTATGATTTATATCATTTAAGATAATTAATTTTTGATTGATATATTTCAAACAAATTGTTTTCACCCACACATTTATCTACAACACAATGATGATCCCTAGACGCTTTGATATCAAAACCATTCCCCACAAAGAAACCAAACAAAACAAGCCCAATCCTTAACAGAGCTCTCCCCAATTCCTCACTCATTTGTTTTTTGAGGCCCCACATAACGTTTTCCCCTCAAAAAAAACATTTCAAGCAAAAAGGTGGCCCACCTTGCGCTTTTACATCGCGATCACGATACTTTACAGTTGAGAGCCTGAATGAAAAAAAAAAAACACCAACATTTAGACGTCTGTTAAAAAAAACCCCAACTGAGGTACCATTGACTAAAATTGGACGACTCTCAATCGAATTTTAGTTTTTTTCACCAACTGAGCGAAGTACTTCAAGATGCTCTAGATGTTTCTGCAACAATCTCTTCCTTACAGGAAGGGCCCATATAAAAAAATGGCATTATTAGAGTTATGGCCTGTGGTTCTAGAGAATTCGAAGAGTTGGGCCCGGCCGGCCCATTCGGTTACTAGATGTTCTTCTATTCTATTAAAAGAAGACTCTAGAAACCCTACAAACACTCAATAAAAACAGATCTCTTCCCTTCGTCTCATTATAATTTATCATTAATCGAAACCCTAATTTTGTGTTTTCCCCCAAATCGAACAATGGCGGAACAAGTAGAGACGTTTGCTTTCCAAGCTGAGATCAACCAGTTGTTGAGTTTGATCATCAACACCTTCTACAGCAACAAAGAGATCTTCCTTCGTGAACTCATCAGTAACTCTTCTGATGTAAGTTTCTCTTAATTACTAATTGTTGCTCTAATATGCTTGATTACTCAAACCCCATGTTGTAATTGTACGTGTATTGTATTGTGTGAAGGCCTTGGACAAGATCCGGTTCGAGAGCTTGACGGACAAGAGCAAGCTTGAATCACAACCAGAGCTTTTCATTCACATTGTTCCTGACAAGGCTAACAATACCCTTTCGATCATCGATAGCGGGTGGGTATGACCAAATCTGGTAAGTTGTTGTAGAATCATGTTGAGTATGTTGATTGAAGCACTGGGTTTTTTTATTTTACATTGTTTCGTCGTTGTTTTGTTATTATCAGTATCAGTATGTTGTTTGAATCACTGGGTCTTGTTGTTATGATCAGATTTGGTGAACAATCTTGGTACCATTGCGAGATCCGGAACGAAGGAGTTTATGGAGGCATTGACTGCTGGTGCTGATGTTAGTATGATAGGACAATTTGGTGTTGGGTTTTACTCTGCGTATCTTGTTGCGGAGAAGGTTATTGTTACGTCAAAGCATAACGATGACGAGCAGTATGTGTGGGAGTCTCAAGCGGGAGGGTCTTTCACAATTACACGAGATATCAATGGTGAACCCCTTGGGAGAGGAACTAAGATCACTCTTATACTTAAGGATGATCAGTTAGAGTATCTTGAGGAGCGGAGGCTTAAGGACTTGGTGAAGAAGCACTCTGAGTTCATTAGTTATCCGATTTCTCTTTGGACTGAGAAATCTATTGAGAAAGAAATCTCGGATGATGAGGATGAGGAGGATGAGAAGAAGGATGAGGAGGGTAAGATTGAAGAGATTGACGAAGAGAAGGAGAAAGAGGAGAAAAGAAGAAGAAAAATCACGGAGGTGTCGCATGAGTGGGCTGTGATGAACAAGCAAAAGCCGATCTGGATGAGGAAGCCAGAGGAGATTAATAAGGAGGAATATGCGGCCTTTTACAAGAGTTTAACGAATGATTGGGAGGAGCATTTGGCTGTGAAGCATTTCTCTGTTGAGGGGCAGCTTGAATTCAAAGCTGTTCTCTTTGTGCCGAAGAGAGCCCCATTTGATCTCTTTGACACGAAGAAGAAGCCCAACAACATCAAGCTTTATGTCCGACGTGTCTTTATCATGGACAACTGTGAGGAGTTGATGCCAGAGTACCTCAGTTTTGTCAAGGGTATTGTTGATTCCGAGGATCTTCCCCTGAACATCTCCAGGGAAACGTTGCAGCAGAACAAGATTCTGAAGGTTATTAGGAAGAACCTTGTGAAGAAGTGTGTTGAGATGTTCTTTGAGATTGCTGAAAACAAGGAGGATTACAACAAGTTTTATGAGGCTTTCTCTAAGAACCTCAAGCTTGGTATCCACGAGGATGCCCAGAACAAGAACAAGCTTGCTGAGCTTCTTCGTTATCACTCGACTAAGAGTGGTGATGAGATGACCAGTCTGAAGGATTACGTGACTAGGATGAAGGATGGGCAGAACGAAATCTACTACATCACTGGTGAGACCAAGAAAGCGGTTGAGAACTCTCCCTTCCTTGAGAAGCTGAAGAAGAAAGGATATGAGGTCCTCTACATGGTTGATGCCATTGATGAGTATTCAGTTGGTCAGTTGAAGGAGTTCGAAGGGAAGAAGTTGGTTTCTGCCACGAAAGAAGGTTTGAAATTGGAGGAGAGCGAGGACGAGAAAAAGAAGAAGGAAACTCTGAAGGAGAAGTTTGAGGGTCTCTGCAAGGTGATCAAGGATATTTTGGGCGACAAGGTTGAGAAGGTTATCGTATCTGACCGTGTTGTTGATTCTCCATGCTGTTTGGTGACTGGCGAGTATGGGTGGACTGCAAACATGGAAAGGATCATGAAAGCTCAAGCTTTGAGGGATTCGAGTATGGCTGGTTACATGTCAAGCAAGAAGACAATGGAGATCAACCCTGAGAATTCAATCATGGAGGAGTTGAGGAAAAGAGCCGATGCTGACAAGAACGACAAGTCTGTCAAGGATTTAGTTATGCTGTTGTTTGAGACTGCTCTTTTGACTTCGGGTTTCAGTCTGGAGGAGCCAAACACTTTCGGTAACAGGATTCACAGGATGTTGAAGTTGGGGCTGAGCATCGACGATGAGAGCGGCGATGGTGAAGCTGATACCGACATGCCTGCTCTGGAGGAAGCTGATGCGGATGCTGAGGGATCCAAGATGGAGGAGGTCGACTAAGTGTTTTTTCTTTGTATGTTTTTCGTTAGTTTTATTTAGCTACTTTTGTGGAAGGATTTTATTAGTACAGGAGTTCCATAGCTCCATTGAGGGAGCTATCTCACCGGTTTAATTGTTAGTTTTGTTAAGCTGTTGCTTAATCTGGTCGATTGTTTGTGAGATGAATATTAATTTTCCTTCCAATTATATCTGTTTGCGCTCTACTTTCTCTTCTGCTTTTATCTTGATTTATCTCTCAGAAATATGTTTGAATGATTTGTGTAGAGTACAGGTTCAGCCAGCATCAGTGAGATTATATGTTATAATGTTACGAAGGTGAAGCAATATTGTTTCATGTAATGCAAGTTGTTTCAGAAAGAGTTGATTGCTCTATTTTCTGGCCGATTCCATTGGAAGCGACTTAATAGGATGATTGCATTGTTGAATGGACTAAAAGATATTTCTTAGCTTAATGCCAAAAACAATCTAAAGAGAGTAGCAAACTGTAGCTAATTCAACATAATAGGATATGCAAGACTAATTTCAACACAAGGGTGAAAACTGAAAATGTCTCTCTGCCAAACTCCAGGTTCTATGTTTCATCTATCAAAGACAACTGATACAGTTCGAAAACTAAACAACAGCTATTGAACTTTCAGCAAGCTCGTCACAACAGGGAACCCCCGTTGTGATGGATCATCAGAAACCCTGGCTTCAAGCAAACTGAACCTCATGTATCATCGACTTGTGAGTGAAATACAAAGCTTGGGAATGTTGTGGTGATATCCCTGTACAAGGAAATGAAATCAATGTTCAAAGAATGACAGAAACAATATATATATATTGGCTATTATCTTGGATTAAATTCTGAAACCAAGGAAACAATATAGATATTAAATAATGAAAACACACTAGAAGATGAGGACATGGCTACAATATAGATATTCTCTTATATATTTCTCATCATGTAAACACGGTTTACACGTCTTCAAAACACTGGGGTCTAAAGCTGGAAACAAAGGTCCTACTAACGCCCCTTATATGAAATGTTCCGTACAGATTTCTTATTAGCTTGTTCCAAGATTAACTTCATCCGAAGTGAAATCCATATCTAAATTTTACCATTGTCAAGATGAACTGAATTTTCTTAAATGAAAAATGTTATAATATCCATGCGAAGTGTATATATAATTCTTTTTTAACTTTTTTTTTTACTCAGAAATCTTGAAGGGGAGTTTCGGTGATTAAAAATTAGATCTCTATTAGCTGTCTTGCTGATACTCAGTAGAGAAAATGAACGTGACGTAAGATAAATTTTGAATTACTTGAGTATTGAAGAGTCATATTCTTCAAGAGAGATGGGTGTCGCAAAACAAGATTCCTCCATTCTTCCTTGTCATCTTCCCGTCATGTTTTGTATCAGCTTCCTCAAAAGTCTGATATATCAAATCAAACAAAACGTGTCTTGTACAATGAATGTTTCAAAAGACTAAATCTTAGAAAAAAAGCAAGAGTTAATTTGTATAATAAAAGTTTGTATTCATAATTATCATATGATTTATGCTAAAGATGGAACAGAAAATATATTACTTTTTAGTGGATGAGGGAGTATGGTCCATCACTCTTAAACCAGGTCTTCTTAAGTTCTAAGTCGTCTTTCAAAGGGCTGATTAAAGTCGAAGGAGGATTGTTATTAAAAAACAAAGCAATCCATAGACCATCACTCTTTAACAAAGTTTTTGTATTCTAAGAAAAAGGAATCCCAGGTCAACATCGTAAACTGCTTGAAAGATAGTGAGAAAGTAAGATATCTTGCTTCTTGTGGCGAATTATCGCAAAGGAACCCTAAGCGCATGCGCAACCTGACCTAGTAAAACCTGCCCTTTCATCCCCAAAACCTTTAACCTTTTTTTGGTTCCGGGATCAATTATACTTGGAGGATGTGGGCAGTAACAATATTTTGGAGAAGGATCTTGGTTTGCCCTCTTAGACTGAATCAAATAGTCCCACTTATCGCTTCAGAAAATGTTGGAAGAGAGAAGTTAACAAAACACCTAGATATGCATTTTTGTGGTTTTCAGGTGGTATAAGTCAATGTGGACTTCTTGCCTCCAAATTGTTGCCTCTGTTATCAAACATATTGCAAATTTGACCTACCTTCCGATATAATTATTCCTTACTCAATTATATGAACAAATAAAATTATAGGAAGGGTCGACATTATATATCAGGAATCCCTCCATAAAAACATACATATAAGGAAAATGTTTTATCTACAGCTAATAGCAAAAAAAAAAAAAAAAACAACAACAACCAGTATGTGAGGCTAGAAGATCACCTTGTCGATGATACTTTCTATCACATCATCAGAAAGGTTCATTCCAGATTCAGCAAGTGTAGCGACTACCATTTGCTTAACCTACACATAGAAGTAACAGGTCAATATAAACATTGATTCCCAACTATTTGCCGCATCCGCAATTTAATTTCCCACTGTAAACAGGATTATCTCAAAGTCCGAAAAAATGAAAATCCATAACCAGTATATTCGTCAATTACAGTAAACTCAATGCCTAGTAGCCAAAGCCCAAATTCAATCGCTGCGACCTCTCACCCATCTAAGAGGGTAGGGTAAGGTCTGGTGGTGAAAAGAAATAAAAATAAATCTAACGGTGAGAACACACATTATACTAACATCAAACATCAAATCACGAAGTCGGCATTTCTGCTTAACAGTAGTTTTTGGATTGTATCATCAAGATAATGTGTACGTAGTTTTTCGCTTGTACTCAGCTGATGACCCATGCCATATAGGCTCCACCGCCAGCAGAACATTTTAAAAGACATTTTTAATGCAGCAGTCTACTAAACTTAGGCAGTCCACTTTGAAGATGTGTGGACACATTTTATATTTTTTGCGCAGCTCAGTCCTACCAACACAGTTTTACCTTCTGCATGACCATAGAGTTATTTAGACTTCCTCCCTTGTTTCATTGATCAGGATACAGGAGTGTAGTTAGCCCCTGTTTTTTTACCAATGCCTAAAGCTTTTCTTTCCCCAGTTGGAAGCTGCTTATGATGGGAATTTCTTGTGATAAGAAATGATCCCAGGAGCTCTTGGTTCTCCAAACACTAGCCCTACCAACTAAGCAAGCCCATGTTGGTTTAACCACATTAAGCCCATGTTAAAATCATGAAAAATGTCTTGGATGCCCTATATATTCTGTTTGTTTCAAGGATAATTCTAAGATATGGATTTATTTTCTTCCAGGTCAATAGTTTCCCAAGATTTTCCTTATAATGGATTTTCTTTGGCGGTGTTTAGTTTGATTGCAGAAAATCTTAAATTTTATAGAATTTAATATCTAGTGTCTGTATAATAGCAAGTTCTTTCTTAACTTCTCCATCTCCACTTTTCTCTAGAACTTGAGAGCTATGAGAAATAATCTTCTCGCTCTCTTTATTATTTTTTAACCATTCAAATCTCTCTCTAGATATTTAATCTGAATATCAAATCTTCCAATGATTTACAGTTTTACGTTAAAACAAAAGGGACCAACTTTAGCTGTTGGTAAAAAAAAACATGTACAAACTATACCCCTGGACACTGAAGCAGAGACAAAAGTCTAATTTGTACATAATTAAATCTATGTTTACACAAGTTGTTAGCTCAGACTACCAACTGATGGAGGCGACTTGTCGAATTTAAACCTTAAACCACTGTTCATTACAGACCAGCCTAGAAAAATGTAGTTCAAACATTGAAACTACTTGAGGAAAGAACAATAGTTACCTCTTGTCTCTCAATGAATCCTTGCTGCTTGAGATCATATAGCTGAAAAGAAACTGCAAATGAAGAAAGCTCAAAGGGTTAGTTCTACAGCTGCAGATACATATCAATAGATCAATAAAAGAGCCTAAATTAGATAGAGCGTGGCTTTAAAACAAGATTATGACTTACACTCGATCTTATCGTCAATAGGAGCGCTGGGATGAAAAACGGAGAGAGCTCGAGCAAATTCTTCAAAACCTAATATCCCATTGTGTTTTGTGTCAAACAAGTCGAAGACCTGCAAATTTTAGAACCAGGATCAAACAATAATACGGCGAAACAGGGTTGTTAAAACTCCTCTGAAAGTTGATGAGTTAGTTTGTCAACTGCATGCTTAGATTTCAGCTTTTGTAGTTATAGCTATCTTTGGAACTTGGTATCATCACTATCCAAGTCTCAATATGGCACCTGGAGACTAGATATCCTGATAGTTTAAACTTCTTCACTGACGCTCTCCCCACTGTACAACAGTGGTAATGATACCACTGGATACTTCCATATGCATCTTTTTTTCTTTCTTTCTTTTTTAAATATTTTATACATAAATGAACCTGCTTATTGTGCTCGCTTCTTAGATCTCATCTATATGTAAGTAGTATCTTGTTAGAAATTTCATTATGAGCCTTCTCAAAATAAGAATAAAAATCTCAGTAACAAGAAGTTCATAATAAAGACTTTGATTGTATTTACTGATTTAAGAGATAGTCCAATTAATAAAAATCCGGCATTGTCGTATTGTATTAGGAAGAAGTATGGAATACTCTGTGTCCTAGATCCGGGAAATTAAAAGTAGTACACTCCCCATTTATCTACTAGTAAGTGTGCGTGTCATTTTTTATAGGAGGTCTGTTTGCAACTTTGCATGTATCATTGCCTGGAAATCAGGGTTCTGAAATAACTAATACAATAGGTTCTTTAATAAAAGGAAGCAAACGACAAATTTGAGATGAAATACCCGATCTGCGAACAAGCTTTCCTTTTTGTTTGTCTTGAATAACGCCAACTGGAACTCTTCCTGTAAGATTATTGAAGAATTCAGTTAAATACATGAATAAGAGAAAATAATTATAAGAGGATGAGTCAAAAGAACCATATGGGAAAAGATGCATCTCAACAAGCTTGTAGTTATTTACTTTTGTGGGTTGGTAAAGATGTGCATCGATCAAGAAGCCAAATGCTAAAATCTTTTTGCCAATTCAAGTAAACAAAACCGGCCTGTTATACCTTGTTGATCAAGCCGTCATCAATTACAGCACTGCTGATCTTCTTAAAAAGTTCATAAAGTGCCTCGACTTCACTTACACTAACTGCAATAAGAACGACGCAAGAAGATATAGTATTAAATTTCCCCGTTTATTGGCCACGAATAAAAAAATGCATAACTGAGAAATTGACTTCCGAGAAATCGACTGATTAAAGCAATGATCAAAATGTCAAAATCTACTTTTGAATTGATCAGTCTTGCTAAACATCGCTATATCGAGACTGGGTGACATACTTCACAAAGTCTAGTGGTATATTAACTATTCATACGTCTTTTTCTTCAAAAATCCAATTGGTGATAGAATAGTACCCGCCAACTGATATATTAGCCAATATATTACATTAGCCACCCACTATTTAAACCGGCCTATTGAAATAGTGCTCAACATATCGATCCATGGAATGGAGTATTGAACAGTGATATAGAAGGTTTATTCAGCCATGTCAGATAGGTTCTACTTCTACAACTTGATAATCTTTAAGACTTTGATTCACTTTATGTACTTTTGTCCATCCATTTGAGGGGATTTCAAGGGTCCATTTGAGGTTTTGCATTTAGATGAGAGGCTCTGGTCCTGCATGGTTTGTTTTCTATGAACTATTTTATCTCAACAGCAATCACTGCACTCTTCGTTGTATGTGTGGGTTTTTCTTTAATAAAACTTTCCTGTTTAATGGAGTTGGATATTTTAGTGACTTACAAGAAACAAAATTGTATTTTAGAATGTAACTATTTCTTAAAAAAATATATCAGGTTGGAATCTGAGTAACCGCAGCTTGCCTTCCTAAGAAGGGATTGTAAAAAAAATCTATGCAATAGTAAATTCAAAATATTAACGTAACTTTATACGGTTTTACCACTTCAAGTGGATTGAGGTAGTAAGAAACAAATCAACAGATGCTATAGGAAAACACATATCCGCAATTCCGTATATAGAGTTAAATGGATATTTCTATTCCTTTTCTGGATACCCTATGTGACGCTGAAGATGATGCACATAGAAATTAAAATCAAAAAATGGTGGATGACATACAGACTGTTTCCCTTGCAAGAATTTCCGGATCTTCAAGGCCCCTGGGTTGCTTATACAACTCAAGATCGCAACAACTGAGAATGGAAGCGAACAGATGCTTAAGTCCCTCTATGCACTGCAACATGATATTTCCTTATAGTCAAAACACCCCATACCTGTGTAAGAAGGAATTATAAATTTTGAGTAACCATATTAAAAAAGGAATTATGAATTTTGAGTGACCATTTTATTTTAACAAAGGAAATATAAATTTTGAGTGATCATTTTAACAGTCAAATATTCTGTCATGGCTAGATAGTAATAAAGAATAATATACAGTAAAGATTGCTTGTTATTGGAAGTGAAATAAGGTACTTATTATGGGAGATCTTATTGTCTGGTGTAAGCATTTCTGAGGCTCTTGGAAGATGCAGTTTAGTGGATTTGCTTACAGATAAACCTCCATACAAGATCCCCGATGTGCTTTCCATAGGTTTCCGTCATATGGACCTTATTTCACATTCCGTATGTTTGGTCTCGGGCCTCGGCCTTCCACCTTTTGATTAATGAAATCTCATTATTTATCAAGACAAACGAATTCTTAATGAGTATAATATATTTATCGGTACTGATTTTTAATGATTTGTACTTTGACTTCCAAATATGCCACGTTAAGTGTCATTTAGTTCTAATCTTTAAAAGGGAAATTGGTTAAGAAAATTAATTTTTGGTCAAGTCTTTAATCTTTGCTTCTTTTGGGAAACCATCAGGCAAATTCAACAGGAATAATAACCTTCATAAAATGTTCTTTTCATATAAATGAAGAGTTCCATTAATAAGAAAAACGTCTTCAAGCAACAAGTTCTTAAAGCCGGAGATACGACAAAGCATCAAAAAAGAAACTACTACATTTGTCCCTTATAAACCGAAACAAAACAAAACAACCTAGCTAGGAAGTAACGACAAGGTCTCATAAGCAAAAGAGAAACCAAGTCTAGGAATTGTGGATCAAAACCTCATTAAGACTCGTTAAATCCAAGATAACAAGTCCCGACAAAAATGTCGATTCCAAAGGTTCCCGCCAACAGTAATTACTCTAACCAACTCAAATTCAACCTTACAATATTAAACATATCAGGACCTATTCTTAGAGCCTACGACACGCTCATATCTAGTACATGCAAGCAACTAATCTCTCATCTACTCTTATCTAATTCTCCCAACTCTAAGATTTCATGCACGTATCTACCGGATCAATCACATAACAAATTTTATACGAATTTGATTCATATCTAAATTTTCATTATCTTTCCAACTATCACAATACTAAATATCTACCAGATCAGCAATCAAGCTTAAAATAACCTAACTCTCAACACTAATTACAACAAATACAAACACAATTATAGTTTCCAAACTCGAAAACACATCGATCACCAATAGATCTAAACATGCAAATACTAACACATACAATGAAATCGAGTCTGAATCGGTCACCAATTCTATCATCAGTAACATAATCAACACAAACGAAACTAAATTGAAACATTATCGATTCTTATAATACAGAGAGAGAGATCTATACATACAACAGTAGATCAATCAGATCAAACATAGACATGAACGAACAACAAGCAATTGCAGAGAATGTAGAGATAGAGAATCACAAAGAAGAAGAGTTACCTTAGAAGAGAAACAATGGCAGATGAAGAGAGAAAGAGAAACATCTTTCGCTCTCTCTCTCTCTCTCACTCTCTCTCTCTCTCTCTCTCTCTGTGTATGTTGTGAGGGCGGAGAGAGCTAAAATTGATATTTTTGACGAGGTGATGATGATTGAGGTGTGAGAAGAAAGAAATAAGAGAATCTTCTCTTAATTGTTGTTTATGAAACTCACTCTGCTGTTATTTTCTCTTAGCGTTACCTTAGATTCGAAGGTGCCACATCGGATTTTTGAGCTCCAACAGCACCTCAATGACTTGGATTTTCAATCTGACGTCGCGCCCAAGTGTAAGGGTGGCAATGGGTCGGGTTTGGGGCGGGTGGAGCAATACCATCCTCATACCCACCAAATTACCCTACCCCAAACCCGCCCCACCACCCGTTTAAAAATCATAAATTACCTGTACAAAAAAAAAATTTGAGCTGCTAGGAATAAGTTTGAGATAATTATTCATTTAATCTTCAATAAAATAAGGAAAAATGAGCTGAGGATTAGAAGCAATTTAACCCTCACTTGAGCCAACTAAGGATCAAAGGCAATTTAACTTTCACTTCTGCATTGAGCCATAAGTGAAAACATGTCTTCAGAATAAGGTTGAAATGAAGCCAGCTAGTTTGATAGGTCTGTATAAGAAGAAGAGAGAAGCTGATGGACATATAGAGGTTGAAATGAAGTTATGAATGCAGGACTGTAGGGGAGGAGGAAGTAACATGTTTTATGTCTTAAGAGTTCAGAAATCAGAATTAGGTTTAACTTGTATGTAAGGGTATTCACGTCATATCATGTATAACTGGGTCGGGTGACGGGGCCCCATTTATCTTTAAACCAGACCCGCCCCATTAAATAAATGGGTTTTTACTTAAAACCAAACCCGCCCCATACCCGCTATAGTCATACCAAACCCGCTTCATTAAGGGCAGGGCGGGGCGGGTTAAATTGCCAACCCTACCCAAGTGTTGGGTGTCTGTTAAAAAAACAAGGTTGAGTCATGATTTCCAAGACTCAACTTTGTTTTTTTACGTCGAGATTGGGCGCGGGCACCTGTTAAAAAAAACAAGTGAGGTACTATTGGAAGAAATAGAACCTCACCGACTTGGATTTGCCTTTTTTTCAATCAAATAAGTGAAGCACTTTAGGAGATGCGGGCGCCTGTTAAAAAAAACAAGTGAGGTAGTGTTAGAAAAAATAGAACCTCACTGACTTGGATTTGACTTTTTTTCAACAAAGTCAGTGAGGCATTTTATGAGATGCTCTAAGCTTGTTTGATTTACTTCAATCAAAAGGTCGAACCAATGGTTATTATAAATGGTAGCGAAAGTGCCTAATGAAGAGACAAGGTTTGATTACTGATACTTTGTGAATCTGTCAATGTGTTAATTATTGTCCTTAGCTTAGCTGGTGTGATATGGATTTTTTAAGGTGTATATTAATGGAAACTGTATGACTCTAGTGGTGATAAATCTGTTTTTCTTTTAATGTGGCGGGATACATAAATTTAACATGCTGTAAGAACTTCATTCTTTCGCCCTATAAGGGAATTGCAGCAGAGCTCTTATTAAAGCCTTGAAAGACCTGAAAGAAATAGAGTTAAAGAAACCACCATAAGTTTATGTGAATAATTGCTGCTACAGAATAAAAGAAACAGACTCAGAAAAGGGAACATCAGATTTCATTGCAAAAACTGTAATTTGCACATATTTATGTTCATAGTTTCTTCTGCTTTGTACATAAGAAAATCAAAACATCTATATAAGATCTCGTACTTTGCTATAAAAGATGTGTATCCAACCATTTATCCACCTTAGAATTACCAGGAGCAACCAATACAGGTTCACAATCTAAGATGAGATATCAAAGCAGTCCGTAGGCCTCAAAAAGGATTTCATTCTATAACTTCTTCACAATCTAAGATGAGATGCTGGTTGTCATCAGAGCAGTCTGTAGCCCACAAAAAAGGATTTCACTCTATAAAGCTATTTTTCACTTCCTCCTCCCAAAACAACCCAAAAAACAGTAGAATCTATCTGCTCCCTTTATCCTTCCAATTTACGGTCTCAAACCCCTACAACAAGAAGAAAACTCGTTAATGAGATTCATTACATTGAAGTTAGGAAAAAAAAAGAAAAAAAAAAAAGAAAAAATGTTTTGATAGACAGAACTAGAGTATCAGGAGATGACTCTTGAAAGAAGCCGTTCATGTTATTAGTTGCGGTTATGATAAAACAGAATGGGGTAAAGAGGTGGACTGGATATAGAGATCTGTCACAGATAATATTCTGAGAGGCTTTAAAATGTACTGCCATGGTTGGAGGTCTGAGTACAGTATGCCCAGAAGGCCAGCGTTTAAAGGGTCGGCTCCTATCAACCTTTCAGACCGTTTACACCAGGTGCTTCAATGGGCCCTTGGATCTGCTGAGATTTTCTTGAGAAATCACTGCTCAATCTGGTATGGTTATGAATGCAGTTTGAAATGGTTGGAACGGCTCTCTTATATTAACTCAGTCGTCTACCTGTGGACATCTATTCCATTGGTTGCTTACAGTACATTGCCAGCATTCTGCCTCTTGACTCAAAAGTTTATCATCCCTGAGATTAGCAACTATGCCACCATCGTCTTCAAGGCTCTCTTTATATCTATTTCTCTAGCGGGGGTCCTTGAGATGCAATGGGGACGTGTTGGGTTAGTGGACTGGTTTGACGTTTAATTTAGAAAGGACTGGTTTGGATTTTCCAAACTTGGGAGTATATGTGTCACATATACTTCAACAGGCGCTTGACTTGGCCGAAAACAGTGTTATCCTTGTATTGGAAAGGCTTCAAAAGCCTCAGACATATGATTTAAAGTGGACAGTAGTGGTTTTCGTTTATATTAAAGGATGGGGATAAGATTTTGATATTTATAGGAGAAAGGTCTAACAGATACTTTTTGGGTTTTGAGTGGAAGGGGAGTTCCACAATGTCGAAAAAGAAAAAGAAAAAAGAAGAGGATCATGAGAAACTTAAAAGGAGAGACGTGCAGGAGTAGAACTCAAATTATATACAACACTCTTAACAAACATGCTGCTTCCATAAATGAGAGATGAACAGTAAAAAAATTCAATATAAAATGTTCTAAGGTGTGCAATGGGAGAAAGCGGAGGTAAATTGGGTATGCTCAATACTGATAGGGCCTTGGAGAATGACTGCTAAATTTATCCTTGCCATAGATTTTCAGGCTCTTCAAAAAGGCATCAATTTGCCGAAAAGTTTGTGTTATGCAAGACTTCAGGCACAAAAAAACTCTAAACACACAGTTGACATGACACTAGGGAACCTTACAACCCAAGTAGAGGCTTTATATTAATACTCATCAAATCAGGGAGCGACGAGCAGCTAAAATGTTTCACGATGAAGCATATTTCATGGGGGCAAAGCAAACAAAGCTGCTAGTGCAAAGCACATTAAAGGGATGCATTGTAATAATTTGTATATCTCCTTTAGATGCAATGATTTTGTTCCTAACATAATATCTAACGACCCCACTCTACAAGCATCGATATTGATGGATTTTTCTGAAAAGGCGTGACATGTACAGTGAAATCTTAACTTAAGGACCATACACCTTGCCCGATCTTAAGCGATGTGGGACTAAACCTTTGGTGCTACCATCACCGCTAATAGGCTAGGCGCCTTCAAATACCCACTTAGCCGCCGGGGTGTTACATAATAAATACTGAATATAAATGATGAAAATATACCTAATCGTAACCCCTCGGCCTCCACCAGCGAGGGCGAGGGGGATCCAAGCCTTTCATTTTCATTATATCCAATATATCCATTTTCCCAATTGCTTCTATTTCCTCCTGACTCAAAGGCAAACCACTGAGGGTGCGAGACAATGCAGCATCCAATATTCTCGCAGTTTCCGCTGAGGGGTTCTCGCCAACTTGAGGCTGAGTGAGTGTCACAACAGCATCGGGTTGTGGTGGAAGAGATATCTGGGGATGGTGGAGAGATGGTTCCTGAACAACAACAGGGGAAGCGAGTTGTTGTTGTTGTGATGTTAAGGGGGGGTCGAGGGAAATGCGATCGAGCTTCTCTTGTTGAGATGAACTAATCATACACATCTTTGTGATATCAGGATACCGATCTCCCTCCATCTCCATCATATCTCCTTCTCTGCTCATTTTAATTTCCCCAATCACAACTTAAGAGTACCTCCAACAGTAGCGTATGCCATTCCGGTTTACCTTATTGGTATTCTATAATAGTAGGTAAACGGTTTTCGTCCAATAGAGAATTATGATTTTAAGAGAGAAGTTGTAATGGGAGAGAGAGATGTTACGTGTATTAAAAAGTTTTCGAGCACTCAACGGTTTAGCGCCTAGAGATAGATGTCAACTGTAATTAAAAGTTGTTGGGCATTGAACGGTTCAGCGCCTAGGCGGTATGCAGATACTCTTCGCCAAGATCAGATTTCGTATACTATGGAGGGGTATGGGGGGTGAGTATGCTGAACACCATACCCCAGTTGGATAAGTTTTTTTTCTTTGCAAGAGTATGAGAAAACCTTAACAGCATACCACTCTGTTGGAGATGCTGAACACCATACCCCAGTTATCATTTTGCTCTTATAATGCTCTATTTCAAACGTCTATTATGTACTTGTGCAACCGTTCGTTCGCAAAAATATACTCCAACAACTGTTGCAGAGCGAAGCAACATTCTGTGTCATGATGCTGAACTTTGTGGTGTATGCAGTAAAGTTTGATTTCGATGGGTTGGAGATATTGGGCATTGCAGAAGAACTTATCCTTCTGGAGTATGGGATATATACTAGCTATTGTAACATTTATCTTGGGAAGGCAGGGCTTAGGCATATTGTTCCCCTTCCGAGATCGATCGTCATTAGACTTGGTACTTTTTGTGTCTCCTCCGTGATTAGCATTACGGTCTTGTTCCGTGGATTGATCTCGTGCTCTCAAGGTCAATTTCTGAGTTTACTGTCTTTAGAATACAATTCTTTCGAGATCAATATATCCATTGACATTTTCGATCATGTCATTCAAGGTCGTGGGTTTGTATAGAATTAGGTATTCTTTTGTTCTTTCATCCACGAGCAAGGCATTTGTAAACGCCAAAATAGTAATCTTATGTCGGTCCACATTTCTGGCCAACTCCAAGAATTTCTTAGTAAACGTCTCAAGCTTCTCTCCCGGAACTTGCTGAAGGCTGAACAAAGAATATAAATTTTCTTCCTTATCTCTGTTGTGCGAGTAATTCTTGACGAAGAGTTCTCGTAATTGTTCGAACGTTGTGATAAATCCCTCTTGTAACGAGTGGAACCATCGCAAAAGTTCATCTTGTAGACTGGTAGGAAAAAGTCAACATAGAATATGGTTGGACGTCTAATACAAGCCTAAAGCGTCCTGAAATTCTTGAACGTGTTCCACAGGATCGCTCCCCTTGTATTTTGCATATTTTTGGAGTGTGAAAATCTGTGGGAACTTTGTCATCCAATAGCTCTAGTTCCTGAGCAATCGGGTTTTTTTGTAATCTGTTGTGAATACCTTTAGCGGTTTGAGCCTGGGCTTCGAGCAATTTTTTGATCCGCTTTTCAACATGTTCTTAAGTCACATATTGTCGAGTTGTAATGATTGGGGCGTGAATCACGCCCTACACGAGGATTGTAGTCATCAGTCCCTTCACTTAAACGATCTTTCACTGGAATCTGAACTCCCCGAGTCTAACTTCTGCAAGGCCACCATCAACTTCTTGGTAGACCTCCAGGATCTTGATAGGCTCGACCTCCGGCTGAAGATGATTAGATCAAAGTTCACCTCCCAAGTTGTTAACGGGAGGTCCTAGTCTGTTATGAACGAAAATTTGTGAGCCTGCTAGCAGTGTGCGCCTTTGTTCTTCTAGGTGGCAATCTGTTGACCCTGTAGAACCTTCAGTGCATCTTGCACACTTGCTAGCTGTTGCTCCAGTGCGGCACGCCTTTCTGTTTCAGAGTTTAAGGTGGCCCGCAATTTTTCTAGTACGGTATTTCCTTCTGCTGGAGTAACTGACGTGCTCTGGTCTGGAAGAGGCATTCTGAGAAGAGATAATCAGTGGTTTTTGTGTCACGCCCCCAAAATTGGCTTCTTAATAAACTATTAAGAACGCGAATTCTGAGGTATAACGTCGGGCATCCTAAAGATAAACCCCCAAAAGACGTACTACAATTTAAAACAAATCGTAAATACATCTACAACACTAAGAAACTACGTAGTGGAAGAAAATCTAAAAAAGATAGAAATGATAAATAATACCACAAGGATAGCCAGAACTCCAAAAGATGCAAGTCCAGCTTGCTCCAATTACTAGTATCGTTACCGCAATAATTTACCTGAAAAAGTATATATGCGCAGGGCGTCAGCAAACAACGCCCAGCAAATACAAATATCCAAGGTCATAAGACATGATAGACCAAGATAAACACGGAAAAAAGACATGATGATTCTAACGGAAGTATAGAAGAATATCAACCAAGCTACGAGTTCTAAAGAGACAATCTAAGTAAAACTAATATCCTACCAAAATATCAATGATAGCCTAAACTTAGATCTAACTACTACAACCTAAGAAGTACGGTTAATGAGGAAAAAGAATTTGGAAGTCACGTACACAAGGTCACTTTTAATTCAGTGGGACCACACTCTCGTACCCTTCTGTCCTCAACAGAAGTGTATCCCTTATTGGCGAGCCAGGGATTGGCGGATTTATTTTTAGTGAGCCAGGAATTAGCGGGTAATGCACCTGATCAGGGTGTTCAAGGAATTTCAACCTAAAGGTCTAAAGCCTATTTTATTTTAAACTTTTAGGGATCTGCCCACGGGATGCTCGCGAAGCATGCAGCCGAGAAGTAACCGAGAAAGAATTTAGGGACTTATAACCCAGGAACACTGATAAACAGTTACCTCATATTTAGTTTAGGGACTCGAACCCAAGGACCGTAACAGCATAGCCCTACTGTGTACATTAACTCGAAGTTATCCTAACAGAATAGAAAGGAATAAGTTTGAATCCTATAAGAATCAAATGATTTGTCTGCCCCTGCCTAATCAGCATCTGTGACTAAATCCAAAGACCTGCCACTCTTACGACCAGATGATATATCTACCCTCACTTTAATAACAAGTGGGGACTCAATCAAATGAAGTAAAGCTCTAACATCCAATGCTATCTGTCGTAACATGCCCGATAAGTGAGATTATATCAAAAGGAAACTTTAAGCATCAAAGCAAATCTAAGTCGCGTACCACTGAATCATGGAAAATCCATTCTCTTAAATGGTTGTCACAAAAGACAAACCAAGGAATTACCTAAGATGTTCTAGAATCATAGACTCGCTCCAAATATCCATTTAGTTCAAAGTTCTTATCACCAGCACAATATCTTGCGATGATTATTGAACCACACTCATACAACCATCATATAGATCAACCTCATAAATAGTATAGGAATCCACTATTTCCAAGTCTCAAAAGTACTATCTAAAACTCAGTTACTAGATGTCTAAGCATACTAAAGAATCTCATCTACAGGAACCAAACTAATGAAAGAAACTACTATGATATCGGCCAACTGAAATGACCAACATTAAATAGATAACTAAGGAAATCATCTAAGAATGGTGGTTATACCACACTAAGATTCAGCCATCTCCTTCACACATACTATAACCAGAATATAACGCATCGAATGCCTATTTCCAGCAAATATCAAACCAAGTTATTCACGCCTATATTACCCAATAAAGTTTCTCACAACTAAACCGTAGTCAAGCACCGTCATTGGATATTACATCATCAATCAACAATTATTTAAACCCACCAATAAGCACTACCTCAAACCAACTAGTGTTCATAACCATTTCATATGATATCATATAAGTAAAATAATAACTGCCGCTATATCTTAACTAAACAACATGACCATTTAATCAGCCCCAATACAATTAAGTCGTAACTGCCATAAACCATATACAAGATATTCAACAAAGAACCCCGACAAAGCTTAGCCAGAGTAACCCCAGAACACCATCAGACCCATCATACCTATAATAAGACCTCTATAAATCCTCTGTACCTTTAAAACCCAAGCAATTCTCTAACCCAAATAAAAATTAGACTATCAGTATACTAACCTATTAAGAACCAAAGCCTAACACACACAGATCAACAGTTGTATGCCTAGAGAATCCTTATGCAATAACCCACGAGAGGATACATGACTGCCTACACAATACTGAAATGTATAATATAAATTTGATGCGATAATAAGAGAAAAATTTAGAGAACGATAAAATCAGTACCGATTTATACCTAGGAGATGCTTTGTATAAAGAAGATTGGAACAACTGAAATACGATGATTTACTCATATCAATCAAAACAAATGAGATTGGATAGATGCACTTGCCTGAGGTTAAGAATAACGATGAAGAACGAAAGCCGATATTAGTTAAAGGAAGAGTTGTGCCCTAGAATTGATGTGGAGAATAAGGAGGAGGAGTTGGAGAAGAATTGGGGAAATTCGGTGAAGGTTTGAATGGGTTGGTGTTGTTAAAATTTTGGGGAAACATGAGCTATGATAACATGCTACAGGTGCAACTTATAAACCATAACTACGACCACAAGGAGTTATACCAAAAAAAATGTGGGGTGCTACATTTTGAGACAATAGGATTGAGAATTTTGATTCCCACAGACGGTGCCAAATGTAATAGCCTAATTTCATGATTAGAACTTAACATTTACACCAGATGTGATCAGAATGCTAATAAACTGTAAGTAATAACTTAACAAGAAAGTTTAGCGTGGAAAACCTCTAAATAGGTTAAAAACCGCGACCTTTCTTGAGGATTTTAGAAATAGAGAGATTTTATTGAGACTGCTAGCTATTACAATGAGTGTTTTGAAGAATTGAGTATAGGGTGTTTTTGTGGGGATTCATCCGTCCTTCATCTGGAATTTTTTGGTCCTATTTATAGGTCTTATAATATGACTGTTTGACGACCATTAAGATTCTTAATGATGGACGTTACCGAATATATATATTTGATGGTATTTGATCTCATTGTGTAACGGTTTGATCTTGCTGTCGTGTAACAACTTCATTGATGACGTTGCATCTGCTGACACGAACTGTTAAGGTAGAGGTCGAAAGTGATGATTAGAACTCTGTAACTGTAAGGTGTCATACATTGTCTTACGTGTATGTTGATGAGGTTGAGTGGTCGTATGATGGTCGAAGATGAAACATGAGTCGGAGATGCAGAATAAACCACTACAGCTAGTACCCTAGGAATTTCATTTTTTACGACGAGTAGGTTTAGCCTACTACTAGACCAAATCTAAAGCTCTAAGAGAAAATAATTCCGTACCTGAAACATTAGTGGAGTGGCCTTAAAACTAAGCAACCGAAATGTCTTCCAAAAACTTGTCAAGGGGAATTATTCACATGAAAGCAGTTAGAAATTCTAATTGCTTACATCTGCATCATGTTTGCAGCAAACCAAATTGGGCCCTAATGGCAAAAGTAGCATGTTAGTCGCATCTAATATGCACTTCAACCAAATAAAATCTTAAGTGGTAGTGTGATCCAGTTTAAAGTATCTAGCTTGAAAAGATTTAAGAAATAAGATCACAACCTCTTTTAAGGTTGGGATTGAAAATCCATTGTAAGTGCTGCTTTGCTTAAAGCACTACGAAAGTATAAAAAGTTTCGCATTTACTAAACCAACTTTAATGCCCTTTGGATTCTATGTTCATTCGGGGGAAAATGCAAGAAAAAAATAAAAATAATAAATTATCATGATAATTTCCTCACCTAAAAAAATATGGAATTTGCATTGTGGCAAAGTTTGATGTGGGAAACCAATTAAATTATATGTTCGGATTTACGTAATAAATTGGACCTCATCACACTTGCCCCACACATAAATGAGGGACCACTTACTTACGCATGCTACACATGATAGTAGTACCACCCATTATAAAGTGAAAATCTTATTTTCACTTGCCCAATGTGGGACTAAAGAAAAACACCACGTTTTATATTCAAAACAATGTGGGTTTTTCCAACAACCGGGCCTTTAGTATGCGATATACCTCTAATGATGGCTTTAAAAGCCTAGAGATACAAGAGGACGTAGCCCATGCAAGACTTGGTCTTTATGATAAAGCACAACAAGGTCTACAAGAGTGATTAAGTATTCAGGATTACCAACCCCTACCTTGAGCAATTTACGCGTTATGGGCTTTGTTCTTCATGCCCAAGGGTCCAGCCCATATGGCTATGATGATGAGGGATTTGGTTGTAAAGTGCGTACCTCATTTTCTTTTAAATAAGGTTTACTAGGTGAACATTTGGGGAATAAGAGAGCTGAAATCAGCAAGAGCAAAAAGGGAGAAGTAAGGGTTTAAGGTGCTTCATACATACCAATTTCATCGCCGTTTTTAAGTCTGTCTAAAGCAAGGGTCTTTGGGGATTTGTGCCTTCTCAATCTTGATCGTTTGAAAGCTTTTTGTAGAGAATTGGGTTGGTAAAGGTGAAGCTGTACTCTTTGTATTTTCTCTATTTGTTGTTGTGATACCTTAAGTATTGGGCAAAAACTTGAGAGAACTAACTGTATACCTTTATATTTGATATAGTGAAGTGATCGGATTTGCCCCGTGGTTTTTCCCTCTTCATTGGAAGGTTTTCCACGTAAATCTTTGTATTCTTGTGATTTGCTCTTTATATGTTTGAAGAATTGCCTCTAAGAGTTTTTCAATTGATGTTGGTTGAGTTTCCCTTGGTTATTTTAGTTCACTTAGCAGGTTCTGATTTCCCAACACTTGCTTCGATTGATAAGACTACAGAGGAAAAGAGAAACATAAAGTGATTTTTATTGATTTACAAGCTCGGTGTTACAACAGTTTACAATTATGTACAATGTTAAATTTACCATGTTGTAAAACCATTATGCTTCGGTTCATGTTGTAGAACCATTATGCTTTAGGTTCAGGGCTGGCTTCTCTTTCTTGCTTTGTTTGAACTCCCCGTAGAAGTAAGAAATGAAGCCCCAAATGGATAAAGCGAGCGCAATACCCTTTTCGACTTTGAAATCTTCGTGAAAGAATATAACGGCTAATACCTCTGTTACTGGAAGCAAAACAGCGATCATAATACCAGAAAGCAATGACGAGGCACTAAATATGACTCCTGCTACTCCTAATAAGAAACATTGCCAAACAACTACAGACGCCACTAGGACCAAGTAATACTTCGCTTCTCCAAGCCCATACTCTCTTGCCTCTTTTGGTATACCCTACAACAAATCAAATTGATCAAACAAAAGTCATAGCGCATCAAGGGAATAAATCCTATGAAACATATATTTGTTCGTTTTCCATTACAAGTCTCGATCCTCTCGAATGCGGTGGAGAATATGTGAGGCTGCCATGTTTTCTGTTCGAATAGACTTTGAGTCTGTTCGAACAATTTACTCAGAACGTCTTTTCTTCGAATACAATTTGGGCATTTATTCGAATAGAAAAAAGTCTGTTCGAATAAACATCCAGAAAAGCCAATTTTGAGTTGTGTTTGAGCCTTTGGTTTGCCTCGAGATCTGAGTGATTGTAATTGCTCTCCAAAATAGATAGATAAGGGAGAGTTAGGTTTTTTAGAAGCCACCCTTAGTGAGATCTTTTGGTAGATGAATTCTAGAGAGAAAAACTTCATTTGTTTGTAAGATTGTAACATTGGATCTTGAAATAAGTTCTCTCTCTTTGTGTGTGAATGTATTGCCGAATCACCTTAAATCCTTGTAATTGGTTTTGGTTGTGTATTATTTTAGATTGTTTGTAGCTAATCGAATCAATCGGAGTTCGGCTTCCGCGGTGCGGCTCAACATAATAATATGTCCCATAGTTCAATTTTTGCTATGTGACGCTAACTTGTAACGTACTACCGGCTAGTAATATTTTCTTAGCGATTTAGGGCAAGACACTATTAAAACCAACCAGCTAGTGCTAGGGAAACAACAGGTTCTGGTATCAATTTCCATGGAAGAAAAACTATTAAGCGGGTTGGAACATGTAAGGGTAAGGTGCAGAAACATGGAAGATGAAAAACTATTAAGGGAGATGAAGAACATGGAGAGAGAGAGAGAGAGAGAGAGAGAGAGAGAGTTTTTATACCTGGAAGTCCTTGTTCACAAGCATCCCCACAGTGGAAAAAGCAGTAGCAAACATTGATATCACAAACTGCATCTCCATCACAAAATAATAAGTTACGTTTTGATTCGCTTTCTTGTACATAAGCTCGATCGTTGGTAAAATGATCCCGTAAAGTACAGCGGCTCCCAAAGTCAGAAAAAATCCAGCATAATACGTCTTGTTCGACTCGTGATTGGGTCGATCACTACTAGCATGAAGACCCAGAATCAAAGAAGCCACAATCAACAAAACAACAGAGTTTACTGAATAAGATGTAAACTTTTGCTTAACAATGATAAAAGCGAAAATCGCTGTGAAAGCCAACTGAGTAGAAAGTAATAGAGAAGATGTCGAAACTGGCAGCTTGCCTGCACCAGAAGAATATAAGTAGTTATCAACTCCTATGAGAAGTCCAATAATAGCGCCAGCTACGAAGAGACGCCATGTCAAGAAGTAGAGCTGGGTCTGCAACCCGCCTTCTGGATTGTTTTTACGTCTATAGAAGTAAGAGAGTAGAATAGAGAGAGATACTATCGGAAACCCGGCAGTCTGCAACCAACTCGACAACCAAACCTTTGCACCCCCATGAATGAAATATAGGCGTAAAAGTAAGGGTCCCGAAATGGTTCCAACTCCCAGTAATGCACAACTGAACAACAGGAATGACCTGCGCAGGATCTTATTTCTCATTTTCTCTCTGCCGAGGTCATGTTTCACATTCACTTGGCTCTCCATCTCCATACTTGTTCCTAAGTTTTTGTTTATCACTCTTTTTGAGTCTTGCACATCCCCTTATTACTATACGATAGGTATATAAAGGCAATTGTTGGCCATATATGGTATATATTTTTTGGGGCATCCGATACTTGGAGTAGTACATTACTGTGGAGTTTACATATCCTACATTTTTTTGGGCATCCGATACTTGCAATAACTCTATGTATAAGTATCGAATTATAGATGTTCTTTTCTTTTTTTGTGAATACATTCAACTCATTTTCCTTCAAAATTACGATATATTAAGATTAGTTACTGTTTAAATGTTTAAATGCATATTGATTTTAGAACGAGACTGAAAAGATTGGAGTTAGAATTTGATTCGGGATTTACATGCGTACACATTCTCATGCTTGCTATATATGACCACCAACTAATTAGTTTGAGAAAAGGAAAAAAAGAAGAAGAAAATATATGTTTCTACCATTAACGTTGAAGCAAGATGATCGTCTTGTGGCAACTTAATGGTGCATAGCCCTATATAGCTAAGGTTACTGTTGGACTCACGTAGACAGATTTTGTTGTGGAACATGAAAGACTAGGCAGCTATTAGATTTCAGATATTGGTTTATGAGGTTTGAGCAAATTCTGTGGTGTTAAATACTTCGGAAGATCTAGAAACATCAGTATATATAGGCATGACACATTCCCAACTGAGGAAACATTTTGGCATATGATCGTTTTATTAAGAGCCTTGCTAGAGGGAACTTAGGTGGTGTTTGTTTTTCAAGTGTTGAATGCTGAAGAAAAAAATTAAGTACTGATTGCTGAAAAATAAAGTGCTGAATAAGTTATGGTGTTTTTTTTCTTCTAAAAATGCTGAAAACTGGTAAATATCTTAAATACCCTTGTTATAAAAGAACACAACTTGGAGCATCAACTCAAAATTGGCAACACCTCTTCACTATAAAGTATTATGACACCATAAAAGTTTATTCATAACTTGAAAATTGACAAAATTGACATACAAAAGGCATTATTACAGATAATGGACAAAATAGATATACAAAATAGACATACAAAAGGCATTATTGCACAATATAAGCAAAATAGATATACAAAATAAACATACAAAAGGCATTATTGCACAAAATAGACAAAATGAATACACAAAATGGACATACAAAGATGCTCCAATAACTAATAAACATTTATCAACAAAATTTTAATCAAACACAATTTCATAAATAAAATTGTCTTACATGTCAAATTTATTACATCAAACTAGAAAACTATAAAATATCAAATTTAGGAAAATAACAAAGTTGTATTTTCCCTATGTGGCAACACATCATGCTTATACCTCCTTGTTTCTGGTAAAATTTCTAAAATTTTAGCCTACCTATGATTGGTAAGATTGAATGTATCAATTACTTCATCATAACCTTCCCCAGCCAGTTGTTTTAGTGTCTCCCAAATCTTATACTTGTTCTTCAGATAGTCCCATCTGTTTCTTAAATTTTTATGGGTGACATCCAGTTGGAATTCATGAATGCATTTCTCCTTTATATTCCTCAATGAACTCAGTTTAAGAATATTCCCTCTCTCAGTGCCTTAAGTGTCAATCTCATATTGAGCTTGCTCCATGAACCACAAATCTTTGAAAGGATCAAAAACAAAACGAGAATAGTCTCTACTGAAAGGCATCTGAAGTAGAAAATTCACAATATTTCAGTAAAAAAATAGTTTTACATGTCAAATTCATACATAGTCCAAAAGATATTTAACATGATATTTAACATAGCCATACTAAAACATAAAATAAGTTCTATATCAATGTATGTAACAAAGAATGCATTTCAGCATATCCAACATAGGGGCATATATTTCAGCACATCTAATATGCTTCAAAGATGCAGGTTAAGCTTCAACCTATCTATCTTTTTCTCTCTTCTATATTTGTTCTAACTTCTTTTCTTAAACCTCTAATTAGGGTTTTGTGATCATGTATGAGTGTTCCAACTTTTGGAGCAGATAAGTCCTTGAGCCTAAGAAGATGGTAAAAGATGGCAAAAGATGCTATGCTAAAAGATGTTATGCTATGCTATTGCCCTAGGATCAGATGCTAAAAGATGCTACGCTAAAAGATGATAACTAGTCTCCACCTACAAGAAGGCTCAGATAATCTGGAATCACATCATACAAAGCTCACCTTCATATTTATTTTCAAAAGATCAAATGGTCTTTGTTGACCAACCAACTATCTGGAGAACCTCAACACCAACACCGCTTTCCCCTCGTCACGGGCATTTGAATATTTATAAACTTTGTGTTTCTCTTCTTAGCCATCATCATCCAGGGAACTTGGGTGACCCTAGAATAAATATTTTTTTGAGTGTTATGTTTTGTCATGGTTTGCAGACTCCTCCAAAGTTTAAGAAATCGCGTAAATCGTGAGCAACTAATATTTTTGCAATTAGGTGAATAAGATCGTCAGGGAGTTGGGACCAGTCCCCTATTATATTCAATGATGCTAGGCTACTACTCTGCTAAATCTTCCACTACAATACACTATTTTTGCAGAATCAAAAGTTTTTCAGGTTTAATTCGAAGAGATCAACTAAGGGTTTACCTTAACATTGAAGAAGATGCATCATCTGGAGCAGTGGAGCTCAACAAACACCTCTCTCTCTGGGTTATGGTGGTGAGCTCAACAATCACAAAACATTAAACTGTGAAAACCCCTTTTACCCGAATTAAGAAACCAAAACAACCAAACCCCATAGTTTTTTAACCTACATTTGAAGAGCAGAAGAAGCGGGGAGTGAAGAAGAGTTGTTTGGGGTGTGATGGTGATGGAAATGGAGGTGGAGAAGGGGTGATCATGGGGAGATTTGTTATGGTTTTGATTGAACGCATGTGAAGAGATGAAGATTGATTGGGGATGAGTTTGGAGAGGAGAAGATTTTGAGAGAGACAAAGAGATATTCTTCTCGCCATTGTTTCACAATTGTTTCACCACTAAAGTCTGTTTTAGGAGAAGGACACTCTCGGCATAAGAGTCTTCATCAGCTGCTGAAATTTTTTTAAGCATCTCTTACACGCTGAATTTGTTATCCGATATTTATTTTTTCAGCAGTGAAAGAAACACAAAACCCAATGCTGAATTTTTTGTCAGAGCAGGGAAAAGAAACACCACCTTACAGTAGGTTTGAATTGTCTGACCACTTGAGAATTTGAGTTTACATGTAACCTCGCCAATGTCGTTATTTATTTGGAGGGTGAGGGCTTCCGCTTTACTGCTATACATATGGTACAAAGAAAATTGTTCCAAATCATGAAGTTTTCATTCGATTACATTTTTTTTTTCACCTACAGTGAGTTTGTGACCTTAATGATACTAGCAGTGTTTTAAAATCATATGTCGCAATTACTTATTAGGTTGTATAGATAGTACGTAGTTAATGCTTTTCTGAAGCGGAAGTGGCCTATTTGTCATCCATTACGAGTCAATACTGATAGGGCCTCGGAGAATTACTGCTAAATTTATCTTGCCATAGATTTTCAGGCTCTTCAAAAAGGCATCAATTTGTCGAAAAGTTTGTGTTATGCAAGACTTCAGGCACCAAAGGACTCTAAACACGCAGTTGACATGACACTAGGGAACCTTACAGCCCAAGTAGAGGCCTTATAATAATACTCATCAAATCAGGGAGCGAGCTAGCGAGCAGCTAGAATGTTTCACGATGAAGCATATTTCAAGGGGGCAAAGCACATTAAAGGGATGCATTGTAATAATTTTGTATATCTCCTTTAGATGAGCGCTTATTGGTGCAATGATTTTGTCCTTAACATAATAAATACTGTATATAAATGATGAAGGGCGAGGGGGTTCCAAGCCTTTCATTTTGATTATATCCAATATATCCATTTTCCCAATTGCTTCTATTTCCTCCTGACTCAAAGGCAAACCACTGAGGGTGCGGGACAATGCAGCATCCAATATTCTTGCAGTTTCCGCTGAAGGGTTCTCGCCAACTTGAGGCTGAGTGAGTGTCACAACGGCATCGGGTTGTGGTGGCAGAGATATCTGGGGCTGGTGGATAGGTGGTTCCTGAACAACAACAGGGGAAGCGAGTTGTTGTTGTTGTTGTGATGTTAAGGGGGGGTCGAGGGAAATGCGATCGAGTTCCTCTTGTTGAGATGAACTAATCATACAAAACTTTGTGATATCAGAATGCCGATCTCCCTCCATTTCCATCATATCTCCTTCTCTGCTCATTTTAATTTCCCCGATCACAACTAAGAGCACCTCCAATATAAGAGTATGCGATTCCGGTATTCAAGAATAGGCGTACTGTTTTCGTCCAACAAAGAATTACGGTTTTAAGAGAAGTTGTGATGGAGACAGAGATGTCACATGTATTAAAAAGTTTTCGACTCACTCAATGGTTCAGCGCCTAGGAAGTGATATATTAGAGAGAGACGTCAGCTGTAATTAATAGTTGTTGGGCGCTGAACAATTCAACACCTAGACAGTGCTATGCAGATATTCTTCACCAAGTTCAGGTTTAATATTAATAATATGGAGGAGTACGGGGAAATTTTAACAACATACTCTTATGTTGGAGGTGCTACCAGTGGTAGATGGCTTCTTCTTTTTCCCTCATTGGGGGATAATGATATTAACCAATAACGCTGAACTATTCGGCATGTTTACTAAACTTGCCAAATGAGTTACCGTTTTTCATTGTGTTTATTATTAATAATAATACAACTCCGCCATTGTTGAAGAAAGTCTACAACAATGGAAGTTGGTTCGAAGGTGATCTTCCTCTTTAGAGACGCAGAGGGTTTTGGGTCTTCAATCACAGATGCTCTCATCCCAAACCCTAACTCGTCCCCTCTCAAGAGAACGTAAGATTTGCTTTTCTCTCCTCTTTTCGATTGAAATCTGTATTTGATTTGTGTTTGTGTTTGTGTTTGACAGAGAAACCCAGTTCGAGCTACCATTAGAAAAGTATGGAATCAAAGGTTGTAATGCTTCAGGCGACATAGTTCACTTTGTTGATCACCAAGGATCCTATCAGGTACTTTCAACTAGTTTTTAATTTGATTGTGAAATACTACAAATACATTTGTTTACTGCTTAGTTAGGTCACTGTGATTCATGCATTAGTGTTATAAATAGTATGGAGAGGTCTGAGTGAGCTGTGATGAACCATGGGTCATGGGTGTATGAGCTGGAGAATTAAGTGAAGCTTATGCGCTTATAAAAGGGATGTCCTTTAGACCTGATTCCGTTGTATGGGGTGCTCTATTGGGGTCTTGTAGTTTATACGGTACTCTTTGAGCTTGAACCAATATGAGATATTTGCCCTGCTGGTTGAAGTATCATGAGGATGGTAGTCAGTAATGTTGTCGTCGTGTCGAGCTCACCACGAGTCATAAAATTGATTTTTACACAAATAAGTAGATGATTCCTTTTGCTAAAGAATCTGTCACATGAAGTATCATATGAGATATTTGCCCTGCTGGTTGAAGTATCATGAGGATGGTAGTCAGTAAGGTTGTCGTCGTGTCGAGCTCACCACCAGTCTTAAAATTGATTTTTACACAAATAAGAAGTAGATGATTCCTTTTGCTAAAGTATCGGTCACATGAAGTATCATATGAGATATTTGTCCTGCTGGTTGAAGTATCATGAGGATGGTAGTCAGTAATGTTGTCGTCGTGTCGAGCTCACCACGAGTCATAAAATTGATTTTTACACAAATAAGAAGTAGATGATTCCTTTTGCTAAAGTATCGGTCACATGAAGTATCATATGAGATATTTGTCCTGCTGGTTGAAGTATCATGAGGATGGTAGTCAGTAAGGTTGTCGTCGTGTCGAGCTCACCACCAGTCTTAAAATTGATTTTTACACAAATAAGAAGTAGATGATTCCTTTTGCTAAAGAATCGGTCACATGAAGTATCATATGAGATATTTGCCCTGCTGGTTGAAGTATCATGAGGATGGTAGTCAGTAAGGTTGTCGTCGTGTCGAGCTCACCACCAGTCTTAAAATTGATTTTTACACAAATAAGAAGTAGATGATTCCTTTTGCTAAAGAATCGGTCACATGAAGTATCATATGAGATATTTGCCCTGCTGGTTGAAGTATCATGAGGATGGTAGTCAGTAAGGTTGTCGTCGTGTCGAGCTCACCACCAGCCGTAAAGTTGATTTTTACATAAATAGGAAGTAAATGATTACTTTTGTTAAAGTATCGGTGAGAAAAGGAAGTGTACTGGTATTTATTGGCGATATCGAATAGATCTTTTAGAAGGTTTTGAGGGAGGCAAGGAGGAGTGATATAGATCATGACTAGGTTCAGGTGTACGAGGGTGAGATTTAACCATTATCCATTTTGTCTTTGATTACTACTCCATTTTTAGAGCTGATGCCATGTAAAACATTTAAAGTAGGTAATTTCTCCTCACTGTGATTTGCATTTAAAGTCTTAAACTAGTGACTTTCTTGTACTTATAGAAGCTCAATGTCCCTTCAGTGCTCTACTCCCTGTGATAATAATCATTTCTAATGGGTGGCTTCTCCACTCCACATTATTTTGAAACTTGATAATACAGATTAGCCAATACTCAAAATGTTAGCCATTATGAGTATCATAAAAAGAGAGCTCTAATAAAGCCCAAAATTGAATACCTTAAGCCTGATTCAGAGTGCAAACATATCTCATAAGGGATAACATTTTGCTTGTAAGAATTATTGATCACAGCTGATAGAACATTTTGAACTTTTCAGGTTTCTGTGTTGCTTATGCAAAGTTATGATCCGCCAGTTGTTGCTTGTGCGATTAATGAAGTATTGGCATCAATTACAGGAGAAGACCGTTCCACTAAGCCAACAATCGTACTTCCCTTTTTTGCATCAGAGTCGAAGCTTAGTAATGATATGTTTAATATCTCTTCGAGCAACAAAAAAATTGCACTTTATGGTACCCATTTAGGCCCAGAAACAGAATTCACTCAGGCGATTATTGGGGGAACCAAGAAGCCTTTATCATCTTTGCAGATTCAGTTTGAGCCGTTGGCATGTTTGATTCACTTCATCTGTGTGCTGAATCTACCAACTGTTCTTCTCATTGGACCAAGACGTGAACACCCAACCAGAAGGTCTACAGATGAACAACTTGAGGTACTTTTTCTTAATTTTTCTAAGAAAATTGAACTAATGTTGTAAAAAGTCGCTTAGTATTTATAATAAAGGGCAGAAAACTGGAAGAATAAAGAGTCAATCTTGAGATTTTTCGTAAAGGTAAAGGATGTATCTGCTTGAAATAAAAAATGGTAAACAAAGTAACAGATAGCAAATCACTGGAGACATTTTTCATATTATTCTTTCCTCAGATCAACAAAAAATTTGGAAGTTACAGATCATTTGCCTTTCTTTCTCCCTTTTTTAAGTAGATATAATGTTCCTTTCTTTTGATTCCGTTCTCAGGTACTGCACGAGATGGGAAAGTTTTTGGCCAGCCATGTCGGTTTGGATTTCTCAAAAGAAAAAGTTCAGTTTAAGCCTATGAAGAAAACAAAGGAGTCCGAAGAACCATGGCGTGCCCTATATGGTTGACACTAGACGCAGATGATAGTGAGAATAGAATTCTGTAAGATGGTAGCAAACTTGTGAAGGATATTGGCAGTGAGATAAAGAGTTTTATGCTCACTTCTGTTGAAATTTCGTTTGCAGTTGCAATTCTATTTACAGTGAAGCAAAAGAGTAATATTTTGTCTATTAATATCGTATTTAGTTGTGATCAACTGAGGAAATAAAATGTGCACCAACTTATTCATCGAAAACATGTATCCAAAAAGAAGTAAAATAAAACTAAGAACTTCTCCCAAAACTGGTCACCTTAGAGTTGGACGCTTAATCTAATTTTGGTTCTCACGCAATGTTCATAGAGTTTCTTCAATTTCAATTAATTCCCAATCGGCGACCTCCTCCATCTTGGATCCCTCAGTATCTGCATCGGCTTCCTCCAAAGCAGGCATGTCCGCAGCAGCTTCACTCTTATCATCGATTCTCAGACGAGTCAGACCCGAGAGCAACATCCAAACACTGTACATGAAAGTGTTTGGCTCCTCCGTAAGGGTTTCCTTCTCGTTCTCCAGTTTCAAACCTACTTTTCTGGCAGAAACCAACTGAATACTCATCAATAGCGTCAACCATGTAGAGAACCTCATATCCTTTTTTCTTCAGCTTCTCAAGGAAGGGGGAGTTCTCAACAGCTTCCTTGCTCTTACCAGTGATGTAGTATATTTTGTTCTGACCGTCCTTCATTCTAATCACGTAATACTTCATACTAGTCATCTTATCACCACTCCTAGTCGAGTGATAACAGAGGAGCTCAGCAAGCTTAGTCTTGTTCTGGGAATCCTCATGGATACCACGCTTGAGGTTCTTATAGAAAGCCCTATAAAAAAAGTTGTCGTAAGCCCTTTTGTTTTCGGCAATCTCAAAGAACAGCTCAACACACTTCTTCACAAGGTTCTCCCTAATAACCTTCAGAATATTGTTCCACTGCAACGTCTCCCTGGAGATGTTCAAGGGAAGATCCTCGGAATCGACAATACCCTTGACAAAACTGAGGTACTCTGGCATCAACTCCTCACAGTTGTCCATGATAAAAACACCATGGGCATAAAGCTTAATTCCGTTGGGCTTCTTTGTGCCAAAGAGATCAAATGGGGCACTCTTTGGCACAAAGAGAACAGCTTTGAATGCAGGGTGATCCTCAACACATAAATGTTTCACTGTCAAGTGCTCTTCCCAGTCTTTAGTGAGACTCTTATAAAAAGTCGCATATTCCGCATTGTTGATCTCCTCTGGCTTCCTCATCCAGAGGCTTTTGTTTGTTCATCACAACCACCCACTTCTTCTTTTCCTCTATCCAAAGAGAGATTGGATAGTAGATGAACTCAGAGTACTTCTTCATCAAGTAGTAAGATAAATAAAAGAAACTTACATTGGAAGGTTTGTTGATGAGTTCATGAAAGAAAATCTTCTTGTTGATGTAAAAGGTTTTGTAGATCAATCTCAGCAACAATCTGATCTCTTTCTCTGCTTTGAAAACAAACGTCTCTGTCTCTACGTGTTTCTGCTTAGAGTCAGTCGTGAAGATGTTACCCTCACAAGTCTGACGGATAGTTCCATAGCTTCCATGACCATTACATGTGATATGAACTCAGTTGCCAATACCGCTGACATCAACTCTGTTGCCATCACCGGTGACATCAACTATGTCGCCAATACCGCTGACATCAATTCTATTATCTTTATTATTTTCACCGGTGTCATAAACTATGTTATCATTGGAATTCATCTAAAATTTTAGAAAGAATAGAATCTACCACACTATTTATATTTATAGGCTCTATCACCACTAAAAATGGCCCAACACAGCATTAGGTCAATTTACCAACAAAATAAAATAAAAATCTCTCTTAGAGCATCTTGGAATTCAAGGTGCCGCCTAGGATTTATCCTCCAACATTGCCTCACTGACTTAGATTTGAGTCTCCAAATATTTTTTTACGTCGTGATTGGGCGCCTAATTGTTTTTTTTACAAAAAATTCAAATCGGACGTCTAAGATTTGGGCGCTTATTTTATAAAAAAAATCAAAGAAAATGGAGCAGGCACCTTAAAAAAAACAAATCAGGTAGTGTTGGAAGAAATAGAGCCTCAATGACTTGAATTTGATTTTTTTTTTCAACTATCTATATGTATATATACATAGATTTAGATTTAGGGTGTCACAACAATCAAATGTTTTTTTTTTTCTTTCTTTATAATGAAATGAAAAACAGTTTTGATGATGAGACTTGACCCTTTTTGTTTGTGAACTAAAATTATCAATGGTTGTTGATGTGTTTCCTATTGAACTGAGGAAATCAAATATGCACCAAAGGAAATTATGTACTGGTGTGGCTGACTTGCTCAACGTAAAAAGCATATCCATGACAAGTAATAAAAAAAAAACCTTTAATATTTTACGTAATAGGAAAGTTAACGCATAGGAATCGAATGAAAAATTCATTCCACTGCAACAATTTGATTATACATTGTATTATAGATTGAATAAAACAAACTGTATATACAAATAACTACAGCTACCAAAATTTGATCAAATGCCTCATTTCGTGGGCTTCTTCCAGGATGTCTCCGAAGTGATGAGGTTCCCATAATATATCTCTTTTGAGGATTCATCCCAATAAGCCTGTAAACAATAATTCACATAAGGATTTCAGACTTCTAATAGTTGACAATGGATGTAAATTCAAATGATAAGGGCAAATATTAGCCTCAAAAAAAGTAAATTCGAAGGATGTTATAGAGAAATGGAATTATATTGGGTAATTGAAATTAAACTTAATGTACCTGCCATCCAGATGGAAGTTCTCTTGACACCTCTGTCAAATTAGGTTGCTGGTTTCCATTTGTTGACACGACTTTTTGAGTTTGTACAGCTTCTCTACTTGATTTCGCTCTCTTGCGCTTCACTCGTTCACGCCTGTATATTACATGAGAGAATGAATCTCCTGTGAATGAATCCCAAAATTTACAAAGTTTCTAGCAGGGTCTACAGCTGTGTTCCAAGCGTGAGGAGATAAACTGTTGGGCATCATCATCGATTCGTGAAGGATAATTTCGGCAACGGTTTTGCAGTTTCTAACAAACATAAGCTCTTTCTACAATCTAAAAGAACCTTGTTTTTAGCATTACTATAGAGAAACTATAGAACTGACTGCTATGCAAGGATAAAACGTAGGGAAACAACACAACTTGACCCTTGCTTTGATAACATCATATTAGCTATTGAATGCAGTATATTATTGATATCTTTGCCATCATCAATTGCTATTGATACGAAGTACTTTATCTGTATTGTCCAAATGTATAAAATAGCACATAAAAGAAATTATATTTTATATATCCGCATTCTCCACACATTTTCATTATATTTAGCATTGCAGCTTGCTTAATTAAGCCTAGATTACCCGTCACGATGCTTTAATTAATGTGCATCATATATATTAATCCAATTTGAGGATAAGTTGGGTCAAGGTAATCATACCAGTCACCACCAAGAGGCTGAAAGTTGGCATTAGCTTTTGCCTCTCCACTGGTAATTTGATATGCTCTCCATTCCTGCAATGGTAAAGATTTTGAATAACGGGAAGATGTTGAACACCAAAAAGAAATGTTAAAACGTTTTTGTTGTTGTCCATTTATCCAACAGTGTGAATATCATCCAAAAAATATCCTCGTCTTACATCTCAGGAGCCACACAAATATCTCACATCATCACACAAAAAATTGTCTTGCGAAATAAATGAGTGATTTTTTTGAGAATGAAATAAATGAGTGAATGCATACCTCTATTTCCCTTTGTCGCTTCTTTTCTAACATTTCATATGCATTTTCAGGCTCGTCTTCCTCATCCTCATGCAGCTCCTCTTTTGCAGCCTTCCACTAATGAAGAAAAAAAGGAATATGCTTTTACAGTAATTTACAGCAAAAATAACCACGGATATAATGTAGTAAAGATAATGCAAAATGTACCTTGTCCACTAAACTCGAGACTTTCTTGTTAGACCTCAAAGAAGGTGCCGCTGAGATTGTTCGCTTTTTGCTACGTACAACTGGTGAGAGGGAGACCAATTCATTCATTAAGAGCAAATAGAGATAGGTAAGAACAAAAAAAAGATACCACATATCCAGTAACATGTATGCGCGCAAGCAAAGGTCCAAACTACATCTATGCTACGATAATCCGATAATTTAGAGATATATTTCAGTATAAGTCCTAAATCTGACATACAGTGTGATGATAAATTGTATATTAATGATGATATATTGATATACATTGTAATATTGTATAAAATGAAAATATTCCTGAACAAAGACAAATAGTGATTCGTGATAAGAAATGTTATTTCTTAAATCTCGGTGAATACATTGTCAATTAATGATTTTCTGAACTTTGTCATAAATCGTCATCCCAAAGATTAGAGAACTGTCATTAGTGTTCCGGTATAAGACATGTTATCCAAAGATTAAAGATTACCAAATAAATATCATTAGGTGTGGATGATGATATGAACTACATGTAACAATTCTTTTATTTAATCGTATGTAATAACAATATAGGGTCAAAAAGTATAAAAAACCGATTTGGGTTACATTTTGGTAAAATATATTTCTTAAGCTGTACCAATCTCATGATAGGTGCCAACGCCTTGTTCCATTTGCATCAGAGTCACAGTTTACATCCTGAGACCTTTGTTCAGTTAAGTTCAGATTAATAAATAGCATAGCCATACCTTTAGATTGAGCCTTAATACCCGCAGCTGAAGGTTCAGCGTCACTAATTAAAGCAGCAGTTGTTAACGACTCCGCGATATCCTCAAATGCCGCAGCAGTTGCTGTTGCCTCGATTGTGGATGAAAGTGTGGTATTCCGTAAACTTAGTGTTTCATTCTCACTGGAAAAGGCAGAAGAATCAATCTCAACCTTCGGGTTTCCCACAAGGGCAGTTACAACTCCCATTTGATCAGCAAGTGCAGCTTCTTGATAACTTACAGGACCAGTTTCAGCAGAGAGACCAGAAGATTCGCTAGGGAAATCATAATAGACAAGTGGGTTCACGGTGTTTACTGAGTTCATTATGACTGAACCAGGTTCAGAATATGAGGTTGGTGTCGACTCATAATATTGCGATGGTTGAATTTGAGGGTTGAGTACTTGAGTACCTTCTATGTTTGCATAATAATTTGTATTTGGGACCTCAGTCATCACTGGTCCGTAATATTGATAACCCGATACGGGGTAAGAGAAATTGAATTGCTCTGCGTAAGGAAGAGGTTGAACTGTCTCGGGATACGTGGGCACTGATAGCTCATCCGGTGGTGGTGGAGGAACTGGTTCATCATCAGGTGGCGGTGGAGGAATCCAATCATCCATCGGCGGAGGAGGGATACTAAATCCGTCGTCCAAGATGGAGGATGAGCCTTCCGGCAAAGGTGGCTTCGGTTCAATCATATGCTCTGGTGAGGTACAATTTTCCGCACTTAATATATCTCGAGAAGCTGTGTGATCTGCAGTAGTTTCGTCATCAACTTCCATGTCCACATCCATGTCCACATCCATGTCCACATCATTCTCAGTATCAGGCCCCATAATTTCTTGAATGTTTTCTTTGACATTGTTCACCAGAACTTGAGTAGGAGACATAGATGTCAATATTTCTTCGACATTGACATCGAAAGTGGTAGATTCACTGTGTGCATTTTTCCATGTATCAGCATTAGCAAAAGATTCAAGGTTTTGAGAAGGAATTATGAATTCATCCTCGACATTCAGTTTAGATTCTTCTTTACCATTTGTCTGGGAGGTATTATCTCCACTATATATAGGAATGTGATCAATCTCAACTTCCGTCTTAACTTCATTCAACTGTCCATATGACTTGAAAGATTGCGAAATTTTATCATTGATAAAATGTTCGATCCCTTTAAGCTTCTCTTCAGAGTGAATCCAAAATGGATGCAAAGATGATCCATAGGCCAAAAGTGACTTGAAATCAGAAAGTCTAACCTCAATTTCCAATATATACTTGGACACCCATTCATGTATTTGAGATTGCTCATTGGACCTGAAATATGCAAATATTCACAAATCATACATAGAAGTCGATTCAAGAGCATAAATGATAATATGTGAAATAAAATGACTACAATATTATGAGGAATTGCAGTCAGGGATGAAAAATGAGGGGTTTATCCAGGGGTGGAATCAGAAATTCCTTACCGGGAGGGGGGGGTGTATTTTACAAGAGAAAATAGCAAAAATCGACCAAGAAAATCAATAATTTTGTAGGAACTGAGACTTGAACTTGCGTCCACACACAAACCACTAGGCTAACAACTAATTTGTGATCAAACCTGAGGGCTTTCAAGCGTATACATTATTAAGGCCAATATTATATAGTTTAATGGAAGTTTCTGGAGAGTATAGCAAACTAGTGCCAATACTCCCCGGCATATTAAAATAGACATTCTAAAGTGTGCAAAAACTGCAATACCTTTCTAGTTCCTTCAGTCTATGCAACAAATTTTCACCATAACAAATAAGATTGGAAGAAGCTATAGTTCCGGCTCCAGGTTCATTCGTAATTGGACTCCCATCCTTAACGACGTCAGAGACCAAATTTAGAACTTTTTGGTCTCCATCTTTGTGTCCTTCGTTTGAATTTTCCACCTGTAGCTCATCAGAATTCTTTTTGACGACTGGGACCGAATTGACATTATTAGACTCATTAACGGCAGGCACATTTGAATACATGTCGAGCTCCGCAATTGTACTACTGGTTGCGGTACGGTCCGCACGGGTGCAATCATTTTCTTTTAGAGAAGGTAAAACTTCATGTTTGCTAACTACTTCTGGAGCCAGAACATCAGGTACTTCCCATGAAGTCTCTCCTGTTTCGGTATTCCAGTAGTAGTACCGATTACTTTCTTCGTGCATCACAATTTTCCACCCCAAAGTCTCATCTCCAGTGACTTGCGAGCCAGAAATTTGTGTTACTGAATCTTTTTCTTTGCATGGATTCTCTGATGCAGTTAACTCACTTTCTGAAATCTCACAACCAACGAGGTCGTTAGAAACAATCAATGGAACAGATTCCTTCTGCTCTTTTTCATTGAGCTGATGTGATGCTAGACCTTCTGCATTTTCTTCCAAATCTTCACATTCTCTGTCAACAGGCTCCTCAACCTGATCAAAAGAAGGCCAAAACAAGATAAGTGCTAAAGTAGCAAAAACTATACATTTGCCATATGTAAGTGAATCTAACATGTAAGCATCATATCCATACATTTATATGAAGGGAATTCAACCTAGGTCCTTCCCAGCGGATATTCCATAGGTCATCAAGGCCTTGATAATTCATTGAATTTCCTCCTTTATTGTGTACAAGCAAATCTATAATCCAAAAAGTAGTTTGAATCACCAACGAACTAAAAAGGCCTACATTATTACCTGGCCCCTAAGGGTAATCGAGGAACTTTCTACAACTGTGTGCTTAAGCTTTTTATTTGACTCTTCATTTAATTCATCATCACTATATTGCCCAAGTAACAGCAAAGGATTGTCATGATGTTGACCTGCGTACAAAATTTGAACTTGTCAATTACTTGAGATAATAAATGAAAAAGTTATGTATTGATAACCAGGAGAAGCTCAAAAATTAATTAGGCAAATTAGATAATCATCATAAGGAAAATAAAACATTGCCATAAAGCCAATGAATATAAGAGATTCCACGGGTGATTCATAAGAATTAGTTCACCCCAGTACCTGACGTATAAGAGATGAAAATGTTAGAATGAATAAATCATATAAAGAATAAGACATACGAACCGATAAGCTGAAATCTCCGGCACGCTTAGAATCTGCCAAAGGGGCTTAACAGGTTGGGAGTCATTCAATTTTTTGACTGTGGCGGGAACGACCTGAGCTGACCATTGAATGTTCCCAGTACCTCAGCCACAATACAGTCTGAAAAGAAAACTCTTGGGTGGCAAAACATATGTCTTGTGTACAATATCAGAGAGCATGATGGCTTCTCTACATAGTCCTTTGAAGCAAAAATGACGAAACCCACCTGGTGAATTGGGGATCCCAGCACGAGTTTTCTGATCTAGACCACCTCCATCTTCGTTAACAGAGGAATCTCCCAAATCTCCTTGAAAATTACATGAATACTCGATATTAAAATATAGCAAAACTTTTAATCAAATCTATTATATAAATTATAAAACACAATGGGGTGCATTTGTTAAGGGATAAACAAAAAGACATTTTGGCTGGATAAACATAATAGGGACATTTTAAGTTGTCCACTCACTTTCTATTTCTAGATCTCACCGTTAAATAACACTGTATTCGTCAATTGAGAAAATAGTGCGGCCCGGATGAAGTTCCTCTCACTAAACTGTTTATAGGTAAACTGGTCTCTTCATATAATTATTAGGGGCAGGGATGTCATTTGGGCAAATTTTACTTACTATAAAATCTAAATTAAAACACATTTGCTTCAAATGTCTATCGTATAGTTTTCTCTCTCTCTCTCAAACTTTTGAGTCCCTCTTTCACTCTGAAACTGTGATCTCTCTCTGCAAAGGTTAGGGTTTTCTAGGGCTTTATTTGGATTTATTGGGTTTCAATTAAGATTCCAGGGGTTCAATTTGGTTTTCTAGAGCTTCAATTTCAAGATTTTCTATTTGAATTCATAGGGTTTCAATACAGATTTACACGGTTCGATTTGGTATTTTAGGTTCACGATTTGAAGGATTTTGATGTGGTTTGTGGATACATTTCATCCTCTATTCATCATTGTTTGGGTTTGATTCTAGGGTTTAGAAGCTTTGATGGTTAGTTACTTGAATAGTAGGAGCAACTTAAGGCGATGTTGGTGTTTGATATGTTGTTAATGTGGTCCGAAAGTGGGTACTTGAAATGTTTTCTGATGATTACTGATGTTTGTGATGGTAGTTGATTGGTTTATGATGTTTAAGGTCTTCATTAGTTTGTGATGAGGGGTTTAATGGTGGTTGTTTTAATTTTGTATTACGGCGGTCTTTATCGGTCGGTTTGGCAGTGGATATTGAAAAGGAGCTTAAAATGGGGGTATGTTGTTGAGAAGAGCTAATGGTTCTTATGCTGGTTGGGGTGAGGGATATGACATATGTGTTGTTTTTGTTTGGGGTTTCAGTTTGGGTATGATTTTGGTAATGTCTAAGATAAAGCTATATCTAGCAATACCTAATTTGAAAGTATGGGATTTCAAGGAATTGTGGGGCATTGGTAAACTAATGTTTGCTTAGCTTATTTGTGTCTGGCCCTTTACCAATTATGGGTTCCAAAGATTAGCATTGCTTAGATTTGGTTTTTCTTTCATCGTCTCCTTTGTACGGATCTCGCTTACCGACTCCAGGAATTGATAGTGCATCCTGGATTGGTTATTTTCAATGTCTGCATTGGTTATTCAAGAATTAAATAAACGAGATTTATTTGAAAGGATATTAACTTTGGAGGTGTAGTTTTATGGTGAAAGACATTCATGGTGAGACATTCTATTTGTTTTTAGAAGTGTTAAAGGGTTTTTGTAGCTGGTAACACTAATTAATAGCTAGAAGCTTTAGCGAGCAACTGGGAAAAAAAACTACGTGTAGTAAGTTTTACTAAGATCCTTTTTCGATGATTACGTTTACACCATGATTCTTTTTTAACTGTGATTCAAGATGCTAATGAGACTGCTAGACTTCCATTTTAGTTAATGATTAATGGGTACATTAGGTAATCGAAAGTACATGGTGACAACGGCTAAGAATTCACCTTAAGAGCAAAACAATACGAAGAAGCATCAATATGGTATTTGCAAGCTCTAGCATTGCCAACGAAACCCAAACTCACATCCTCATTCAAATCTAACAACACCCATATAACCATCTCCCCAGTATAGACTTTGGCTCATTCATGCAAAATTGAAACTTGGGGAATGTTACTAATAACAACCCCATGAAATCATCAAAAAAAAATCCTCTTTACGCAATTCTCAAGGTTTAGTTCATGAACCGAAGTTACATCATCTATGATTATAGCTAGGGTTTGAAAGTAATGCACAATGGAAATAATTGAATTATACGCACAAATTAGTAAAGTATAATTGAAATTGAATACCAGAGGAGGGTTCCTCCGCGAAAAGATCGAGCTTAACCCTTCGACCAGCTGCGTTTGCTGCAATCTTACGCTCTTTTCTCCTCCCCATTGTTGAGTATTACATACACAGATCCAAACAACAACAACAATTTGAGGGATTAATTTGGCGTCGAAAGATAGTTTTTTCGAACCCTAGAAAGAATTTAATGGATTTGATGAATATGAGTTGAATTTGTTAGCCTTTGTTCTAACGACGATGGTGACTTAATATAAGGACCTGTTTGGTATACCTGAAGTGATTTCCTTTTTATGTTTTGGGCAAATTAGCTTTTCGAACCTACACAATTAACGACACATTGGTCTAACACCTTTTTATTAGCACTGAAACTCCGCCAATTCTTTAAAAATATCAATTCCCTAGCACTCTCAGAATCATTCATCCAAACTAAAAACTATTGTTAAGTGTAATTCTAGAGTGAGAAACAAAGTTTTGAGAAAGAGGGAGAGGGAGAGGGAGAGATTAGTGATAGTTGATTTTGGTTTACAGATGAGTAGTTCACTGGGGTGAACGGTTTTGAGTTAGAGATGAATAATTTGGGTTGGAATGAGTAGTTTTGAGCGTGGTAGTTTGGGTAAATTTGTCTTTTTGTTGGCGGGTTTGGCCGAAATTTCATAATCTTATTTGATATTCTGCGGTTTAATAGCAAATTTTATGTCGTGATATTATTTTCATTTATTGCTCGTATTGTATAAAATGCATTGGTTGTAGAAAACGTTGGAGATTAAGTAGCGAATACTGAAGAGATTGTGGAAGAGAGAAATGAGGTGAGGAATGATGAGAATACTGACAAACAAATTAACAACATTTATGAATAAAAAAATAAAATTATAGCATATGCAGTAGATAGATGAATGATGACATGGCAAGGTGAATGAGTGAATTCACCATCTTTTTTCTCTAATCCACCCACAACATTTAGGTCGATTGGCCCATATGGCAACCCATAATCTACCTATGGTGGATTTTTTACTTTATTGATGCCCAACACTTCTGAACTGCAGGGCATCAAAAACCAATTATAGAATAACAATTGTCAAGATTTAGTAGCTCTTGTGCCCCTCACTTATGAACTGCGGGGCATCAAAAGCCAATTATCAAATCAACACACATGGCGTTGTTTGATTTGTTTGGATGCCCCTTACTTCTGGACTGCGGAAAATAAAAAGCGTTACGATCTTAACGCATGGCTAGATCTCAGACATTGGTTGTCCCATGCAATTCTGAATTGCGACGAGTAGTATTCACCTTGTTTTATGGGTGAACTGTTGTGGGGTGGGTTTACCCGCCTAACTGCTGCATATGCTCTTACTATTCTCTCAATAACATATTTTGTTAAAGGAACTAAGATCTTACTTTAATATCATTATACAAAAAACTTCTTAATTTGTACTCTAGAATTGTCGGAGATTTTGTCATTCCACTTAATATATCAATTTCTATAAGAGAACACTCAATTCACTTATCCAAGTAAGACATCTGATATGGATTTTTAATTATGACTACTACATTTCTACTACAAGGGTTCTCAAACGACCGACATTAAGTGTTTTCGTAACGAATAGATAAATGTAAAAACAAAAGATGTCACACTTAGAAAATGTATCTCATTCGTCTGATACCTCAATCCTCATCAGTGCCTTTGAGATGGGAAAGGGGAAAACCCAGCTTAAAGCTCTGTTGGAGATCCTATTATTTTCCCGCCGAAACCCATTTTTGTGCTGCTGCCTCGTCACTCTCCACTCTCCACTCTTTTCATTTCAAATCCCTAATTTCCCTCACTCTGAAACCCTAATTTCTCATTTCGATCTACACATTTGATTCGCCATTAATGGATGCCAAGGACGTTGAAGATCTCTGCAACACTGGACCAGATGATGAAACAACGGTGCGTGACAAGAGGCGATCGAGGCGAGTGAGTTTCGCTGCAGAGATCACTTCAGTTCATGTATTCGATCGAGATGAAGATTACGAGACGCCTCCAGAATCTAAATCTAGCTCCGAGAACGCTGAACCAGGTCGAGGTAGATTGAGTGAGGCGTTCGGTCTTCGAAGTAATTCGGGAGATAGCGATAGTAATTCTAGAGAGATTGATGATAATGAGGAGGAGGAGGAGGAGGAGGATGATGAAGATGATGAGAGGGTTTCGTTTTTTCGAGATATGGAATCTTATTCACCTGGGAGTGCAATTGGCTCTACAACTTCTAATGAGGGTAAAATTTTTGATTTACTAATTTTGTTTTTCGTTATAATTTGAAGTTTCATTAGTACTTGTTGTAGTTAAATTAGTGAGAAAGCAACAGATATTTAGAACGAAACGATGTTATTGGTGAAATGTGAAACCACATTACGCTCTAGTAACTCAAACAACAACTGGGTTTGGATTAGAACATGTTATGTCACGCATTATCTCTTATTGCGACATTATTTAATGTGATTTAAGATGATTTGAACATGTTAGTGAAATTATGTGTTTATGTTCAAACAACATATATACTTAGGCTGTGCTTGGTTGGCTGCATGGCGATGCAAATGCAAGCCCTCGCAGTCGTTTGAATTTGTGGACTGATTGGTTGGTCGAATGCATGGCGGTGCATTGCACTAGCTTGCAGGGGGTCTATACATCTGTTAACAAATCCACTGCACCCGGTTGCAGCAAAAAAGGGTCTGCAGTGTGTTACGGTCGACCATTTCAAGCGTAATATTTGAAATATCCCCGACTTGAAAACTTCTCCAATATTTTTTGTGTAGATCTAATTAAAATCAAGTCTGAAATCAGCTCTCTCTCTCTCTCTCTTCGGTCAAAAGTTAGAAACAAGAAAAATTCAAGAATTCCCTCTTCTGCCATTAATGGATATAGAGCATTTGAATTGGGTTTTGAACCAATCACCCATTCGTCAATGCATTGCAAGATGGTGCATTGTACCACATTGCAATCGCAGCTCCTTGCGAAATGCATCCCGGTACCCTGAACCAAGCACAACCTTAGTGAGAAAACAACAGATATTTAGAACGAAATGATGTTATTGGTGAAATGTGAAACCACATTACGCTCTAGTAACTCAAACAACAACTGGCTTTGGATTACAAGCTATTATTTGTTCGTTTTGATTGTTGGTAGTTGCTAAAGTTGGGTCTGTGTTATTTAGTTGTTAATGTATTTAACGCCCACTTTGCATTTGACTAGCTTTAAGAAACTCTAACTTATTTAAAATGTGATCAAACCCGCCATGATTACTAGTTATTTATTTGTAATATGTATTTATCAGTCTCTAAGTTGGGTACTGTTTTACATATTTATGAAGTGGTTGAGTCGTAGAAGTAATTTTTTCTTGCAGAAGACAACTTTTTCGGGCCAGTGTCTGCAAGTTTTATAAGAACAGGACGGTTATCAGACTCGTCCATGGCCTCAGTTGATAATCAGGAACACGATATTACTTTGGACTCAAAGACATTTTCGCTGCATTATCGTAGCCTTGCACGGTCAGACTCAGAAAGCGACTACAAGATGCCAACTGGAGTTCATCTTACTTCCGAAGAGAAGACACCAACTATAAATTCTGCACCCTCGAGCTCTTTGTCTGGAAGTTTTACAGTACTTTCTGAAGTGAAGAAGCCAATTCTCCTCTCTCCTGTTTCTGGTGGAAAATATAGTGGGGGAAGTGACTCAAATGCAATGAGTTTAATAGAATCCAACCCAAGTAAGTATGATTTTGCAAGACTCTCTCCCACATTGAACGCTCTCCTGGCTGAGGCCAACAAGGATATTCCTGCCGTCCCTGTTTCTGATGGGATGAGTAATTCGAAGTCCATTGCTTACTATAATCAAACTCGGAACAGGTCGATGCAGGTTAGAAGCTTCTTATGTCAAACACACACCACATATTTTCTACTAATAGGTTATTTTGAAGCAATTACTCCAAGTATGTAGATCGTAGTTCTTTCTTCATTTGTTAAGGTTCATAGTAGGTACGGTTCCATATATGCTAGATTTATTTCTGATATGCGACCATCCAACTACTCTGGAATCATCCTGAACACGCAATTGCCAACCGCCCCTCTTCTTGCCCCTCCTACTGCCCAAGCTAAATAAGAGGGCTTCGCCTAAACAGTCAGATAAGTAATCTGCAAAAAATTCTATATGGAGGAAAGGCTTGTATTGAAAATGGTATCATAAAGCAACCTCAAACTACATTTCGGATATCCTATTTTGTTGATTTTATTAAATATTTTTTCTCCCATGTTTCTCTAAGTTACATACTCGGGTAGCTTCGTACATGATTCCTTTAATCAATCTTCGGGATTCTCTTGTGCATTTCTGTAGGCACATTGAGATCCATTGTTGAATAATGTACGATTAATGCCTTTTGAATAGTTCATTTGAAATAAGCTTTAGCTTTTGGTTGCTACTTGCTAACACATGTGTCATATCCTTCATCAATTTAACTGTAGGGGACGCCTGTTAGCATGAATGAGGAGTTTGCTAATAATGCTCTTGAAGCAAGAGGGACGGCACTAAGGTTGGGTGGTGGTATCATTGACGTCTTAACACCTCTGCATGGTTCATGTGAGATGCCTATGATAACAGAACGTAATAGTGTGTTCCTAGAGCGTGTTGAAGACCCAATGCATAAAGAATCTTTGAAAAGTGGAAGACATACCCCTGATTTTGGTCACAACAATGATAAACCTTTTGAATCTCCACTTGGAGTGTCTGTGTCTTCATTAAGTGCTAAGAGGTGTCAATTAAATATTGTTACCCCTGTTCTTTCCTTGAGCGACCGGTTAGATACTCCTTTTTCCAGAAAAGAACCTTTTCCCTCTACACTCCAGGAAAGCGCCAGTAAAAGGGAAAGCATATCTTCTATTATGAACAGCATTTCAAAATTCGACATTCTTGACACATCACCCCAAAATATTACACTGAATGCTGGGAACCAAAATTCAAATCCGGTGGTTAATGGCCATCTTTTTAATCCAACTTCCATTACAAATATTCTTGATGAAAATGGTGATATCCATAAATTAGAGCAGATTGGTCTTTCTGTACCTGGTTCAGACAACCATTTATCAAGTGCTGCACAGAAGAACGAGGAACTGGGAGTTGAAACCCCTGGAGTTGAGAGGTGTAACAGCAACAGGATATCTGAAAAGTCTGTGGGTACTGATCATGATGAAGGACCTGACCGCCACTTATCTTCAGGTATGCCATGCCATAATAGGAGGGTTGAAAATTCCAAACATTAAATCCTACAGATATTGATCATCCTCGATACATCAGTATGCGGACATAAATATCTGTTGTACCGACAAATGGAGAATATATACCAATATACTAATTATTACATGTATATCACTAGATAATAAATTTGATATTTAATCTATATAAAAGCGCTATAAAATAAACTCTGGAGTATATACCAATATGTTAACCTAGTTAAATTATGCCGATAATGACTTATCTCACTGTGTTCTCTGGGTTTGTAGCAGACATTAATCAGAACCTTGGAATATATAGCCCCAATGAAGCGTCCTTGGTCACAGTTGAACCAGACTCGTTATCAAAAGATGACACATATGACTTTCAGAGAAATGAGCAAGTAATCAGTACACCTGGAAAACACACTCGATCTCCCGTGAATAAGGCGGAAAATATGTTATCTACACCACCAAAACTCAAAAAGCTTGCTATTTTTGGACATAGACGAGAATCAGCTGATACAGGAGTTGATACTGTCAAAGCAAGTCAATCTGTTTCAATGGATCACGATCTCCTTAATTCGGGCTCCTTGCTAAGGGAAAATAAAGCTAATACTGTCTCCAGCGCTAGCTGTGATGACTCAACAAAGTTGAAATCTGTAGTTACTAATGAAGTTCTTCATCAAAACATCCAAAAGGAGTCTGGAAATATTGGGGATTACGTAACTCCCCTGAGGCCTAGGGATACCCGGAATTTACAGCCCGGAAGTTCAGATTTGCACTTCCTAACTCGCACGGATCCTACCAATTTTAAAGAGAGAATTTCTGAAAAGGCTTCCTTTTATGGATCTGCTTCTGCATTTACTTTTAAGAGGACGGAAATGGCAACACGACTTGAAAAGGTCAATTAGTTTTCTTCTTATTACTTCCGTTTTATTTCCATGCTTTTAGTGCAACAGCTAGATAGTGATTATATAGCTAGTTTGCTAGTACTCGTGTTTAGCGATCGATATCTTGCATGATCGATAAACAATAATGTCGTATGCTTTTCAAATTATTTTATGTAACACATGTGCCTGAAGAGGACTTTGTAGGTGTTATGAACTTGTTATTTTATTTTCTTATGGTCAAATGTGATTTTATTTTATTTTGGTTCAAAACATGTAACCATTGTGTAAAACGCAGAGGATTAGTTATCTACTTTTTCGTTTTCCTTCCAACATGACATGTATTAATTTCCTAGCAAAAAACAAAACATATGCAGTGATTACTTATTTTCTATGGTGTCCATTCCCTCTTCCCATGAGATTTTCATTTCCCCCCTGAATTAAGTCCTATACGCTCCAAAAACACGTAAGTGTTATTGGTAATATATTTGGTAAATAACTTTTAGGTTGACTAGCTACACAATTTTAATATACAGAGATTGACGGAGGAAGGTGCAGTTCAAGGTCCATCAATAAAGGCAGACTATATGTTATCCGAGGAAGGTCCGCATACCCTTATGGTCATGCAATGTTCTGATAGACGTGAACATAGTGATTACCATCAAGATCACCAAAAATTTCAGAAACCTCCATTTATATTAAATGTGGATAATTCTAGTCGTAAAAGAAAACAAATTACAGTGACAGATAAAACCAAATTTGAAGAGATTGGCAGGATCCCAAAGAACCCCAAAGTTGTTCCTGAAATGGTGCTTCCTAGCATGTCAGGGTTTCAGCCGGAGCACAGTTTAATGCAGAAGAGTGAAATAGATAAAACCCCAGGGCATGCGTCAACGGGAGACTGCATCAGTGTATGTAAGACTTGATTCTGCAAATATTTCCTCTTAATATTATTAAGCAGATTTTCATACCTGGCAACTAGACCTAGTCATATTTCCAGACTTCAGTATTTTGAGTTGCATTCGATCCAAACCTAATTTGCAGGTTATCTCAAAGTCTTCAGGGGCCACAGGTTCGATGTTTTTATCTTCCACTGGGAAACTTAATTCAAAAGAGGTATCCTTCTCTTTCTTTCTTTTATAAGGAGATAACCTTTGCTGCTTTATATTTACTCGTAGAATTGCTAAGGCATTATAGTATCTCGAACAGTGCTCCTTTATTGCTCTTTAAACCCTAAAATACTATTAAAAGAAAAAATAAAAAAAAATTCAGTGAAATACAGAAGATAGCAAAATAATGAGTCACAGCCAATTTTTATTTTTTAAAATGCCATAACGAGTGACGCCATCACAAATGCTATCTATCCATTTTTAAGTGATTAGGCATATAACATGAGTGTACAGGTTCTCATGCTCTTACTATCATTATCTGTGGCTATTCGAGCACTTCATATTGACTGTTGGAAAACACTTTCTATTTCATTCTAACTTAAGGTCAACCATTGGCGATGCTCTTAGAAGTAATGAGTTATTTTTGTACAAAATTGCAAAATTTGTAGACATTATTAGATCTTTCTGTCATATAATTTATAATGAACTTAACTTTACTGTTAGTAATCCCCCTTGTTCCTATTTCTTTATTATGTGTAGCTCAACACTTTGGAAGATATGTTGGATTGGCTTCAAAAGTGTAAAAAGTATGAGAACCTCTTCTCCATTATCAATTCACAGGTGTTCTAAAAATGCATGAACTATCATATATTTTATTCGAGCATGTTTAACAGCTTTCCCTCTCTCTTAATTACCACAAACTTGTTAGTTTCCTGCTATTATGAGTATTTTTCCTTTTCAGGGAAGAAGTTGTGCAGATAACGTTCGGATGGAAAGGTGATATTCTCAAATCTTTTGTGTATATTCTACATTTGTTTCAAACAACCAAAATGATTAAGTTTTAGCGCTTTCAGCAAAGATTATGTTCTCAAAGCACTACAATCAACGAGTTTTTTTTTAGTTGGAAGTTGACTTTTGCTTTTTTGGGGAATTAATATATGCCAGTGTAGCTGAAGCAAGATGGTTGCAACAAATGATTGTTTACGAACAGGCGAAGTTGCAGTTATTGCGCGTGAAGCAAGAACAACTACATGTAATTTTTTCTATTCTGCGTCTGATTGTATTGTTTTTCCCATGTGTATATTTATACGAGCTGATCATACTCTCCCATGACCGACCAGTCTATGCTAAACGTGAATTAAGACATGAATGAAATTGAGAAGAGATAATATCTACCTAGGAGAGTAAGAGTTGTGTAGGGGGGGGTGAAGTGATAGGTCGCACATTTTAGTGACCGATCTCTAGTCGTTTCCTATTTTGGTTTATTGTGGAGATTTCCTATATATGGGAGATCCTAGGGTAGTAGAAAGGTAGTTGTTGAGTTTTGAGAGAAAGGGAAGTACCCGAAAGAGAGAGCTTGTAGTAGTAGCTATTTTTTTTTCAATAAAGAGATCTTATTTCGTTTAAGTTGCTTCCGCCTATGTAGTTTTTAACATAAAGCATAAAAAAAAGTGGTCCAGAACCATGGTCGGCTTTCTGCTCGATTTGGTGGTTTCATGGCGTGAAGTTAGACAACTGATAATCAACGCAACTGGAAATAGAACTGCATCACAGAGTTCCATTTTTTGCTGACTCAGAGGAGAGAGGGGGTGGTGATATTCAATGGTTAATCTTTTATATATGGATAAGCATTTAACTTTTGTTGCAGCTATGGCTGCTATATGCCAATATCTTCTCAGGAAATTATACACCTAGAAGAATACCCAATCTTGGATTGTTTTGGAGTGACTAATGCCATGTTAGAGACGGAGCTGACCGACAATGGGGAGAAGGTAGTGGGTGAAACCAGTATGTGGCGACTTAAGAGAATGGGGGGGGGGGGGGGGGGGGGGGAAGGAGAAAGAAAGATTTGCACTAAATTAACAACAAAATAGTAGTGATAGACTCATGAATTCATTTCTACAAAGTACAAACAGATGATGATCATTTTGGGAAATAAGTCCAAATCGCAACACATGGGACCCTTCCCCCAAATTCATCTCTTAAATCAAATTACTCCACTCACATTACTAAAACATATTCCTCCAATGAAAAGTTAATTTATTTTTACTCTCTAGATTTGTAAAATCCAAATTAAAACCTCTGATTATCTATATGTAACATAAAAGCAATGGAAAATACCCTGATTTGTAACTGTTTTTCAATCAACATGAAACACCACCACCTTTTATAAAAAGCGCGAGTTTTAAAGCTTTCTTTTGAGTACCTAAAATTCACATTTTATTTTATGTACCGTGGATTGCTAACTAGGCTGGTGTATGCAGGAAAAAATTCAGCTGGTGCAATCTGGGACTCGGGAAGCTCAAAAATTGAAGTTCAGTTTCTTGCAGAACGTTCCTGTACCTTGTACAAGAGAACACAGTAAAAATGAGGTAGACATATAGTTTAATAGAAATGCCTGTAGCATATTCTTTATTTCTCTTTGTATATCGACTGTTTTGATTAATATATTTGAGGCTCCAGTTAACTATAATCTTCTTTACTTTGTGCCTTGTTAAAGATTGGACAGTGATGCCAATAGTGAACTCAGAAGTGAGATTTGTTAGTTCTGAATTTTCACTTGTTTAAATATAAATTAACTTATTTTTGTATGTAATTTATGCATGTGTAAATAAAAGTAATGTAGTCATTAGAAGCAAATGTCAATAGCATTGTAAGTAAAGGTTAGTAGCATTATAAGTAAGGGTTTTGCCCGTAGAATTGGTTTGTTTTGTTTTAGTAGAGAATCAATTAAAGTAGACAGTTTTTTTTTCAAATTAAGTGTGATCGGTTTTGGGATTTTTCAGTGAACCCTAAAATAAAATCTTTTTTAATGTGCAAAGTCTAACTTTAGCATCTGCAAGTTATAATGCTTCACTATCTCATTTGCATTACTTCTAAAACATCTAGATTATGTCTCAATAGACTGTTGACTTGTAGTGACTAATAAAACATATCGAGGTTCATTTTAAGTGTTGTTGCTCATATATTGAGATGATTTTTGCAGGATGTGCACCGTGACACTATCATAAAAAGACTAGAACTTGAAGATTTAGATAAAAGAATAAAGAACTTGTCAAAATCTGTTGTTGCTTCTTGCAAGTTAAAAGGAGAACCAACCCCTTCTGAGACTATCGTATTGGCTAATGGTTACTTGCAAGAGAGGACACGTTGGGAATTTCTTCGCAAAGAGTTGCAGGTCTCTAGTCTTCCTCATTACTTTGATTCTTTTGAACATAAGTCGTAGATTTTTTTTTTGCTAAAGTTGAGCTGAGTTTTTTTATTTGCCATGTCATCAGATTTGGAAAGTGGACAATCTCGAGACAAATAATGCTCGTCAAACTCTTGTCCTTAACTATCATGGCTTACTGCTCCAAAGGTTATAACCTTTTTCTTATATATATATATACTTTTGTATAAATACACATATATTTTTGTATATGTAAATATATATATTTGTGGGAGAGGAACTAGAGATACCCCTTTGGGACCCGACCCTAGACACACCATCATTAGGACTCATTTAAAGATTCTTTAAGAAGTTTGATCCGTATGGACATGACCAACTTATCATGTAGTGAGAAGCAAAGATGTAAGGGTTAGATAGATGTGTTTTCACTTTTTTCTAATTAAATATGTAGTGTTGAGTTAGAAGAAAGAAGTAACCCTAATTATTTTTAAGTTATCTCAAGTATATCCTTATGACATTGAACTATACCTTTAATGCATCGTCTTGGTTAGATCGTGGAAACTCAATCTTGCTTGTCTAAAAGATGTGTTTTTATTTATTTATTTATTATCGAGCAACACTGTTATTCCTTCTACTGAGATGTGCCAGTTTATCTTAACATAAATACCTCCCTGGCTTACATAATAGATATATATGTATAGACATATTCTTGTAATGAAAATTCTGAAGAAATCATTTAGCTGAATGCTCAAGTGGGACCATGGAGCAAAATGCCAAAATGTACTTCAAAACACCAATTGAAATATCAGTTGAGTTGACGAGCATGATATATTGACCGAAAACTTTAATAAATAACAAATGCTGAACATGCCATGGTAGAACAGTAAAAGTAACAGGTATGATTTTATATTTATGGTCCCCCTTACTGGGTTATTAACAATATATGATGTATATACTAGATAAATTGGCCATTACGTTTCAAATTTCAACCTGTTGAATGAAAGGGTATATCTGCTGATAGTACGACATAATAAGAGTATATTGAAATATTTACTGCATAGTATATGCATTAAAGAAGATATTTAGATCCTCCCTCATGAGACTTTTGCAATTTTTTCCGTCTCTGATAATTGACAGTTTCGTGATAAATCACGGCTCAGCTTCAAATATAGCCACCTTGAATAAGTTGAATGATGCACGAATCATGAAGGTAATGAAATCATGTTTTTCTGGGAGCATTACACTTCACTATTTTTCTGTTTTTATTTTTTAACTGAAGGCTCTATTGTTGTTTAGAGTTTCCCGAACATAAATGCTAGCACAGCCTTCACCTTTGTTTTTAATGATGATGCTGCTCGGAAGCTCAATTGTTTCAAAAGCCTTGCTGTAGAAACCCAAGTAAGTGACTGTCTCCCTGTCCTCAGGATCTGCGCCTAGTGTTTTTAATTTTTTCATTGGCTATTTTATCCTGCATGCATACATCCTAAAAAGTAACTGATAATTGATTTCATTATTTTGTTTTTTCAACTTTCTTTTTGTTAAAGCATAATTGATTTTATTACACGTGTGTTACTAATTGTGTATAGCTTTTTGTGCAGATAACAGGTACACTTTTTGGTAATCTGCTAGATGTGGTCGAGGAAGTACAAGTAGCATGTGTAGTGCTCAGAAATCTAATCCAGACAAGATTCCTTTCTACTTCTGGTAAAATTTGTTTCTGTTTTGCATTCTCTATGATAACTAGATTCGCTAAAATCATATCCATAGTCATAATAACTATATTCACTAAATCATACCCTTTATGTTCAGTTGATTGGATATTAATAACAAATTCATAACTTATGTAGTTTGCTCCTAGTTTTTACAGGGAGTTCATATTTGTATCTCCGTAATTGGTTTAAGCTGCAGCTCTGGCAGGTCGCATTTAGAGTATACCTTAGGCCAACTAGATTTTCAACATGCACAGCCCAATCCTGATCCTACCCAGTTTTGGCCCTGAATCCCGAGCCAGACCATGTGTATCCTTTGTTCGCTTGAACCTTAGTCTGGGTCACTCTGCTTAGGCGTAATGAGTTGAGTTAAAATTCATGGATGTTGTGTTTTTCGTGTAAAACATAATTTTTGCTCTTGAATATAATAGTTACATAGAATTCTGGTATAAATTTTGTTTTTTAAAGTTATGGGAGCCATATTAAAAAGAGAGAAAAACAATGTTATGGAAATAGAACTGTGAACACGTGCTTTTTTACATTGTTGGCAAAGATTTTCAGTATTCAGTAGATCCTGCAAAGTCACTGTAGCTTTTGCTAAACCAGGTGTCTAGGAGGCTCCTTATAGCATTGTTCTTTCCTTACATATTTCATATCCAGGTATAATAAGCTTTTATTTGTATGGGAAGTTTGATATAACATAAGAAATGCACTGTTGCTTCTGATTTTGTAGCCGAGCAGCTGAAGTTGCAGCTCTGTTTGATTGATTTTAAGACTGGTCATAAGGTGTCTTTGACCATTGACATTACTTGTTTGCACCGGTATGCTCTATAAACCTATGATTCTGTTTTTTGATAATATCCTGAGGTTAGTTGTAAAGTTCTCTTCGTTTTTTAATGTAAACATTGTAGACAATTTTGATCTTTTTAATACGGGAATATAGTATCTATATTGCATATGACGTTATTCTCTTAGGTGTTGTGTGGAAAACAGTAACGATGTCTTCACCATAATATATCAGTGGCATATCACCATTTATCACTTTAGTACTTTTATAAATGAACAATTCACAGTTTTCTTAAGGCTGTCATATATCGTAGAATACCAGTAGTATCATAACAATTCCATACATTTTGGGTTACTGCATATTATTACACCGACACGGATACGGGTGTCGGTGTCCGACACGGGTACGGGGTGTCCGATATGGCAGAAAATAAAAAAGTAACTTACATATAGTGTTGGACACGTGTGTCGGAGTGTCGGACACGTTTTCTATTTTATAAGTGAAGTGTCGTTGTTACCTAGGTATTTATCAATTATATATGATGAAAAACTTGAACCAAGATGATTTTATAAACTTAAACCAAGATGATTTTCACTGTCTACACCTCAATTAGTTGTTTTCCATACCCCCTTAACAGTGAAAATGTATTTTGTTGTACTTTATACAGTTTATAGGACATTTACAATATTGTATTTTATCATTCATGGAAATTCGCTGAAGTTTTATTCTTCCTTGTGCAGTGGACTGTATCCCTCCGAGTCTTTGGTATCTGTAACAGACGCACCCGAGTCGATCCTGGATGAAGTAGTAAAAGCAGTTGGGGATCTGAAAGCTGGGCATTCAAGGATTATAAGGCTATGTAAGTGTGTTATCCAGGTATTTCAAGCTTCAAGCATGTAAAAAAGACGAGGGGCAGCTCTTTGATTGGCTTGTCACGAATGATAGCACTGTGCATCGTAAAGAAGATCATATGCCTTGACTATTTGGTGTTTTGATGGTGGCTATTAATGAAACATGCGCCTTAACTATAATATTTTCGTTGAAGACCGACCAGCTGAGAAAAATCAGATTTTAATTAAAATTCTTGGAATGATGAGGCAATGGCTTATCGAAAGAACGCAGGAGGATCCTATTGATGTTGATCTGGAAGCCAGAGAAAAGTACATTAGAGGGAGTTTGAATGAATAATTGTAAAAGACAAGCAATAAATGTGATTTGGGCTGTTTTAAACTTCGGAAATTTTTGTTAACGAGAAAGTTTGAGAAAACAATATCTAATTGCTTAATGAAATTCATTTTTGTTTATCGCCTTTCATCAGTTCTTTGTTTGAGTCCTATCATGCTCAATCTTGCCTATTTTTCAGAGTAAAATTTTGATGGTAATATTAGAGCTTCTGTAATGGTAAAATTTTGATGGTTGTTGTTGCTACAAAAGGTACAAATTTTAGTATCGTCAAGTAATATTAAAGCTTCTGCAATGGTATGATGGTTGAAAGCAAAATGATATAGCTTCTGGGTGGAAACCGTATAAATTTATCATTTTGGTTTAGATACTGGAAGATTAAATTAGCAGTTCAGTCGAAAATAACTGCATATAAACTTCTCGTTGAAAGTACGTTACAAATGTCGTTTTCTGTTTGTGTTTTTTTTTTTCCATCTCTACCAATAGTCAAGTAACTTTTAGAACCCACCTCGCACCAATAATCACGATCACAGTGGCTGCAGCATTATTTAAATGATTCACAGCCATTACAATGCGCTAAATCATTTAATAGAATTGAACAATGTAACGTAGTTCTCCAATTATTCATGTTTTCACACAAAAGATGCAAAAATTCAGTCATAGTATATTTTCAAACTCAGTCCTTTGATATGTTGCGACTATTTCTAATACAAATGGGGCACACAGAATGTATGTTCAGTAAGCAATGCATCACATCAGTAAGTTCAGAATTCATATAGCTTCGAGGCTTCAGTTTGTTAAGAGTTAAGAGTTAAGACCAGAAAACTTGTAGGCATTAGTTCTCCACCCTTGTGTTAGCACCGTCTACGTTTCCTTACCCTTGAAACCTATATAAATATGCTCTCTCAACTTGTATGTATTTATGTATGTCTTACAGTAAGAATCTCTGGGACTAAATCCAAATGTATAGGCAAGCTGATTCCTGGAAAATCAGAAATAAGATGGATATACAATAGGGTGCGTGGCTGGATTCATTTGATATCAACGGGTAAAAAAAATTAGATCGAAATGGAGAAACTGCTTTATGGACATTTGATTTCATTTGGTAGAATAACTCCTAAGTTTTTCTTTAAGGGCGCTCTATAACTAAAAGCTCACTAGCTATTTTCATCCGGTAGGAGGTTGCTGAGACCATATTTTACCTTCTGCAACAAGGGACCTTCTTCTTAACCTCTTATTAGAGGTACAACCAGTACAAGTTTCTACTAGTGGCGCAACACCATCATATTTACAAAAAATAAACTCGAAGAACATCGATTTAACGTAAAGTAACAGAGTACCAACATATCAACATAATTAAACTACATTTAGTCCAGGATAAAAACCCAATTGTAAACGAGAATTCATTGCAGAAAAATAATTGCACCATTTTTATTAATAACAATTATGAGAGCCTGAAGAGAGAATTCATGGTGAATTAAATATGGAAAACACAACAACAAAAACCCAATTACGAAATTAAGACAAACCTCAAAATCTCAGTAGAAAGAATCTACACCGCAGCCTTAGTCTGCCTAGCAAGCTTAGCCCATTCTGTATGAAACGCTCCGGGACGATCAATTCGCTCGTAAGTGTGAGCACCAAAGTAGTCCCTCTGTCCCTGAACAAGATTTGCAGGAAGTGTTTTACGCCTATAAGTATCAAAGTACCCAAGACTAGCGCACATTCCTGGAGTACTAATCCCAGCTTGGATAGCCAAGCCCACAACTCTCCTCCACGCAGCTTGCCTCTGCACCATCTCCCTTGCAAACTCAGGATCCACTATCAAATTCGGCAATCCCGGGTTCCTCTGATACGCCTTCTTAATCCTATCTAAGAAAACTGCACGAATAATACAACCCCCTTTCCAAATCCTCGCCAACTCTCCTAAATTCAAATCCCAATTCTTCTCGGAACTCTTAGCTTTCAACAAATTCATCCCTTGAGCATAACTACATATTTTCGATACGTACAATGCTTGTCTCACATCATCTATCAATCTCTTCTTATCAACCTTAGACCTAATGGCTTCAACTTCTTCTCCCTCTCTCATTCCAGCTTCCCATAAAACCTTAGCTGCATTCTCCCTCTCGTCCTTCAACCCACTCAAATATCGACTGTCCAACGAAGCAGCAATCGTCGGGGCAGCAACTGATAACTCTGCGGCTTGTTGCACTGTCCATTTCCCAGTCCCCTTCATCCCCGTTTTATCCAATATCTTATCAACCAACTCCCCTTCACCTGTTAAATCATCTTTAACCCGAAATATATCCGCGGTAATCTCAACCAAGAAGCTCTCAAGCTCCCCATTGTTCCACTCGGTAAAAACCTCCGCGAGCTCCTCATTCGACAACCCCCCAGCAACCTTCAACACATCATACGCCTCCGATATCAACTGCATATCCCCATACTCAATCCCATTATGAACCATCTTAACAAAGTTCCCTGAACCCCCTTCTCCTATAAACGTCACACAAGGCCCATCCTCAACCTGCGCGGCGACCTTCTTCACGATATCTTCCACATTCTTATACGCCTCGTAAGATCCCCCAGGCATCAAAGAAGGACCAAACCTCGCACCCTCTTCACCCCCAGAGACACCCATACCCAAATAGAGTATACCCTTTTCAGAGACCTCTCGGATTCTTCGTTCAGTGTTCTCATACCATTCATTACCACCATCAATGATAGTGTCACCAGGGTCCATGAATTGGGTTAAAGCGGAGATGGTTTGGTCTACTGGGGAACCAGCTTTGACAAGTATGATTACGGATCTGGGTTTTTGGATTGAAAAGATGAAATCTTGAGGAGAGTAGTGACCTTGAAGAGGAAGATCTCCTTCTCGTTTAGCTCTTTCAATGGTTTCATCTACTTTGGAGGTTGTGCGATTGTAGACTGAGATAGGGAAACCCTTTTCGCCTATGTTGAGAGCGAGGTTTTGGCCCATTACTGCTAAACCTGCGAGACCTATTCGAGAGAGGGTCTCCATTGTTACTGTTACAGAGAGCTTTGGGAGAGCTTTGAGAGAGTGTGTTTTGTAGAAATGGAGTGAATAGCCTTTACTATTTCCTATGGGTCTGGCTATGGTATTTTCTATAGTTCTAAATACCACTTCAAGAGGAGGGGGGCACCGCCTGTCCCCCTCCCCTGAAAAGACGAGGATTCTTGGGGTTGACACGTGCTGATTACAAACGTATTAGTCGCAGTGTTGGAATACCCGTAGTATCATTTCTGGTATGATGCTTGAAGATCATTATCTTCTTTGGATGACCAGCGTCGGGGGACTTGTCGGTCAAAATACTACCCGAAAGGAAAATTTTGAGCGAGTATGCAATTCCGGTTTACCATATTGGTATTCTAGAATTGCATACTGTTTTAGTCCAATATTAAATTACGTTTTTTTCAATATATATCTTGGGCACTTAACGGTTCAGCGCCTAAGCAAGAGAGAGAAGTTGTGATAGGAGAGAGATATGTCAACTGTATTAAAAAAAATGTTGGGCGCTCAACGGTTCAACACCTAGGCGGTATGTGCATACTCCTCCTCAAATTCAAGTTTCGCATACTTCGGAGGGGGATGGAGGTGAGTATGTTGAACCCCATACTACTATTAGAATGGGTTTTTGCAAGAGTATGAGAAAACCTTAACAGCATACCACTCTGTTCGAGATGCTCTAATCGCTGACGATTTCCTTTAACTAACACCCTGAGTTCGGGTTACACTCACACCCTGCCGGAGCAACAAGATGCTCGAACTTAAACAATCCCTGCTGGAGATGTTCTAAAACCCCCAACAAAAACCTCAATGCCTCTTCTCTCCCTTCTCTACTCCTTCCTCTCTGGGGTTCAAGTGATTGATAGTATAAGGTCAGCTCTCTCTTTCTCTTTCTCTCAGTTTGCTTAATTTGTGTTTGTATTTGTATTAGAGTGATTGTTTATAAGAAAAGAACTCATTGTTAATTTGTAGGAAAATATATGTCCATGATGGCTTCCACAAGTCAAGTATTTGTATTAGAGGTCTCAAAGAAACAACCTTGTAGAAGTAGTAGTAAGGGTGGCAAGAAGAAATCCCAAAGTATCCGCGGAGGACGTAAACCTAAGATAGATAAGAGAACCAAGACTTTGTTTCGAAAGAGAGCTAGACAGTACAACTCTGACGACGAAGGCGAGAAGTAGTCTGCCCCAACCCCAAACCCAAACCCAAGAGTTAGAAATGAAGAGGTTTTAGAAGACGAAGGTGATTCTAGTGGAAGCGATGCACCAGACGATGTGTTTGGAGAAAAGGGTGGTTCTGAAGATGAAGGTGATGAGATTCAACCTGGGATTACAAAGTTCAGTGAAGGTGTTAGAGTATTTAGTGTAGCTTTCAATGCAATCACTAGGAAGAATATCCCAGATGTTGCTTTGGTAAGCTAATTTATTATTCATCTTCTTGTCAAAGTTTTATAAAAATTGAATCTTTATAACTTTTATTTGTTTCTAGGGTCCTGTTCTGTCAGGACATATGAAGCTTGTTGCGGAGAAGCTTGCTGAGGAAAAAGAAACTGATCGCAAACTCAAGGGAGAAGCAAAAAAGCACAAGTATTTGGTACGTTATTTAAGAAATATTTATGATTTAGTTTGTAAGAGACTCCATTGATATGCCTAAGAGCACTCTTTGTGGTGGAAAGACATGGTTCCAAATTCTCTATTTGGGCGAGTCAAAGGGGAGCGCTCTCAGACCTATATGTAAAATGTATATTAAAGTGGTTAAGTCAGCTGTTAGATATGGAGCGGAAGTAAAGTTCAGGGAAGATGTTTGGTGTCAAGGATCTTTCACAGGGATCTGAGAGCATTTTAGTGGTAGGGTGTTCAATGAGGGAAGGTAGAGTAGGGTCCTGAAATTTTCTGAACGGGACAAATTCAATGATTGGAAAATATTTTTATTCTTGATTTTTTTGTTAGGGGATTAATCTGCATGTCAATTTAGGAGAATGGTAGAAAAATGTGTTTTTTCTTCTAAGATTCCTTGTCCTCTTACTTTATTCCCAGCTTTAGTCTGCTTTATGTCATCTTATCCATTTTTGTTGGTCTACAGAAACCATTTTTCTCTTGACAAGGAGGGTATAGTGGATAATACCAAGAAATCTTAGGAGTCTTTTTCAGATATTGAAATAGAGAAGAATCCCGGTTGGAAGCAGGTATGCGTAAGCTAATACCTTCAAACCATCATTGGTCTAAGAGAAACATGGGCTTTCGCCCCACATACAATATATCGTTCCTGCTTCCAAGTTATTAGATGGATTGCTCCACCTGTTGGATATATTTGCAGTTGAGTGCAGATGAGGCTTTATTAGGTGTTGTTGTCACGCCCCAAAATCCACTTTCTGATAATAGATCATAAAGCACATTCTAAGGCTTGACAAGTCGGGCATCCCACGGATGAAACCCCACAGATGTAATATATTTCTAAAGAAATTAACTACATCTACTTATCAAAGAAACGCAGCGGAAAATAACTCAATATAAATTAAATGAATAAATGGATTAAAGTGAATAAAAATCTCTGCTAACTCTAAAAACGAGAATAAAACTACGACAATGAAATATGAAATAAATATCATAAATACCCTACGACAGCTCAGCGATCCAAAGAATCCCGAAAATGATCAACCAAGCCTCACTAAGCAAAAACCTACTGTGCTCGACCTCCTGAAAAATATAGCGCACAGGGCGTCAAGCAAGCACAATTATTACCGGTCACTGAACATGACAGACCGATCTATTATACAAAAATACTAGTGTGATATAATATTATATATATATGAAAATGATGCAATGCATTGAGGAAGTGAGGTCCAATTATTAATGTTGTTTTTAAGCGTCGGCGCTAACCAGTATTATAAATAATTATAGAGTATTATTATTATTATTATTAGGTATGGGAGATAACTAATTGACGATGTACACAGGGTCACTTTTAATTCAGTGGGACCACACTCTCGCACCCTTTTGTCCTCAACAGAAGCGTATCCCTTATTGTCGAGCCAGGGATTGGCGGATTCCTTTTTAGTGAACCAGGAATTAGCGGGGAAATCACCGGATCAAAGTGCTCAAGGAGTTTCAACCTACAAGTCTAAAGCCTGATTTATTTTCACTTTCAGGGATCTATGCCCACGGGGAGTATTCACAAAGAATAACAAAGCCGATATGTAACTGGGGAAGAGTTTTAGGGGCTTGCAACCCTGGAACACTGATAAACAGTCACCTAATCTTTTGTTTAGGGAATCGAACCCAAGGACCCTGACATCATAGCCCTACTGTGTACACGACTCTAAGTTATCTTATGCATGAATGATTTAAGAGACCGACACTTAATCAAAATGACCTATCTGTCCTTGCTCTATAGGCAATGAGACTATATCATATGATTGGCGATCTTATGCTCAACGACTTTTCTACCCTCACAAATATACAAGTGGGGACTCTGTCGATGACCTTATATAGGCTTATACTAGTACTCCTTAGATTGAACATCAAGCTACAACCTGTACTATGGTTAAGGGTTGCATATGAGGGCACCAATTAATTACTATTAATGCTAACAATATAGCCATGGGCTTATTATATCATTACAAGTTACTTTATACATTCCACAAACATATATATATGATCTGAGTATGATATGGTGCTGTTCAAATTAATCAAGTTTTATTCTAGGATATACTTGATGAGTCTTGAGTTATAATGTATCTGTTACTATTTGGATGAAAGGAAAAATAGTATAGCCTTATATAACTACTAACAGAAGCAACTCATAGTAATATTGAGTTTAATTTCTAACAAGTCCATATCTTCTTCCCATTCTAGTATTCAAACTCTCACAGTAGTATGCTTGAGTAAAAGGGAAATTTAATACATGAGTTTATAACACTAAGGTATGCATCTAACTATACTAAATTTACATCTTCAAAAGACCTATACAATTCCCTAATTCTTTGAATTCAAGATAAGGCATACTTAATTACTCAAGGTTTCTAGAACATTAAGGATCATACTAGAGTTATGGTAATTTTACTAAACATGGTATAGCATATCTAATCTACAATGGACAATGACAAGCAATAATGGTACTTGCCTTAAATCGACAAATCCGTGGTTTAATACGAAAGGAGAACTCTGCTCTCAATGCTCCAATAATCTGATTTTCTGGTTCAAAACGGCTAGCAATGGTGAAGTTGAGTTAGGAGAGGGGTTGAAGGTTTTCGAATTAGGGATTTAGGTTTGGGGTTTAGGAATTAGGGTTGGGTTTTCGAATTAGGGATTTGGGTTTGTTTCTCTCTCTAGAATGTAAGGAGAAGAGAGGTTAGGAATTTGGGGTTGGGGTTTAGGAATTAGGGTTGGGTTTTCAATTGTATTTGAAATGGAGGAGAAATAGGGAGAATGAGAGATGGAGAGAATCGGGGAAAATATTTTGGTGGTGGGTTTTGAATGGGTTTGTAACTCAAAAGTTAGGATTCCATACTACAATATGAAATCAAGTTAAACTACAAACTACGGCCACAACGTGAAATACAAAAAAAACGGGGCGCTACAGTTGTAGGCGGTTATGATGAACTGGTGAAAATAATGCAGGCGAATACCTGAATGGGTTTAATGGGTGGAGATGCAGGGGTTCTTTTATCTTCCAGGAAATGTAGGCTTTTATGAGATGGTATTAGGTCTTATTAGAAGAAGGATATACTGATATTTGTACATGTTGCAACTGATTCATACGAAATGGTTGATTATATGAAGTTTATGAAAATTTCTCCATGGTGTTGTCTTCGCCTACACCTGGCTATCGTAGACATGATTAAGTAGTTTAGAAGCTTTCTGCCATGAATAAGGGAGTAAACCATTGGGCTCTTGGCCCAGTGGTGGTTGTACCTCTCCACCTAGAGAGAGGTCGTGGGTTCGAAACCTCGTGGGGTTAGAAACTCAGGGTTACGGATCCCTATCTATATAAAACCGGCTTGCCTTGAAAAAAAAAAAGAAAAAAAAAAAGAAAAAGAAAAAACCCTTTTCTTCTCTGTGTGTACGAGAGAGAAGAATAGTCGCTACTTCTCTCGACTCATATGGTAGCTAATAGAGGACGTGGTAATGGAAATCGATCATCTTCAAGAATCAAAAGGGCGAATGTCTTGAACTGCCGTCTTTGACGAAAAATCCAGATCTGGAGGATGAAGCTACTAGATTGATGAAACTTGCAAACGAGTTGAATACATCTGAAGCTAGTCCAAACAATGATTCTTCGATGGTCTCATTGGAGGATGCCATTGATGATGAAGCACGATCTCTAGACCATGAACATGAAGATGATGATGCCAATACTCAAAGTGTCGATAAGATTGATTACAAAATGTTGGAATTGGCACTTTGGGAAAAGCTGAGGGAGATTCAGAATTCAAAATCAGTTGAGGGTTTGATGGGATTGAAGCTCAAGAAACTCCAGTGAGTAATTTTAATGAAGATGGTTCTCCAATTGAAGATAGTGCAGCTGTGAGTGCAACTGAAGAGTTAAGTGCAAGGGAACCTGCAATTGGTCAGGTTAGTTTCTCTACTGTTGAAGAATTTCCTGTTCTTCCTTCTACCAACAAAACTTATGAGAACAATTTAGAGATGAATACTCTAGGTGATAATTCTTCCAAGCCTAGTTGGGCTCAGATGTTGGGTGCCCCATCCACATCAAGAAGTAAAGCTAACTTAATTTATACTCCACCCACTTTAATTAGAGGAATTGGTACCGCTAAGATGAATTCTAGTAACTTTAAGGATTACATTAAGAACAGTGAATCGATTGTTGTGGGAAATTTCATTGGTAAGAGACTTCCTTACAAGTACCTCAAAGACTCTCTATCTAAGGTTTGGGGCCTCAAGAGTGACTTTGAGATGACTTTAAAGAGGAACAACAATTACTTTTTCAGATTTGGGAATGATGAGGACAGAGAAAGAGTTTTAGAAATGGGTTATTTCCATCTAGCAAGTAGAATGTTTATTCTTAGGCCATGGAGGCCTTTTATTGAGTTTGAACCTACCGAGGTCTCTTCTATTCCGATATGAGTGATACTGAAAGATGTACCAGATCAGTTTATGAATGCTAAAGGAATTGGATTGATTGCAAGTATAGTTGGGAAACCTTTGTGTCTTGATAGAGCAAGTGAAGAGAGGAAGCATAAATCTTTTATTAGAGTTTGTATTGAGGTTGAGGTGAGTAGCCTCTTACCTAGTTCTTTACCCTTGCTTATTGATGAGAAGTTTACCATCAATGTAATTGCTGAGTACAACTGGGTACCAGTTAAATGCATTGATTGTAATGTCTTTGGTCATAGCCCTATGACATGCCCCATTAAGGCAACTGAGTTTCAAGCTAAAAAGGCAAAGGATGAGGAAAACAAGAAAATGAGATTTGAGGCCGAGAACAAAGAAAGTTTTCAATTTGGTAACAAGAAGAGTGTGATCTCCAAGAACAACGAGCATCAAAAAGGAAAAGGAGTTGAGAAGAAAGATGGTTGGGAATATCCCAAATACACCGCAAAGAAGAGTGCTAGTACTAACAATGTTGGTATTACTGTTTTTATTCCGGTTGACCTCACTGAGGAGATTGAAGTGATGAATGAAAACCCTCCTGTTAGCAACATCAAACAAGGGGATTTGGCTAGATCTGTTAGCTTTAATAAGTTGGCTTCATGCTCTAATTCGACTAGAGCATGTTCTGGACTTAATGAGAAGGCTAAAGAAGCTAAAACTCTAGAGAGACAAAGGGCTAAGGAGGTTATGGAGGAAGAGAAGACAGAGCAACTTGCAAAAGACATGACTATTTTCTTTCCCACTTAGTTCTTTGGGTTTATTTTTACCCGTGGGTATTTATGTTGCGTTGTTCAATTTGTTGCCCCTAAGGGGCTATTGGTGTTTTTAGTTTAGTTGGTAGTCCTTGTGACTTGGCATCCAGATGTTAGGCTCTTCCCCCCTCCCAGTTTGTTCTGTTGGAGGTTGGGGTAGTTGTCCCCATCTTGTACTTGTTCCGATTTTTCTTTATTTTATAGGGAGTGTCCTTCCAACCCCAGCTTACCTTCCAAAAAAAAAAAAGAATAAGGGAGTAAACAGAGGGACTGACTACTTAGCTTCATAAGGTGAAATAGTGATTCCTAGAGTTGTTGATCCTTCTGACTTAAGTGTTGTATCAGATGAGGATACAAGAGGGAACTTACATGTTAGATGGTGACACTATATGCTTGTCATAGCTTGTACTTATATTCTTTAGTAACAACAGGTCCATGTGGTATCTTAACCCCAATTATTTTCCTTCTTCGTGTTGTTGGATATGTCGTTCATACAAATATTCTCTTTGTTTCCTGAGCCTCTAGTGAGTTACTGAAAGAGTTTGAAATGGTCAAATCTTTGATGATTTCATCACACATAATTGAGTCACAAAAACAAACTTCTGGATAGGTATCTTATATCTGAACTGAATTCTTTCTTGCTAAAGAAACTCTTTCTAGTTGTTCTGTAACAATTATGAGATTTTCTTTAAGAAATATGGGGTTATGCTTTTGGCGGCAACATGCTACTAGGTGGTGGTTCCCCAGCATGCCTTAACAAAAAAAGACATTGATTTATGGAGTTTGGCTTTGGGGTTGAAGAAAGTTATGATGGGAAATTGGATCATGTTGTTGCTTTTCCTCTTCCATCTATTGTTTTCCTATGCTTTTCATAGTCTAGGAGGGGTGATATTTTACCTCATGCTTTGTGTTTTGCTTTAATTGTTTTTATTTCTTTTGGCAGCAATAACTTAGGGCGCCCTTTGATCCTTGTATTTCTGGCTTCTTGTCATTGTTGCTTGTGGCTCATCGTTTATAAATGAAACTTTTTGCTAATCTAAATTATATTTCCATGGGTTTTGCCATGAGAGAAGTACTGCATTATTAGTGGTATTGATGTCGACCATAACCTTTATGTCACGAAACATTGCGTTTCAGGAACACGTAGTCATTTTCTTATGGCAGCAATATATAGTTGAAGGCTTTCTTCTCTTGTTTTGAGGTAGACTTTATCATGTATCAGAACCAAAGGTTTTTTGAACCTTGGTCTAATAGTATTGTCTGTTTTCTATGGAAAAAATGCATCAATACATTTGTAAATATCTAAATTTATTGTGAATTTATCAGGTGGCGAAGAAAGGACATGTGAAGCCTGCTCATAATTTCTTGGACGCTCATGAAAAATTTCTTATTGGTGTTGCTACAAAAGGAGGTATTTTTTATGTTTTATTTTATATAGATGAACCAGTGTGACAAGGGCAGTTTTTCCACCCGATTTCGGCCTTATTTAACTGTGTTCTTATTTTTCATGTTATTACTGGTTCCAGTCGTCAAGTTATTTAATGCAGTAAGTTTATTTACCTGATCATTTTTATCAATGTTTATTACCATTTGGAATCTCGTGAAATTTTAAATTAACATGTGTTTCTCTATATAAGTAAACATTTTCTTGCCCTATTCAAGGAAAGATAGTGCACGTTTATGGGACTTAAAAACGAGGGTGCTTAGTGGGTGGTCGTAGAGTGTCAATGAGATATGTACACAAATGCACATTATGCATCTCAAGGACAATGGACAACTTAAAAACGAGTGTCTAGTGGGTGGTCATAGAGTGTTATTGAGATATGTACAAAAAGGTACATTATGTCTCTCAAGGACAGTGGACTACGACAAAACATGAACACACGTTATTTGTATGATGTTAAAGATGGTCTTGGTATGCAGGTTAACAAGGCACAACATGCTCAGAAAGGATTGAATCCTTCAAAGTCGAAAGATGCAAAAGGTATGTTAATATTAGCAACGTAAAACACAAAACTACTTTTGATCGCCTTGTCAGTTTTCTTATGCATTGTAGAAATTGGAGATTAACATGGTTCAGAAATTGCATGTGTTGTCATGCATTGTGTATGTATTGTAAATGTATCTATTGGAGCATAAAAAGTTAAGTAGTGACTGTTTTGATGGATAATTGTGACTATTTTGTTGGATAATAGTGACTATTTCGACTACACTAACATTCTTTTCAAGCACATTGTTGATCCATTAAATCCCCCGGTTCATTCGAACCTCATAAGCACATCCTGCATGTTCATTTCCATTGCTCCATTTTCCACGATCTTGATGCACAGCGGATAAAAAATGTTTCTAGCAAAATATGTACTGCTCTTCCATTTATATATGTCTATACGGATGTATATATGTCTGGGAGTATAAATATAAAGTTAGATGAATCACTATTTGTTGTTCCGTTTGTGTTATGTTCTTCTTATATACAGATGCTCTACATCTCAGATGAAATCAGAACTAATAAATGTGCATTCTCTCAGTTATAGGGAAAAGAAGAAGAGAGGCGTTTCTTTCGGGGATAGGGAAAAAACCACGGAATGCATCCGACACCCATGGGAAGGTATTTTCCATTTTTCTCTGTGAAGATAGTTGGCTTGATAGCTGTTTTATTCTCTTTTAATTTTTTTTATGTATATTCCCTTTGGTTTCCTACCCCGGCTGTTAAAATTGAAAACCTTATCCAGACCGTCATTCATTTCAAAGGGGTGACTATGATTATGTTCTTTCTATCTGTATAATAGTGACGCGAGTTCAAGTTGCTTAGTTTGGACTCTGGAGTAATATTTAGTTTGATGGTTCGATATTTTACAGGGTCCTAAACCTAGCGAGAAGGAAGATAATGAACCTGCCTGGGCTCCATTACGTGATAGTTACATGCTAACAAGTTCCAAGTTGAAAAACTGGGATAAAATGCCTGTTAGAACCTTACATGAGTGTTTTCTGTTGTGTATGATTTTGCACTCCCTTTGTTTTGACTTTATCTTTTCTTACTTTTCAGGAACAAACGTGGATGATGATATGGGCGAAATGCTTCGGGGTAGCTCTGACGATGAAGATTAATCTTGCCAAAGCCAATGACAAATCTTCTACGATACATATGTGGGCTCTCAAACTTGGGGGTTCATCAGAGCCTATATTTATTTGTTCCTTTTCACGATACACAAAAGGTCTGCAACAATCATTAAAGTTTTCACAAGTGTAAGTTGATGCATACTTTTGTTTCGAATCACTATTAGACCTACTTAACGCATTTTTTTCTTTTTGTACGCTCCATTTAAAACGTTTAATCTCTCCCGGACTGCTCACTGAATATATCAAACTTCTTGGCTGATCTAGAGATCAAAACTGATAATCTTATAAGCTCGACCATGTGCTTGTTTACTCCGCTGCTAGAAGATATGGGCTTCGCTTCGACCTCTTTATGTCCTATCGACTTTGGGCTAAACCCATTCCCGCAAACTGCGGTCCAACCATTGGAATATAACCACCCCTAAACAGTCTTCAAACAGTATGGATCATTGCAGTAAATCTGGCCTAAAACCAACATTATAAGCTCAAGATGGTTTATGAAACCATTGAAAACATTGGCCATCTTGTATTAACACCTCAATTGTCACGTCCCAATTTGCAATGGAATAGACCGTGTGGTGTACAAGCCTGCGACTGATGCATGTACAAGCCTTTATACTCGATGCTAAGAGCCATCTGAGGCTATCTTTGAGAAAGATATCAAATTAATATCTCGATAGGCAAGGCCCGACCATGGAGGTGTCCGACATGTGCGACGGCCCATAGTCCAAAAAACAAAAAAAAACACAATCCAGTGAAAATTTGACCACAAAACCAAACTTATTATTCAACTTACAAGTTACAAGGCCTACAGTCACAAACCAAATACCCAAACCCAACTTCTCTTAATCTTTCAAGTTAAAAATGCCCATTTTAATTCTTCGCACAGGGCCGACCCTGGCAACACACTGACCGATAGTCTCCCTACAGAGTAAGAGTCCTTATGATGCTACTATATACACTAGTATGAACCATTGGAGATGCTACAATGAAACTAGGACTCATGACTCTATACATCTGAGGGCGAAATAGTTAATGTTACACACCAGTACACTTGGCACTATAAACATCCACACAAACTCATTAATAAACAAAGTACACGTGTCAATCAAGGACTAAGAATACGACAAGGAATTATCATGTGAACAATGTTTGGATGTTTATGGTGACACGTGTTAACCACGTGTGCAATTTCCAATCAAGTAGTGATAAAATGCCACGTGATATGTTATTCACATTCAAACAAAATGAGTTTCAATATCTCTCTCTCAATACGCAAAAATATTGAAATAATATTACTTAGAGAAATGATACAATGAACGTTGCCCAAATACTTACGTGGTGTTTGTTTTACTTCTTTGAAATGCTGGAAAAAAAAATTCAGCAGTTGAATCAAGCTAACCAAATTTTCAGCAAAAAAATTCAGCAGTTAAGAACTTAAAAGCAAACACCACCTAGGCTTAATACACCGAAAATATTTATAGTGATTTACCTGAGCTTTTCTCTATAGGAATTGACCCCAGGAGTAATTAACGGAGTCTTAGTTATTAGTTGAGGTCCAAATAGCAGGAATTACCAAGTACGGGAGAGAGTGGGGGTGATGGGTGGTTAAACATGGGTAAGTGTTTGGAAGTGGGTAATAAGTTTTCTATTTTTGTGGTAGTTAAGTTGTAATCAAACTCCTGTTGAAGTAGGGAGTAACCATTATCAAAAGAGAACTAATTTTGTAATCCAACATGAGTTGTTGTTATAGAGGTCATTGGTTCCTCAGTTAACCAAATATATGTTGTTTTAGAGGTAATTGGTTCCTTATCCTATTAAATATCACACTAGCTCTACCTAGCCCAAGTTGATAATACATGCATCATATAATGGCTAGCAATTGCCAAAACTTTCGGGAAATGTTCCTGTCACACATGTGCAGCATTGCTCCAAGATACCAAAACAAATCTTTGCTCTTTACAGAGGTCATTTGTTCCTCAGTTAACCAAATATCTGTTGTTTTAGAGGTCATTGGTTCCTTGTCCTATCAAATATACAACTTGATTGTATCACACTAGCTCTACCTAGCCTAAGTTGGTAATACATGCATCATCAAGTGGCTAGCAATTGCCAAAACTTCCAGGAAATGTTCCTGTCACACATGTGCAGCATTGCTCCAAAGACACCAAAACAAATCTCTTATTCATTGGGGTTTGGTTAGGATGACTAAAAGACTCAATACAGAGTGGTCCAAGAATGTGTCCTATAAAACAATTTTGAGTGGGTAAAACTGAAAGACAAGTGTTGCAATATGAACACAGAGGGGCCAAAATCTGTATTGGTAACTTTTCCCTCAACTTTGGGCTGCTTGTAGGGCTGGCCTTATTTACACTTTGTTGGCTGCACCAAAAACCAAGTACTGCCATTGCACTTTGCCACTGCAACAATTAAGAGCATGGGCAGCAGCTTCACTAAGTTAGCGAGTCACCTAGGCATAAATTCAGGGAAAATATGACATATAGTTAGAGCTAAATTTTTTTGCTTTTCCAGAATGGGGATAGGTGTCAGTTTAAAAAATAATAAATTAATATATATATTTTTTTTATAATTGTTCATGTGGGCCACTGACACCTCTGACGAAAACAGGTAGCCACAAATAGCTACTGAATTTTTTGAAATTTGAGAAATTTGAGCGATAGCGACTCTGGAAAATCAAAAATAAAAGAATTTGGATAGCTATCCTGCTGTCCATGCTCTAAGAGGGCTTTCATCCTCAGTTTTTCCTCAGTTTTTTAACATCATACTTGATGTGTATTCGCCTAAGATAGATTTGAGCAATAATTTTCTAGAGATACTGCAGAGTAGAGGTGAATTTTAAAACTGAACCAATTGGTAATGAGAGGAGTAACCTAATGATCTTATATTATTGAATGGTTAGGCTTGAATACCCGATGTGGGACTGTATATCTCATTATTAGTTGAAAGATTATGACTTGCTTTAGCTTTTCAAAGTCATGATCATTACTTTAGATAATGTTTCATTATCAATATCATAAGCAATATTCTTAATAATTTATTCGCCGACCATTATCTTTCTACCACTAAAACTTCTATACGTCAACCTCCAAAGCGCGTTGATTTTTTTTTTAAATTAGAAACATACCTTACTAATGTCACTATATGTTTACGTTGCTTTAAATTCCACCATGCTAATTAACTAAATGTCACATCCACAAATACCTAACATGTAATCCAAATTCTCGTCTTCCTAAGATATTTCAATTAGTATAAGTAAGGAGTACGGAGTCGTTTGCTTAAACTACGTTTGAGACTATATCGAATAACGATTTAGTTTTTAGACAAAGGAGATTCTAAGCTCCATCCAACACTTGGAGATGGTCCAAAGTAGTGGTCCAAAATTGTTTTTAATTCAAGGAACATTGGACCTAGACCTTGTGTACGACTAAATATTCTTTAAGATTTTTGGACTTTAGTCCGAGTACATTTTGACTGGTAGCTTTTAGTCCCCAATTTGTTTAAATATTTATTATGGTCCCCAATTTGGCTCTGGCCACAGGTCAACCTCCGTTGAAGTCCAATTTTGACATGAAACACCTAATCTACTCTCACGCGAGTTTTACGAGAATTTTGAAAACATGTAAACAAAGTTGATTTAAGGTCATTTTAAGATCAGCATGCCACGTATGACCAACGGTCATCTTCATCTCCTCTCTCCAAGATAGATATATGTAGCAATATATTTTCAGGTCACTATGCCACACCAGCATGCCATGTATAACCAACGGTCATCTTCATCTTCATCTCCATCTCCAAGATAGATATAGGTAAACAAGTTGTTTTCAGGTCACTATGTCACATCATTATGTTACATCAGCATGCCACATATGACCAACGGTCTGTCTTTATCTCTGTCTCTTTTGTTGTTTCTATCTCTAGGGTTCTCATTTGTTTTTTTCTCTCGATATTGTGTGTTCTGGTGTTGAATTGTGAAATTTCATCAATCACCATTAAAACTGAAATTGAAGAAATTGAGACCAGAGACTAATTGCAGGAAAAATATGTGAAAACTACAAGCTAATTTTGTTGTCATTGTTGTTGTTGTAGGATGACGTGGCCTGCTAACGCGAATTAATGGCATGAAAGTGACTTGAAAAAACTTGGTTAACTTGTTGTTTAAAATCTCGTAAAAGTCACGTAAGGGTATTTGTGGGACTTCAGGTCAAAAATTAACTTCAAATGTGGTTGACCTGTAGTCAGAGCAAAATTGGAGATCAGAACTGAATATTTAAACAAATTGGGGACTAAAGACTACTTAGACAAAATGTACACGGTATCAAAATCCAAAAATCTCATATTCTTTCCCCTGCAGATATATGTAGGCATCATCCTTTTAAGATGAAATTTGAGACTCACCTAACCAAAAAATACAAGCATCAACTCAACTAAGAAAGGAAAACCTTATCTCCTTCAGTCCTTCTTCTTCTTTTTCTTTATAAAACAAATTGATTTGAAAGTCATGGTTTCAATAAGAGAGAGAGATCATCACCTAAAGTGAAGTGATGGGGGCATATGACAATGACACTATTTGGGTACGTTTTGAGTTTACATGGCCACAATTGAAAGATTTACGAGTTATCGACACATGTAGTACTGCGGGTATATTGGAGCTCATTATAGGCCCACTATATTGATATTTGTGAAAAAAGCTGATTCCCTACATTACACGTGATGATGGGATGACGATGTACTTTCAATGTTCAAATGCATGAACACAAGTATTTTGATTTTTATTTTTGATTTTTATTGGCAAATCTTATATTAATAAGCATAATGAGTTACAAAAGTGGTCTTATATAGCCACTCAGAAGGAGAATCACACCGAGTCTAAAGAAAATTGTCAACCAGGGGCCTAGTGGCTAATACATGAGCAACTGAGTTAACGCTCATTGGAGCATAACAAATATGAATATCTACAAACATTTGGCATTGGGGCTATTTTGACATGTCTAGAAATGTGAAAAATATATTATCTTTTAGCAAATTAAATTTGTTGATCACAAAAGAGTCTTTTTTTCTTTTCCCTTCAAGTGCAAACATAAAAAACAAACAACTTTTTTAGATATAGTCCCTTAAGTTTTCTATTGTATATTAGACTTAAGTCTCACGGTTTGCAAATTATTTGCAATTTTGATCAGGTCGACTGCAATCAAGTTATTGCCTCCCTGCATCTGACCATTAAAGTATAGGTGCAGGGCTCGATATATTTACTTAGTATGGGACAATATATCTCAACACGGCCCATGGTAATTTTGAGCTCATACGTGGATGGAAATTTGCATAACACGAAGCACATGGGATCGTTGGGGCCCAACACATGGAAGAAAACAATTGCTCAAATACCATGTCAGGAAATAGAGGTTTCATAGCCAATTGACAATGAGAGGAGTAGCCACATAATCTTATATTTTAAGGTGCATGATTTACCCAATTTGATGTTATAGCCATTGAGCAAGAGTAACACATTAGCTTTTATTGTATTTTTTTGACATATTTGATGACATTAGCGCCAAATCTCTTTAAAAAGTAAATGACACACGCTTATAAATTGCCAGAAACGAGCTTAGCGCTAACATTGATGATATCATTGTTACGAATTAAGCGACAAGTAATGCATTAACTTTTAGTCCAAAGAGGCAAAAAAATTGGTGTCGTAAGCACCGAAACTCTGCAGAAAATAAGTAGGCGCTGACAAATTAGAGGAAACGAACAGAGCAACAACATTGATGATATCAGAATTATGAATAGAACAAATACATTGATTAGATCACCGCTAGGTAATATATTTGGCAATGGTAAATATTTTGACAACTCTTGAAATGCGAAACATTTATGTCATTTCATTTAAGCTGGTGCAACACAAAAAAGAAATATTGTTTTATGCCCTTTCTTAAATATGTAATAGAGATGTTAGCAATTAACATACAAGAAATTTAAAATACACCCCATTTTTTAATTTGCTCACTCCAATTTAACTGGTCTTCCTTGTTAAACCTTCAAATAAGACTTTCTCTCTCTCCTCGTTTTGCACTTGTTTATGCTTTGCTTGGTTTATTTAAGTAGATTTTAGATACGGAGATGATGAGACTAATCCAACTTATATATCTTTGAAATTTTTTATTTTGTTTTTTTCTCATCAATTATTAGTCAAAATAAAAATATATAAATAAGGACATAAATAAGGATAACGATTACAGCAAGAGTAGCACATTAGTCTACATTTACTATGAATAAATCTGCATCTTTAATATCCTCAGCACTGAATCTCTACAAACAGTAAATAACACATGTCACAGAAAACTAACATAACACCAACATTGCTGATATCTGCTTTAATAACAAAGCGATAACATTGATGAGATCAGAATCTCAAACTAAGACGATCATTACTGTAAACACGACAAAATTTAAAGTTAGCTCCGGCTAATCTGCTTCCGGCTAATCTGATTCTTTTCCGGTCCTATCCTATGTCGACACCGAGTAATTGTTTCAATTTGTTATTAAAAGAATCCAAATCCAATTCCAATTCCAATTCCAGTTTTCAATTATCTCTTAAAAGGCAAAAAAATAAAAATGCATATAACCATGGTTACATGCAATTGGATTGAAAAGTAACCCTAGTTAAGGAAGTTGATTAATAGCTTTGGTGGGCTATCTATCTCTATATATATATATATACATGAGAGGGGACACATTAGAAAGAGCTCCTATTTAAACCACCTCTCCATCACCAACTCTTCCTTCAAAACACCATTTCAAGTCTTCTCTTTCTTTCTCTCTATATCTCTCCCCTCTCAAGTCTCAACAAAGCAAAACAAAGAGTGACCCTTTATACAAAAACTTGCAATGTAAATCTCTCTCTCTCTCTCTCTCACACACACACACACATTTTTTTTTGGGTTACATTCTTCATTATTTTTCTACTGTTTGATTCATATGATCAGATCTTTAATATCTCTAATATGCATTTTGATTTTGCAATTTTCAGATGGGACTCTCAAATTACCCGTCTCCAGCTGATGGAATGGTTGTTATTATTGTTATGCACACAGTTATGTATGTTAACATCATCAAAAGCATCCTACGGTCTATAATCAATCTTGTTGGTATTAACCTATCTCAACCCTTGGATTCAGATGAAATTCAAATCAGGACATCCCGAACCAGGAAAACGGATACCGAGGTCCCTTCGACCCGGTTCGAATCGGTCTGTGAGAACCGGTCCGAGTTAGAGTGTTCTGTATGTTTGACCCGGTTCGAACCGGAGTCGGAAGTAAACAGCTTATGTTGCGGTCATGTGTACCATAAAGTTTGCTTGGAAAAGTGGTTGGACTATTGGAATGTCACGTGCCCTCTTTGTAGGACCTCGATCATACCAGAACCAGAAGATGAGCCGATCTTTTGTTTTTACTAAATTACCCTTCATATATGATGTAGTAGTTGCAGTAGTAGAGTTAGTGTATGTGGTGTATGCGTATCTCGATAGTTGCGTACTCTACGGTGAACTCTATATTAATGTACATGGTGGTATATAAAGTTTTCTTTGGTATCTAATTTAAGGGTTGACCGACACCGACCTCCCCTACCAAGTGGTTTTGAGTTGGAACCTCCAGTTCTAATATTATAATTGGTATCAGAGCATCTAAAATATCTTTTGTTTCCAGGATTTGGATCACTTAATACTTAATTATATTCATTGTGAGGGAGCGTGTTGAGATATATAGAGACTAAACGCGTAAGTTTAAACAAATAGTGAATGATTACTTTGGTTTCCTTGAATGAAGTTTATCTCTAAGTCGAATAGGCCATCATACATTACATTTGAGATGATTTTTGGTTATAACTAGTTCTTCCTTGGTGTTTTGCTTCCCGAAGCTCCATCTTCTCTAACTACCTTTCCCTTCGCAATTTTAATCTCTGATGTCTTACCATGTGAAAGGTTTTCATGATCAACGTTACGTGTATGTTGTTGCTCTGTGAGTGTCAATTTATTACTCATCGGTGGTCTTGCACGGTCGAAAAATAGTGCTTGTACTATTGTTCTCAGTGGAAGTCGATCATTCCGAATTGCATGTGAACATATTTCTGGAGATAATCTTCTGCAATCCAGAATTTGGCAAAGTTGTTTTCTCTCCGTCTTGCTTAGCTCTGGGTGAACCTAATGTAATTAAACAAACAAACATGAAAACTATAAGCAACGATATACCACATTTGTATTAGGCCTTCTACGGAGTTGAAAATGAATAATTAAACCTTAGATAAGCGACGATAAGATAATTATTGATTCCCATGTGCCGCAACGTAATAGATAACCAAGAACATTATAAATGTATAACAAATCAAACAAAATCTCAACAAAATATAGTATCGACATCGAAGAAATTATATCAACAAAACCTAAGAACATGTCTAAGGATAAACAACAACATGAACAATTAAAATTTAAATGAAATCGTAATCATATCTTAAAGCGCGTAATTCAAGCGCATAATTCCAAACAGATAGTCTTGTCAAGTGAGAATGTGCACAATAGGTCAACCTTTGCGCTTAACACTAGAAAAATAATTCGGCTAACAATGTCGTGGGTATAGTCTAAAAACTCTTTAGTAAAAAAGGTGTACCTTGAGATAAATGTTGATAGCTTTGTAAATTCCGTCATGTTCCGGTCTTGCATTATCTGGCAAAGATTCAGCAAGAGAAACCATCTTTGCAATTGGTAAATTAACGTCTTTTGCAATAATTTGCAAATAAGAATCCAATAGTTTTCCAACTTTTCTCAGTGACCCCAAAGACTCAAGCTCATCTCGAGATCTTTCTTTATGTAATTCCACTAAGAAACTCTCCATCAGCGTCTTCACTAACTCTATATTGTGCATATGATGTAAATCGTTTACCGTTGCTTCTTGTAATTTATGGCCACATTTCTTTATAAGCTCAACCATAATTGAACGTGACCCTCCAAGAAAATTTGTGATACTAATTAGCTTTAGCAAAAACTGGATCGTTACTGAGTCCATATCCGCTGGTATTAGGCTTACAATTGATTCAAGAATTCGAATTTTTTTCCCCTGGCCCTCTTCTGATTGAGATTCTGAACACTCTGGTGCCCCGCGCATGTTTGGGAGCCATTTACATGCGTAAACATGTAAAGCTTCACCTATCAATTGAGAGGGGAATGTGGTTGCTGATCTGATGGTTATAATTACACAACGGAAGGTATCTATCTCAAGGTCAGATATATCCTCTGTCCACCAGTCCTTTGGTATTGAGCGATGCTGTTTCTCTGCGTACCCAGGTCTTGTGTAGGTGTAAGACCATCTAACCTAAAATAAAGTTTCAATGAATATATATTAAGGCACACGCATAGTGAAAAATAGCGTTGTTCATCAGTGACGAGCCACGGTAGGCACTAGTATTTCTACAATTTACTGTAATGCAAAACAATACTACTAACCTTGGACGGGTGTGTGAGAATTTTCCCAACGATGGAGTTAATGCACCGGTGATTAATTCCAATATTTTCAGACCAATCGGGTACTTCGGTGGTAGTTTGTAATGTGATAATGGAGTCTCTCCATCCTTCAAGTATGCATGAAGTAAAGAAAGCTTCAAGTTTCAATACTAAATTTCCTTTCTCCATTGTTTCTGTCATTCTAAGGAACTTGGCTGCACAAAATGCAGGAACAAAGTTGTGACAACTGAGACTGATCCTTATCCCGTAGCAAAATTTAACGCAGAGTTCAAATGCTTCTTCTCCTCCTGGAATGTCATGAAGCTGTAGTGAAACTCTGCTCGAGTGATCACTAGAAACAGCACAAAGGCGTTGTTGTAGAAGCCCACATTTTGGAAGAAGTGGAAACTAGCATCAACAGCATAAATTAAGGTGAAAAGATAAACAACGAAAAGCAAATAACATATTAAACTCTTAACGATTTGTTTAAGCAAATAAGTACATGTAACTATTCAGATTACAATTGGTTACCTTATGGAGAAGATATTTGGTGTTGTTAATTTGTATTAAAAGGTCCATAGGCACATCTGAGGACACGGACCTGTAAAGTTAAAACATATCTTAGATGAACCAAAACATGTTTGCATGTTTCACGATGCCGATACTGAGAGTAATAGGCCACCAAATGCAAATTTCACATACCTGGTAGCTTCATCTGTATTATAGAAGGTATCTGCCTTTGTCCCAAGTTTCATAAATTTCATTATTGTGCCTGTTTTTTTTTCCTGGTAGATATATAATGACATATCCTTCTCTACATTATGATAATAAGTATTCACTCTTAAATCAGCATCAGAACCTGAACCTGAACCTGGAAAAACTGATAATAAGAATGATTTAGTATGTATGTCAACATTACGACTTTGGTGAACAGGCTTAGACACGAAAACGAATACAGATTTGCAATTCCAGTTGAAATTCTACTTATTTGTCTACATAGGGTTGGGCAGGCCTGGTCCAGTTTGGACCCATGAAAAAGATGTTTATGGGAGGGGTTGAAGGGCGCGCTCCCATCAGTGAGTTGAATCTGACTGGTAATCTGTCAATGGATTCCCGAATATGACAAAAGCTCCACATCTCCATTACCCGTGGCCTTGGCCAATGTTGTATGTAAGTGGGGAAACATCAAATACATCAAAAGTCTCCTTCTGCTTCCCATACAAATAGTGGAAGCACTTCTTAATGATAATGATAGTCAGTTAATAATTATTGTAATAGTAAGGAGTTAGATTTGCAGACCCTGCAGCAGAAAGAACAGCTTACTTGAGAAAGAATAGCTTCACTGGCTCGTTAGCTTCCGATATAGCTTAGCCATTTTGATTGCCTTCGCGTGTAGGAATTTAGTTTTAGCTAACCGATGAACCGTTCTTTGAATATAATTAAAAGGACCATTTAAAGATCGTTTACTTTCTTATATTTTTCAATACTTAATCTGCTTTGTGTGATAAACTCACAACTTTAAACTATCTTACAAAACATGAAGTGAATTACTATAAAATTGCTTTATATTAAGGCTTAATCCCCGAACAAGTTTGTGAGTATTAATCAGTTTTATCCAACGAAATTTTATGACCAGTGACTTACCCGAACTTATCCAATCTGCGTGAATTCAATCGGAACGTCTCCATTTACATAAAATCTAATGTAATCCTAGAATGGCAGCCAAGGGCTGCATAACCAAGAACCTACAAGAAGAGTTCAACAAAAGTTTCAGCTTAACCCCATGCACATATATAGGAGTTGAGAAAGAATGGAAAATTGAAAAACTTACCAATAAAGTGGAAATATAGAGAGAGACTGGAAGGAGTCTGGTTAATAATAAACTGAGATGGGAAGTCGAGAATTGAAGTCTGGAAGGGAACTTATAGTTTGTAATATATAGAGGACACAAAACCATAAATGAGCTTTTGAAAATAAGGAGAGAAAGAGAGAGATTGAATGATGTTTATTGGATTTGAGTCAACATGGTAAGAAATTATATAGTCATGATTATTATCACAGATACATACTAGTTGAATTACAAAGAATCAACTTCTTACATTTTATTTGGTGTGTAATTATATTATTGAAGTTGAAAAGCCAAAATATAGCAAACTTAGTGACCTCCTCCTTCATTGCTGGTAGAAATATCATCATCATTATCACCATCACCATCATTCTTTCCCCCACTAACTTAAGGGTATATGACTATATTCTTTCCTTGTCCTTCCTTCATACCCTCTGTGGTTCCCCTTCAGCATCTGCCTGCCACATGTTCCACTACCAATGTTTGCTTATTGTGCAAACCCAAAAAGATGGAACTAATTGGACCTACCATACTTAGTCTCTCTTCAAGACATGAAACAACAACAATGGTATTGTATTTTGCAGTTTGTACTAGACTGAATTGATACAAAATGATGTTTTTGAATGGGCTGGATAGCATTACTAAAGTCACAATCTTAATACATGGCTTGTTTGTGAAACGAAAACATCATCGTTGTAAGGAGCCGGGGAAGTATTATGCATTATATATCAGTAAAGGAGGATTCTGTAAAAGGTTTCACATCCCTATCTTCACAGGTGAGCAATTCTGGCTTGGAAATCGTCTTCATATAAGTTTCCTTCACTTCAACAACAATGAAGAAGAGGCGAATGAACTTACAGAGAAAGGTAAAATAGAGCTTGCTGCCAAAGAGTAAGTTTTGCAATTTGTGACTAGTGCAAGCACGATATTGCTGCTAGGAGTTCACATCATTAAGTAGTATAATATAGAAACTAGAAACTAATCAAATGTCTGCAACTTTGTATAAGTAAACAAAAGAAATTTAATCCTACCAAAATATCAAAGCCATTGTAGCCCAAAATTGTTGTGATTTGAACATAAATAGTTGTAGTACTCATTTATGATGCCACTCATTCCCAAACAAGTATCATCTGAATTGCTTTAAGCGCAATGTACTATCTGAGAGTGTAAAAAAGAACTATAAACCTGAACAGTTGAAGATGGCAGTGACAATGATTGGTAGTCACAGGTGATATCAAAGTTCATGAAAGAGACCATTGTAAAACCTAGTATACTTATGTTACTAGCCTTTTTTCTTATATATACAAATTGCCTCGAAACAATAAAATATTGTTTTTTCAAGGTAACTAAATAAAGAATATACATGCTAAGAAAACATTCATGAGAAATAAACTCTTGGAAGAATCAAAATATTTGTGCCATAATAGCCTTTAGAATTTATTCATTTCCCACAAGTTTTGTGAAGTTTCTTATCACTGTATAAGAGCGAGATTATCGAAAGAAATCTTACTTTATAGAATGCTAACATGTAAAGAAATGTAATGTCCCCCGGGCCTCAAAAAACAATGCCATATACAGTCAATATCCCTCTCTAGTAATACTGTGGGGACTGCCTTAGAGTATTACTACAGAGGGGGTTATTACTATAGAAAAAGTGGGCCAATAATTATTGGAGAAATTATGTAAAAGATAGATTGGGTCAAATTACTATAGATATTCTATTCCAACATGATTAAAGCATACACACTACTTTAGAATATAGATAACTATTTTGTTGAAGTCAATAGGTGAACAATTAATGGTTTAAGATAGAATATAGATAACTACTTTGTTGAAGTCAATAGGTGAACACTTAATGCTTTAAGATTTGTGGTGTGATCCATGCAAATGGATTATTATTACTATATGAAATCAATGGACCATATATTTGTTCATGGTTATGAAAAAATAAATTATATCCTTTGGTATATAGTACACAATTTTATTACTATAAAAGTATTATTACTATATAAGGTATTACTATAGAGGAGTTTTACTGTATGCGTTATTATAACAATTTGAAACAAGGCATTATAATCAAACTTGTCGAGTTGTACACGCTCCGTACATGTGATACTTGCGTCTCATTTTTTAACGCTCTCAGGACTTTGAGGTTGTCATTCTATCTCCGGAGACTCACTAACAACTGTCAACTGCTAAGACTGAGGAGTAATTAGTGTATTTATTGGTCTGACTGCAGATGACGTCATTCTTTAACTTTCTCAAGATTTTGAGGTGAAGTCATTCTTGACTTTGAGTGACGTCATTCTCTCCCCTAAGACTCACCCAAGATTGGCCCTGGCTTTTATAAGGCCATGTGCGAAGAATAAAAAATTGGCATTTTTTACTTCAATTTTTCTTTTGTTTAGAGATTGTTTTTTTGTAGTACCAAACATAACATATGTCTCTATATAATGGGTTTGGTTTTGTCTACTCTTAGTTGAATCTGAACTAGGTTGGACTTAATATATTTATTTATTTATTTATTTTTGGGCCTATTTCTTTTTGGGCCCTGTGCTGTCACACACCCCCAGAGGGCTGCGACTGGACTCACCAACAAGTGTCAAGTGTCACCTGCTAAGACTGGGGGTGTAATTAGTGTATTTATTGTTCTAACTGCATATGTAGGTAAATACACGTGGCAAAGTGTCAGCCACAAATACATGGCTAAAACGGAAAATCCAATGTTGTATGTTGTTTACGGTCCGGGTAAGCCACATAGTAAGGCTTACCCGAACCAAATAACAGGTTACGCCTTAAATGCGTATCTCTAAAAGGAAAGAAAATATCAATTTACCAGTCTTTTTTTTACTTTCTCTGCAACACGGTAACGTGTTTGAAAGCATAATCCTGAAAAGGAAAGAATCTTTGCATCGCACGCTTATACGACCCAATTTATGTTTCCGAGGCTCACTACTACTTGCAAGTTTATGTTTCCTAGTCTCATTACTACTTGCAAAGACGGCAATGGACTTAATGGACTCAATCATCTTTGGTGACTTTGATGGTAAGTTCCCCTTCTTTCTCTTTCTCCGTCTTCTTTTCTTTTCTGTAGTTTACAGTCTATCTGAATGTTACTACTAAGAGTATTTTCAACAAAAAAATAATCAATGGCTTGGCCTTGATCTCGATCTTGATCTCAAGACTGTAAAATCCCCAACATTTTGCCCAAATCTCGATCTCAAGACTCCCCAATGCGCCTGTAGGCTAGGCTATATGTGCTCCTGTTGGACATGCGCCTAGATCTTGCTAAAAGTTAAAGATCTATTATTAAAATTTCTCAGACGCATGTTGGATCTGTTCCCAGAGCCAGACGTGTGAGGAGTCTTGAGAGAATGCCTTCCAATCTTTGAATTCGGAGACTTTAGGCAGTGTCAAGTCTCTAATCTCAACCCTTAGTCTTGAGCGCTGTTGGAGTGTGTTTTAGGTGGAGTCTTGATTTTTAGAGACCAAGAGTCCCTTTGTTGTTGGAGATGCTCTAATAAAAAATTAAGAGTGGGAATATCTATGTGCCCAGTTATGTTTCTATCAATAATCTATAATATAATTACAAAATAGGAAAGTCTCTTACATGTTAACATTGGACACATAAAGGTTAAGATGAGTTTCCTTTGTCTAGAATGTAGAAACATTTTTTTCTTGAGCTAGAATGTAGAAACATGGCACATAAAGAATGAGATGAAAATTTAGATGAACAATGATAAAACACAAAACTGGATTGGGCATTTCAAAATAAACAATACAAAAATATCAAGTAATGATAAAATAAAAGTAGGATAATGCTTACGGCACGTCGACTATAATTCATAGCGAACTAGGGAGCACACTAGTATTAGCTATATGGCATACAAATGGTATTGATATTAGTTGTTCGCATGCCCATGCAATGACCATCATTCTTCTGCAAGGTACAGGAAGGAGATTGTTTCACAATAATAACTCGATTTTTAATATGCTACTAATTAAAAGTTTTAGCTCTGGATCTGAAATTGATATAATCATTAATGAAATCAGTTATCATATATATTCAAATAGTTTTTGTGATAATATAACATGAACATGATTATTTTTTATAGTAGATCATGATATATCGCGATAAATATATGTAGAAATATTTTGCAATTCATTCAGGGGTGTTTAATTGTTGTTTACTCAACATTAGATATTTGGGATTTTTCTTTTAATGTAGCTTTGTGACATTTTCTCAAAACTATCTTTGAGTATTGTGTTGGTGGCACTATATAGCTCCATCCACTTGGTAAAGGACTCACCCCCAAGAAAAACTCGCCACTCTCCTTTCCTTCCTCTCTTCGTCTCTTTCATTCAAACACACACACACACACAGTTTGGTGAAACCAACTGGAATTCAGACTTGTTGTTCCAGTAAAACAATGAAGGAATCAATTTGAGTTTTTGATTCTTCAGTTGTTCAGTGAGAAACTCTGCATGCATTGCCATTTTTAAACTTTCAATTACTTCCAAAGAGTAGTTAATTCCAAAGAGCATCTCTCTGACAATGCATGCAGGTTAGTCTCTCTCTCTCTCTCTCTCTCTCTCTCTCTGTTTGTTTCTCTTAATTCTGTTTGGTAGATTGTTTGCATGTTCTTTGCTCCTACCTACAGTGCTTCTCTTTCCTTTCTGTTCTTTCTTGGTTCCTCAGTTTCAGTTTGTCCCACACATCACGATTTTAATGGGTTTTTAACACAATTCATGAGAACCCCATTTCGTGTTTTCTTCATTTAATTGTTTTGGAAGAATGGGTGAGTTTGTTTCGATCTCTGGTTACCTCCATCAACACATACTTGCATGTCTAGGTAACTAGGTTTACTCTTTATGATTGTTATGTAAATCTCACAAAACTAACTAGTTTGAGTGTTCTACTGGGTTCAACAACATCTCCTTTATGTGTTCCCCTGTGAATTGTGTCGAAATTGATTTGATTGATGGTTGCCTAAAATTTCTGAAAGGTTTTTTTTTTTTTTTATCTGTCCCAATTTTCACATTATAGAAGAAAGGCGGAAAAACCATTCCTTCCGACTTTAGTAGTTTTCGTTTAATCCTTGTCGTTTTCATTTGAGAATAGTATTCTATAATTGAATCTTTTGAGAACTTCATATATGATTTTAAGGAATTTTTGATAAACATCAAGGCACTCGCATGTTATCAATCTAAATTCATTCACTGATTATTTTCTTTTGATTTATTTTTCGCTTTTAATTCATCTCAAACCAGGTTTGGATTTGAACGTCCGAAGTGATACCCCAGCAACTCCGACGGACTATGGGAACATGTTCCCATCGGCTTATGATAACCCAAAGCCAATAAATTCCTACATGCCCAACCCCAGCACACCTTTTGAAGAAGATCAACAGCTGCCAAATCAGACACAATTTCTTCCAAATCTTGTGAAGCCTGAAAACTTTTCAACTGGGGAGCATGTTCTTGGTGGCTGGGATATTCAGACTCAAACCGGGTCAAACTCCAACGGAGCTGGAAACATTGTCGAACCTGCTAATTATGGTTCTGGAAATGGAGGACAATCTGCTAATTATGGTTTTGGAACTGGAGGACAACCTGTTAATTATGGTTCTGGAAGTGGAGGACTAGTAAGCTATTATCAACAAAGTTCATATCAGCTTTATGGTGGCTATAATGCTGGAAGTGCTAATTTGAAGACCGGCAACACAATCACAGACTCTCTTATGGAACGAAGGCAGCGAAGGATGATCAAGAATAGGGAATCTGCTGCTAGGTCCAGAGCCAGGAGACTTGTAAGTATCAGTACAGAATCTCATTACATTCTTAGGGAAAGTAATGTTTGTTAAAGTACAGTTTTGCATGATGTTCTTGGTTTAAATTAACTTATTTTACTGTACTTTCTGTGTTTTTTTCACAGGCTTACAATGCTCAGCAACAGTTGGAAATTCAGAAGCTGAAGGAGGAAAATGAATCTATGAAGAAGGCATTACGGGTAAAATACCATCCTGTAATCTTATTTAGTTTTTACAATATCTTATGAGTAGAGTATATATAATATAATAGGCCAATTCAGTAAATATTTAGTTAACCTGCCGTCTGACTAACGGTAGAAAAACTGCTGATATATTTCTTTGATTTCATACTTTCTTGTAGAACCTCGTAGCTTTTACAAAGCTGAATGTTCCAAGGAGGAATGAAAGGGCCATATCTGAACCAGCAGCTGAACCACCAGAACAGGCTTAAGGCTACAGATATAGTCATTCATGCAGATTACATATGCTGCCAATAAGATTATCAATTGCTCCTCTTTTAAGTATTTTTTGGAAAGGATGAGACTAGTATCTTTTTGACTCCTATTTAAAGCATATGTGAAACTTAAATAAGTTGGATGGCTAAATTAATTTTCTCCTTATTTGTTTGTTATTTAAATGTGTGATTTATTATTTGAACTTAATCCATTTAGTATAATATCAGACATCGTTCTTGACAGGATATGGTTGTGCAGTAATACAAATCGACACATCTCAATGGGAGGGTGTTTAGATGTTTATATGAGTGAATGCCAGGGATCGGGCATTTTACTAATTTAGCAAATTTATGTAAAACCAATTTTTTACCAACTGGCCTTACTGATTTCTCACTCATACCTCAGTGGTGCAACAGCCAAAAAGATACTTCATCAGTTGTAGATATTTTGAGCCCCACTCTATCAAGTCATTAACTAATTTATCCTTAGTATGCCTCTAAATATGAACCTATGTTATCTTTAGATTCTTTTAATATCATTTGTTTACCGCTAAACTTTGACTGAGTTGAAAACTTAGTATAGTAGTCTAAGTCAATTTGGATCGATTTTGGTTTTAAAACTTCGCCATATCTAATTAGATTAAGGAGTTACTACATATTTCTGGATTGGATTCTTGAACCAAACGGGTCAAGATCCAATCCATTGACAGCATTGATACATGAGAGAGGTATATAACAATGACTCTTCTCTTCCCTTCTGTTATGTCCATCTTTGTCATATATTTTTTATGTTTTAGTCTGGGTTCTCACTTGTTTCCTGTTTCTTGCACCCAACAAAAAACTTAAGGTTTGCTTTTCTTTTTTATTTAGGTACTGTTTCTCACATTAACTATCTTGTAATTATATGTGATAATGTCATTTAAGTAACATATGCAGTTCTGCTAAAACTAGTTTCTAATCACAATAAACCAAATACTCATAGAACAGTATAAATTGTTTAGTAGATAGAAGCCACTATTAATAGCACGTTTGAGAGTTTGATATACCATTTAAGTAAAGGATGATACAACAAACACTTGTCAACAAGATTTTTCCTGCAATTCTTTGTATATTTATCTTGTTTACAACAAGGTATGAAACCCAAAAGTTCAAAATTGTCAAAAAGAATCACATCTCAGTGGTGCATACCTTTCCATTTGACCGAGTAACAGCAAACTCAAAGTGCTGATGCATTTCGAGTCCAAATATATAACTAGACAAGGAAGTCATAATCCCCGGCAGACGTTCCAATTAGTCCAAACAATCACCAAATAAATCGTCGTTATCATACCCAGTGGTATTAGAATCGGATTTTTCATTTGAGGTTACAGGAACCTTTTTTCCTGTATCTGTAGTTGAATCAGCTTGCCCATATGCCCAAGATGAACCTACTTTATTGGAAAATGAGTCTCCATAGAGATCATCGTAGATCCCACCACCTTTTGATCCACCTTTAACTTTGTTCAAAACTTCCATAAGCCTATCCGTTACACCTTTAGAAGAAGGATTTTTTTCATCTCTAGAGTAAACTTGATCCTTCCCTTTGGGTACAATAGTTGTTTGCACAAGAGATTCATATTTCCCAACAAGACTCCCTTCTTTCACGCCAACTGGACCAGGTTCAGTTCCTACATCTGCTCCATCTGAAACACCCACTACTTCAATTAGTTCACCGCCAAATTGATCCCTGAAAGAGACAGTTGCTTTCTTAATTCTCTTAGCTGGCCTCTCTGAGTCCCCATTCCTACCAGACGAGTTTTTCAAATATTTATGGTATTTGGAAACTAACCCCAGTTTTTCAATACCGTAACGATTGACAATTGTATTATAAGCCAAAACGGCTTCTTCATTGGAGGGATCGGGAGGAGGCGGCAAATTGATTTCTGTTAGTAGTGGAGGGGGAGGGAAAAGAGCAGCATTGTTTTTCCTTAAAATATAACTTCTTGTTGATGCGGCAAAGCGCAAAGACTGGCCCTCTTCAAGCTCAACAGGAATTTCTTTTGTTAGTCGCTCGTTTGCAACAAAGGTTCCGTGTACAGAACCCAAATCAATTACATATATGCTGCAGGGAAATATGAGCATCTATCAGTGCTTGCATGATTAAGGATCCCACCATTAAGATTCAGGAACTTTCGGCAGAATATATTAATACTCTATAGTACTCACACAAAGAACACCAGAAGAAGCAGGACTACTAAAGTAACTTGGTTTCCTCTGAAAGCATGAACTGGAGTAGATCTCTCCCTATCTAAAGACCCCTAACCTTCCATGTTAGACTTTGAACACGTGGTACCAAAGCACCTAAATTGAGTGCAGTATCATATGGAAATCTTTAGGTTGATGCGCAAAATGTTGTATCTGTATCTTGTCAGAGTTGTATATCGGCATCAAATTTTCTAACCTAAATATGGAGTCAATGATTTAAGAATTCGAGGCTAGTTTTAGTTCTCAAAGTTAAGATAGTTAGCGAGTGTGGTTGTAATGCCCCAAATTATTTTGGTCATTACCGGAATTTTTATTTACTTTATATTGTGAGTTATCATATCATAAAATATTTTAGTAGTTATATTAGCAAAATAACCCCCAGGGTATGGGATCACACCTTGGAAGTTGTATTTACACCTTGTGGGGTTAGAAGAGAAAGGGTTCTCACGCGAGTTGCTAGGAAGCAAAACCCTAGCCTCCACCTTATAGAATTGGAAGAGAGAAGAGAGAGAGAGAAAAGGGAGCTAGGAAGCGTGCATCATCAAAGGCAAGTGCACTATCCCTCTTTTTGTTTTCATGATTGCTTATGAGTAAAATATAGGATAATTTCTTATTAGTTACTATGGTCATTACGAATCACGATCCTAGACTAGGGTAAGGTGGTGATTTTCACTTCTTGATATGCCTATAATTGTTACCAGAATCGTAGTCAGAGTATAGTAGGTAATCATTACTTTCTTTATTTAAGGGATTGGAAGCCGACATGTGAGTATAGTAGGTAATCATTACTTTCTTTATTTAAGGGATTGAAAGCTGACATATGAGTATAGTAAATAATCATTACTTTCTTTATTTAAAGAATTGGAAGCTAACATGTGAGTATAGTAGGTAATCATTACTTTCTTTATTTAAGGGTTGGAAGCTAAGGACATGTGAGTACAGTAGGTAGTTGTGAACACAAATGTGACGTTAGAACAAAATAAAACCACATAGTACGATAGGGGCCCACATTATATATGACCAAGTTTAAGGAAATACAACTTCATGGTTACAGTAGCACAGTTTTGAGAGGTGATCTTATTATTTAAGTTGGTCTAATATTGTTACTAGATGTTCTGAATATTTTACTTTGCATTGACTATGCTAGGCTCGTGATCCGATTTTGTTAAGAATAACTCACATATGATTATAGAAATAATTGAGTTATGATCAAATATGTGAACGATAATGACTTGGAAGTTTAGAATATTAGTTATGTTGGATATTACACGACTAAGAGCTTGAACTTGGGAACCTAGCGTCGAGTAGAGCAACTCGTCCACTTGCCCTTTTCATAAGTTAGTTGCACACTAGAGTTAGTGTTTGTGTATGTTGTGATTTATAAAATAAACCATACGGTCTAAATAAAGAGAGGTAATAATTGATATTACCCACGTAAGCGAAGACTAGAAGTGACTGTATATGATAGGGGTTTCTTATGATAGGGCAGGTCTAGTGGTGAACCATCGGCATTTCCATGAGTATGAATCCCTAAAAGATATTGGTCAGGTCGAAGAGTTCAACCTTAGGCATCTCCATGGGCATTAAACCCTAAAAGAGGCACATCCAAAGAAGAGTTATTGGATTATTATTTCGTACAGAGGACAAAAGAGCACAATTACCAAGACACTCTATGTGTACACGACACTCCTAGAATATTCTTCAAATATAGTTGGCGCCAACATCTCATACTTTTACATCATATCTTCTTGCATATTGAATTCGTATAGCTCTTAATGCCTTATAGTTAGTAATTATTAGATATATGACACTTATTGATTGATGGTTTGTATTTTATCTAGTTTATTCTCATATTTTTACTTGTAACATATTGCAAACGGTTAGAGAGTTACTGTACTTGCTTGGTTGTGGTTTGCTGACGCCTTGCGCAATAACATTTCAGGACCAGGTCACACGATCACGAGTAGCAGCTGAGAGCATGCTGTTGAGACGTCCCTCTAGTTGTTTTGTCCTTTTTTGTTCATGTGAGACGTTATCTAATTCTTTGATTGTAGTCATGTCAATGACAAATCTGATATGAGTTGGCTTTAGACATTTTGTTTAGATTGATATTTCCGCTGCATATAATTGTGTGGATGTAGATATTTCCCTTTGTTAATTTCTACATTGTTGGGGTACATCCGTCGGGGATGCCCGGCCTGTTCACGGCCTCACGGCCTCAAGATGCATATTCTGACAAGTCTTAGAATACGGATTTTGGGGCGTGACAGTAGTATTCTTGTCCTCAACTTCAACCTATTCAGAGGCGGAATACCAAATGATCGTCTGGATAGTTAGTTAGTGAGACACAGACTGACGGATTAGTCATGTATTTGGCAATTACTATTAAATAATACTTCCCCTTTGATGAAAACCATTTATTATTTAGTAGTTGGAAGTAAAAGTAGTAAGAAAAAACTGTAATAAGCACACAAAACACAAAACACAAAACACAAAACCAATCCAATCAGTAAAAAGGGTATAGTGATTAGTGAAATGATCTAACCTCCCATTCTTGTGTGGAACAACGACAGCATGTTGACGTGAAACAGATTGATGATCAAGAACATAATCACACACAGGGAACTGTCTTCCAAATATATGCTTCCTTTTATCCAAACTAATCTGCCCAAGAACTTCACTCCCCTTCAAAACATCAAGATAATAAACACCCGGTCGTGGCTCTATCGCCCAATCCGGAGGTTGCCAATTGGATTGCCCCCCTCCAATCTGAGTCACTGCCTGAACTTGCACTACAGTTTCAGTATTGAGCTTTTGTTGGGCAAGTTCAGATTGTTGTTGTTGTTGTTGTTGTTTAGTATTAAGAGTAACTGAGAAAGGTTCAAGTGATTCAGCTTTCTTAAATCTATCCAAACCCCTTCTCCCATACATTGTTATTCCTCTAAAATTAACAATCTTTTTCTTCTTCCAATCCAAACAAATGCACACTGCAACTCACTCTAAACAAACCCTAATTCAAAATAACAGAAATTTTCTTCAAAAGAGATACATTTAACTTGTATAAACCAAAATTAAAGTGATTAAAACCCTAATTATGTACACTCAAATGTAGGGTTTTGATGAATTGTAATGTAAATTGAGAGAGAGAGAGAGTGATTTACCTCCAAATGAAGAAAGATGAATTAGGGTTTCATTACGATCATCAAACAAATCTAGTTCTATAGTGATAGAGAAACAGAGAAGTGACGTACTATTTGGCAGTTTTTGATGTTTTGGAGTCTATGAAAACAGCCGAATGATTTAGCTTTTCTAGAGAAGTTACAATTTGCAAAACCTGCCAACTGATTTGGATTTCTTACATATCTACACAATATTACACATTTTCTGCAATGGCTAACGACTGAAATGTTAAAAAAACATCGATATGGTAACAAGTTTTTAACTTTGGTTGTGGATGGTACATATTGGATGAATATCACGATACAATGTGGATAATCTTAACTAGCATAGTGCAGTGGTGAACTGGTATGCGAAATCTGATTGCAAAAAGCTATTTCCAGAGGCTATAAGCTTCTGCATTGGTGAATCAATGTTTACGTTTAGAGTATAACCTGTTATCCGTCCTTTGGGCAACAAACAAGTACATATACACTTTTCTTCCCTTCTTTTGGTTAGACTTAAACATCAATTCATTTCTGTTAATCATCTGCTGCACTGCATAAAGTGGAATAGAGAATAACTTCCACGTCCAAGCTATATTATATTATGTCGCAAAAGTCATACATATATACCTCTTAACTTAATTTCACCTGAATACAGTCTCACACAAAAATCAAAGCCGAGAACATCAACAGAATCCCAAGACCTGTCCCTTGAAAAGCATTTCGGATAGAGCCAGAAACTCCCCACACCCTCACATCATCTACAACTGGCCCACAGAGAGAGCTTTTATCATCACTCCTTGTATTGTAATACACGCTATAGAAGGCAATGCGAGTCTTTTCTGCCTTGGCTGTGAATGTTAGGTTAGCATTATCAAAGGTTCTGTTTCCAGTTGGCAAGTAGTGTATATTCTGTGCTTGATCCCCTGCAAATGCCATTATTGCTAGCGGTTGTTGACATGAGTCTCCTGCATGTCCTAAAGAGAAAATAAGACTATATCGTTTATCTGGCTTGGTCTCCACCATCTGAGAGATAATTCCTTCTTTACCAGAAAGTAATTCAATAGCTCGCTTTCCTTCAGGCACTGAGAAGTGATAGGAGTCTATGTATCTTACAGCTCTATTCGACTCTATGGTCCAACCAGGCAACGATGATGTTTCTTCATCAAGGTTGGTTGGAAGTAAAACACCAAGGGAAGCATTTTTAAACATCCATGGGCCTTCTTCAAAGTCCCCATTGATCACAATATTATCTGCAATAAGCCAATAGAGAGACACAAAATAGTAAGCAAATCATGTTAGAGTAACATAAGCAATCAATCATCTTAGGGTTTTGTAATATACTTTTATTTAAATCAGGGTTTCATAGTCCTTGGAAAAGATCATAAGTCTACAGAAAACAATCATCGGTATATATAAAATTTTATTTGGGAATCTACATTATATATGTGCATATAGTATAGAGGTAGATAGGTCTACACAGAATACATCCAACAATAATTCATACCAATTGATTTGCTGCAGTTCTAGACATTTAGGTTGTCAAAATGAAATTATGTGCCAAATATAGCACATTTGTCGCACGATATAAAGTTAAGAAAATAATTGCAAATTGTAGATCTGATCTACACAGATGGCCAGCCGAGCCCTATGTGCTGAAGCTTCCATATTATCACTTGTTCCCAAGTAAGCATATAAGTTATTAAATATGAGTAGAAACTTTTCCTTGCGGTTTAAACTAGAGGATCTTTAGAGATTGGGGTTTAAATCCAAGAATTAAATAGCCAAAGACAATCACTAATATACAATGGAGGACAAAGACTGTAATTCTACTATTCTGGATACTGCAAGTGATGAATTGCTGAAAGTCCAAGGTGGTATATTTAGGCTACCAAATGGAATACCAATATGTGCTTTCAGATCTGTTTCTCAAAGGTTAACTGACATAAATCAAATGCTAACAAAATCCATTAAAAAGGGTCTTAGTATTGCAGTAAAATTGGGATGGCAGGATCTTCAGATTAATGTGGATTCTCAAAAGGTTTACCAATGTTTGATCACAGACTGGACATGAAAATGGAGAGAGCTAAAGACCTATAGAGAGATTGATAAATGGAAAAGCAAGCTGAAGAGAGTCAATTTCAAATTCAGACCCATATCTTCAAACAAGGCAGCTAGATTCATTGTTTCTAAATGTACAGATTGTAACATTAAGGGAGTTAACTTTTATTTGTACAGTTGACTCCTTAGGAGTTTTTCCTAGTGTGTAAATATCTGTTCTGATATGAAATTCTGGTGGGGGTCTAAGCCTAACCCCAGCTTCCTTTCAAGAAAAAAAAAAAAAAATTCTTTGTGCAAGTTTGAGATCAACTTAGTGTAGTAGTATTCACCTTTTGGTTTATCAGGCGTAAAGAGCTTCTTGATAGCGATGTCATCGATAATGGGTCCACAAGTTGGGTCGTCTTCCATGCCTGTATTACGAAACACCACACGGGAATCTTCGGAGTCAGCCTGAAAAGCCCATGCATAGGTATCCCATCCCTGGACACTGTAAAGAGTTTGGAGATCAATGGTTTGTGATGCAGGTGGGACAGAAACGTTGAGAGATTCCAATTGAGCACATGTTCGAGCAGCACTGAATGAAATAGAGTATACAGATCCCTTGTCGAGCTTAAGCTCTTGGTTTATCTCTGCATCATTGCCAAGTCGCACAGCATGTAAACCTTGAGGTACTATAAGGATCATCCCACCTTGCTTTTGCCCTGATTCAATTAACTCTACTGTACCATTTAATTTCCAATCTGGGACAGAAGATGGACCGTCACCCACACCGAATCCATTTGTTGGAGCCGTCTCAAAATCGCCGTTGCTGAGTAAACCTGCAAGTCAAGGTAACTAGAGTTATATGAGATGCTTCAAATTGAGTTTTAAAGTGGCTCCAGACAAGTATAATACAACAGAAAAAAGATGGATTCTCTAGAAGTTCTACTACTCATTGATTGACATTTTTGCGATAAAACGACAAGGCATCACGGAGAAGTCACGTTGAACTCAAAAGTCATCAAAGGAAGAAATGTGAAGGCGTCAAAAACAGATGGTCATAGACAGCCTAACAAAGTATCTCCTAAGTAAATACTTTTGAGAGACTTTTCCAAATAATTGATTTGCCTTATGAAACATCAGTAGTATTTATTACATCAGTAAGTGTTTTCAATCACATTGATACCATTAAAAGTTTTAAACTATTGTTTTGGATCATACATAACAAATGAATAGCAGACCTTCAAGTGAATAAATGTTATATCGTAAGGCATATTGACGTATACGATGAGTGCATGAACATCGTTATCATAAAGCATTTTGAGGTAAATAATATGATAGGAAACATCAATGTAAGTGAGATACATTGCTATAGTGATAGAAAATCTTCGACACGACCTTGAACAAGCATAATGATCAATAATTCAATACATACACAGAGACCAGTGAAGAAGAAGAAGAAGAAGGCGTCAAGCTCTTTCTTTAGAGAATGTTAAATACATACAGACAGGTACACTTTTTCTTACACAAATCACAATATCATAGCAAAATCACAAAAAAGTTATGACAGTTATCCCACCAGGGCATGAAGCCACTCTCGTAAGTCATCATAATACAAAAAATCCTCAAAGTTTCCATAAGCTACTACCTCCATCGGCAACAGATTCACAAATTCGAGGTACCCACAAAACTCCATTGATCTAAATTTACAATATTTATTTATCTAAACAAGCCGAGGTGAAAGTTGCTGCCCCCCATGAGAGACCTTCCACAGCATACAGATACACTTTAAAACTACATACATATAAAAATGGTAATTCTCAAAGCGCCTTCACCATTTCAACATCCCAGGCAACAATAGTCTTCAATGTTGGCTAAATTTTACTCCTCGAAATCTTGAACTGCTATTAGCGCTTTTTTACCACTTTGATTACTTATCCCCGATCTCCATAAGACTTGTCACTTTCATGGGAGAAAAAAATTAGCTCCATGAAATCAACTTCACTCAAGTCACGAGCAGCTTTAAAACTCGTATCACTTCTTTTATCACAAATACTAGCAGAAGGGTATATTGGTGTAGCGTGGCTTTTGTCTTGACTACTCGGTTGTTTTATGCTAATGCTTTGGTTTGCGATATTGAGAATAAATAATTTACCAAAACTGTTTGTAACAGTCAAAACCATCATTCCCGACTTTAAATGTCTTGAAATTCCCTAGAGTACACTTTCTATGGCCGATTATATAGAAAAGGTGAAACATACCTAGTCGCAACCTTCCATAGTGAACTATCATCTGAGTATGAAGCCTTTCTAACTTCAATTAGCACTCGCATCATCCCCATCACATCTGAAGACCTTATTAGCCTTATGTCCAGCCGTGATATTTATCATGATCCACAACGTAAATGTGAAACTTTCAGAAACTCCAGCACCTAGAGTTAATGCTGTTGCCAAATCCGACTCGCCTTCGTACAATAGTAACACCTGGAGAGGTACTAATAATCGATCTGGAGGATTTCGAGGGAGGGGGGCATGGGCGTGGTCGCCATTATTCTAATTTTGGCTCATATAACAATTATCAGCCACGACTCATTTGCCAATTCTGCAACAAGCCCGGACATTCAACTCTCAATTGTTATCAGCTTCCCAGCCATTTTCAACAAAGAGCATCTCCTCAGGTTATGATGCACACAACTTCTGCCGATTACGATCCATAATGGTATCCTGATTCCGGAGCAACTCATCACCTTACTGCAGATATGGCAAATCTATCTACACACTGACTATGACGGCAACGATCAAATCCGAATGAGTAACGGCGCAGGTTTGACCATAAAGTCCATTGGCTCATCTCTTTTAAAATCACAAAATAGTTACTTTCATCTAAACAATATACTGCATGTTCCTCATATTCGTAACAATCTTATTTCTGTCAGTCAATTTACACATGACAATGATCTTATTTTTGAATTTCACCCTCGTCTTTGTTATGTAAAGGATCCAACCACCAAGAAAATTCTTCTTTGAGGCTTCCTTAAAAACGGACTCAACGCATTTCAAATAGGATCAATGTAACGTCTCCTCAAGTTCTCGTAGGTTAAAAAGCTTCTGCAATTACATGGCATGATCGCCTAGACCATCCAGCCAAGTGCATCATGGCCATGGTTTTCTCTAATAATAAGTTATCGATAGTTAACAATAAAGTCAGAGAGTTTTGTATGGCTTGTCCACTTGATAAAAGTCATAGTTTGCCATTTCTGAAATCTAGTACTTCTTATACCGCACCTTTTACAGCTTGTTAACTCTGATATATGAACGTCCCCTGTAAAGGTTGTGTCAGGTCATCGCTATTATATTCATTTCACTTATCACTTTAGTCGTTTTATTTGGATAAGCTTTGTCTAAATTTCTCATATTCAAAAGAGAAGCGGAAAATTTCTTTGGAATAACTATCAAAGAGTTTCAATCGGACAATGGTGGCGAGTATGCCAAATTTAAACAAAAACTAGAGGATGCCGGCATACATCACAGATTCTCATGTCCCCACATTCATGGCCAAAACGGCATGGCCGAAAGGAGACATAGGCACATATTGGAAACAAGCCTTATGCTACTTGCAAAAGCGAATATGTCCCATATCATTATTGGGTTGATGTATTCACCACTGTCGTTTACCTCATCAATAGGCTGCCCACGAATGTTCTCAATGGCCAATCACCCTTCCAAAAACTCTATGGAACAATACCCAATTACCTTTCTCTAAAAACATTCGGGTGCGCATGCTATCCTAATTTGCGACCATACAACTCTCATATGATAGAGTCTCGTTCCAAACAATGTGTATTCCTTGGATACTCCCAAAATCACAAAGGATATCGGTGCCTCCACATTCCCTCAAATCACCTATACATATCCTGAAATGTCTTAATTAATGAAAATTCCTTTCCCTTTAAAATTCTAACCACCCCTCTCACATCAGCACCTTCATTACAACTGATCCAAATAGAGCCTGTACCGATTCACTTCAATACCATATCTTCACCTTCTCCTCATCAACAATGCAATCAACCATCACTTCTTGGTCCAATACCAACTCCAAAGAACACACAAGCAAAACCCTTACTCACCTACCATCGTCCCAAACCATCCACTACCCCTGCCCCTCCAATTGCCTTCACCACAAACATCCATACCTCCTAAGCCAAATAAAAGCCAACCAGCCACCTCCACTCATACCATGGTAATGAGAACAAGTGATAATACCAGGAAACCAAAGCAATTTTATTTTTATCTACCCACTAAACACCGTTTTCATTTGTGTCAAGCCTTGGGTTCTTGCTCGTGATGATTGTATACTTGTCTGTTAAAAAACTGACTAGGGTTAATGGTTAAAGAAGCCTAGAGATAAGAAGCTTGTTGTGACACTGAAGTAAGACAGATTTGTGAGCCTACCCTACTTCTCTGCTCTACATTGTCTTGAACTCATCACCGACTTATGGATGTCATAGTTGAAGAAAGGCAGGGTGAGAATGAAGCTTCACTAGTCTCATTGATTGTCAATTTCTAGAAAAAATGATAAGGCAACACGGACAATTCATGTTTAGCTCAAACTTGTCAAAAGAAAATGTATAAAGGGATTCAGACACCATATCTAACAACCCCACTCTACCAGTGATATTGCCCACCCAAGGAGCTCTGGAGATTTACCTTAAAAGGCCTCGGTACCAACTACCAAATAGAGTATTAAACCAAATAGTACGGCTTTAATACTTATTACGCAACTTAGGTGTAAATTTTCACAAATTCTAGATTATGGGATGTGGGTATGTATGTGCATGAAGTTTCACAAAGGAAAGTGCCAATCCTCTTTAAGTCTCCTAGAAATCCCGCCTCACTTGAGTCACAGACTCTACCAATATAAGCTACATAAGTCTGCTAAATCTAGGAAAAGTAAGTATTCACCTACATTAACCATTGACCCCCACATTGTCATTATTTGCCGAAACATTCAAAACGACTTAGATTCAAGTGCACTGATCATATGATACCAGCTGGGGTAAAAATGGCAGTTTGGGAGGTAGTGTCAATTGTCAAAACAATGAGGGGGTCAGCCTCAAAATAGCTTCAGCTAACAGCAGTCAGTTGCTACACTTGATATACTAATAATACTAGTCATTGCTTAAAAATAACTCACATTGTTAATTTGCTTACAAGAAAATCTCTCTGCTTATCCTAGCAATGATATGATTAATATAAACAACAACAACCCAAATAGAGTGAGAACACATACCATCTTCTGCTACTACATCATTAGCTAAGAGAGTGAGAAACATCAAACACACCCTCCATTTTCTGCTCAAACTTTGCCCCTCCATTATCTCTCTCAAAATCTTAGCTTTCAAACCCTATGTACTGTGTAGTGTGCAAGTGAGAAAGAAGACACAAACAAAGGTATGTGGTCAGTGGTGGGGTAGTAGACTAGTAAGTGGCTTTGCTTTTTGACAGAGATTCCCAAGTTACAGTTTTTTTCGGGAAAAAAATAATATTACTTTTTTTTTTATCTTTCCGTTTTCTTCGGGAGTTAAAAATAGATTCACCCTTTTGCTTTTTCGGAATGATTTTAGCTTTTTTGAAAAAAGTTACAATTGGCAAAATTTGCCAAGTGATTTGGCTTCACCTCAGGACTGCCAACCCTTTTGTTTTTTTTTTTTGGGAAGGCAAGGTTTCGAATCACCATTGGTAAATAACATGATATGAATCATTAACGGATGTAAGATACATTGATTTTTACATTATCAGAGTGATAAAAAAATATAGGACACAACCTTGAACAAGTATAATGATCAATACATATACAAAGACCACTGAAGAAGAAGAAGAAGACTTGAAGCTCTTTCTTTAAAGAATGTTAAATAAATACAGAATACAAAGTAACAATATCGTAGCAAAAATCACAAAAAAGTTACAACAATTGTCTCACCGGGGCATGAAGCCACTCTTGTATTTAGTCATCATAATACAAAAATTTCTCAAACTTCCTATAAGCAACAGTCATAAGTTCGAGGTATCCACAAAAAAATCGCCAATTTACAGTATTTATACATCTAAACAAGCCGAGGTGAAAGTTACTGCCCCCATGAGAGACCTTCATCAGCAGCCAGATTCACTTATGAACTACATACATAGACAAATGGATACAAGGGTAAATCTTAACGGGATTTCACCATTTAACATCTCAGGCAATAATGGTCTTCAACATTGGCTGAATAACTCCTCGAGATCTTGAACTGCCATTAGCGTTTTTTTACCACTATGATTTTCTAGCCCCCTCTATAAAGTTATGATCCAGCATCCATAAGCCTAGTCACTTTCGTGGAAGAAACTTTTTGAGCTCCAAGAGATCAACTTCGACACTCAAGTCACGAGCATCTTTAAAATTCGTATCACTTCCTTTATCACAAATACTAGCAGAGGGCCTTAGTCAACTAGAGCAGATCACGTAAATGATAACTTTAAGAGGGCACTGGTGTTCCTCCCAAAAAAACCACCGAGATGCAGAAAACAAGATCAATAATCGTATACAGCTTGTTCACTTTCCAGCAATAAATTCCTTTTCAATTAGACTATATTTCGCCTTTAGACGATCAGACATACTGGATATCATATTCCTGGTAATCCTTTTTCGATGTCTAGTGCTTTTGAGCCCCACAGTTCCAAAGAAGACTTGTACATTACATGCTTTTGGGAGATCCTCAACTTGATATCTTATGTGAAGCTGCTAAGTAAAAACGATGGTTAGCAATTTTTATTTTTCAAGAACAAAAAAACAAGCGTGACTTAACCAATGGAATATTTGTATTTAGGTGATTGGTATTCTATGATCTCATGAAGTATACAGTGTGTGATACAACCTTTGTTATTTCACGTTACTGTTGTGTTTAATTCTTGAAAACAAAGTGAAAGGAGAAACCGTTCTTGAAATGTTATTTCCACAAAAATGATTGAACATGAGTTACAGTATCAAAACAATTCAGTGTTTCAAAACAAATACTTTCCAAATGACAACTTTATTAAATTGATAAGAAGGTATGTAAGAAAATTTGAAGTTGATCTTACAGTGAAATAGTCGCCATATGGGACACCATGGATGGTCATGACCTCTTCAACAACCCATCCTTTTCTATCGGAGAAGGTAGATCTTTGCTGGGTGCTTGTCACTTCTCCTCCATAACAAGAAATTTGTTTGTCAAATTTGTAACAAATTTGTCTCTGATACAAATCAGGCTTCATTAGTTCCCAGGGTGTATGTGAATAGTCAAGGCAACCAACTTTCTCCATTACTTTGCATTCAATATCACCTCCACTAAACAGTTCCGTGAAGAAACTCAGCTGACAAGACAAGCAGAAAATAATAACTTTAAGGGTTGGGCTTTACACATACCAAACAAATTGCATGAAGTCGTGAGTGGTGGTGGAGAGAGATAGAGAGAGAGAGAGAGACTCACAGGCACCGGAAGAACAGAAGAATAAACCTCTGACAAGCTAGCTTCCTCTAGACTAAAGAAGGATCCACTCTCTTCGGTTCGGGGGCATTTTTCATCAGATTCTTCTTCAACAATTTGCAACTTCTGTTCAGGGGTCATGGATCTTGCCTTCCATAATGCCAAAATTGTCCTGTATAAATTAAATATTATATCCCTTCCCCTATAAACCAAGCAATACGAAGAAAAGAGATGAAAGGTATTGGCACTGATACATATAGATTTCACATAATTAAGAGTTACATTTAAATATAATAATTTTGACAGATAATGATGGTGAAGTTCATATAAGTTGTCAGAAGAGATTTGAGAGCGCGCACGTACACTGTCACATAAAGTTGTGAGAAGAGATCTAAGGTTGCCTTGGGTGAATATATTGCATTAGATAAGGTAATGTGGTGAAACAGGATTCAAGTTGCAGTCCCCAGTATATAAGATAAGGAATCGAGGCTGTTAATGCTAGCAGCTCCCATTACGTATCTTAGTTTACTAATTTCGTGAGTAACCTGTAGTTGTTCATAATTATTTCATTTTTCTACATAAAATTATAGGTTTAATCGAAATATAATATTTATCAAGGAAAACGTTGAGAAAAGAATAATTACATCATACGCAAGCCGTTTTTAACGTGTAAATGTGGATCACCCTAGTGGCTATGTCCATTGACTAATGGTAGCAACTGGATCTTACATTTTTTGCCCCCCCCCCCCCCCCCCCCTTGCCTCTAGGTCTCAAGACTCTCAACCCTCTCCCTATATATCTCAGGAATTTCAGTAGCTCTTAGCTTTTTAGAAGTTACTTTTTACTACTACACTTGTCGTGAATGGATACCGAAGCTGCAAGGTGCATTAATTACGAAAGTGGAAGCAGCTATGGCGGAGAAGAAGTGCCAAGCAGTAATGGCGGAGAGGGAGTCAAAAGAGGAGGATGACGATAAAGAGGAGAGGGGAGGGGGATGATATATAAAATCACTATGGAGACCGACTAATAAACACAAAAAACTGTGTCCATTTATGCGTTATGTACAGTAATCCCTTGTAACCTCATGAAGAAAGATATTTTCCAAAATGATACCTTCTGTTGAGATGGAAAGTTTCATTATACTTTTTTAAGTAGTGATACATTTAACATGCAAATATCACTGCTATTCCTTAAATGAATAATCATCAGCTCTAAATTCTAATAAGAGCATGTTTCCATTCCCTAAATTTCATATTCTCATAAAATTGTTCATTTTACATGTTTGTATTAAAATATTTCCCCTTTGTATTATTCATCACATCAATGATCACTAATAAAACATAATTTGCTCAAAAAAACAAAAGATATAAAATATTATGTTATTTATGTATATAGAAGCTTTAATGTCAGTGCATACCTGCGGGCTACGCTATAAGATACAAAAGACTGGAAGTGGAACTTCAACCGTCCTTCCTCATCTTGTGTCTTCGCACCGTGTTTTGCATCAGTACCTCTGCCAGGGCGGAGAATAATTATAATGATTGGGCTGCCAATCGATGAGAGAGTTGGAGGAAGCACTTGGATGTCTTCTATATCCTCCCAGAGAAAGAAAAATGTGGTTTTATGTCCAAATAAGTTTGTATGGAAACCAATTATTCTCGCCGACAGAAAGAGTCGACCCTGCAAAGAGTCAGCCATAAAATGATTTTTTTTTCCTTATTTTACGCAAGGTATATAAAATGAAATTAGAACATATGTAACATGTAAGCCCATAAGATGGACTTTAAAAATCAATTGATTCTTAAAGAACAGAAAGCAACAGCTAAAGGAAGAAAAATGGTTATGTTTGAATGGAATCATGACATCAGAAAAATTCAGCTCATTGTCCATCAGGATAAACAATTTGTCTGTTCCACTAGATATTGTGCATAGTGAAATTTTGAGCCCACTTTAGTACAAAAAATGAAAAGCATTTCTTAAGGCTTTTGTATTCTGCTGCAACAAGTATGTTTAGGGTTCTAAATCGTTGAAATAGGGATAACTCAAGATGAGGGTTTAATAGAATGGTGTCATCAAAGTGGAGGAACTCGAGAAAGAACATAATCACGTGATTGAGAGAAAGACACTCAGGTTTCTCGCAAGCCCAAGAGGAACCATACCCCAGGGTTTGAAAGAATTCGTGAGAATCCAAAACAAAAAACAAAAAACTAGAGAGAAGCGTGTCAATAAAAAGCCTTGCAAGGTGTGCTATTTGGATAATTACCTGACTTGAGGTGATTTCAGCAAAAGACTTTAAAGTATTTCAAAATGCAAGAAGGATCTGGCGATAAGAGTGAAAAGAGAAAGGTATATGTACAGTGACGCGCGGGACTTATTCTTTTAATCTGATTCATTCTCTGTGCGACCGTACATATAAAGTTTGTATTAGACCGTGGATGTAACAATATTAAAAAGATTGTATCTGTTTTATGGATTTCTTCAATCACTTCCCATTTATCATAAATGTTTGCATTGCGTTGAATGGTAGTGGTAAAATGAGGTTTCCACCAACAATCCAAAACTTGTGTACCGGCACATTACAAGGAAATTGTGGAACATAAGTGCAGCCAGATAGAAAAATATAAATATCTCCCATGTTGTGATGTGTCAAATGTCATAACACATGATATCGAGCATAAAATTACCTGCAGTGGCATCTTGCGTTTCAAGTGACAAGTAAAATCATTTATAAGAAATTCTTCATGTGGCAGTCCAAATAATTTCTGGAATGCTGAATTTGTTTGTGGTGAACGTAAATTTATCTACAAAAGAAAATAAAAAATTTACGTGTTTCAGTAAGAAGAGATAAGACAATAAAAGCATGAAATTTTCAGAAAGAAAATTCCCAAGCAACTACTCACCTTCTTCCCCACTTCCTTCTCCATCTTAGCTAGGTAGTTTTCAACGATGTTGTTACTAATCGTATTGGTCAAGAAAATCCTTAAATGCAACTTAGACTGACATGGTTGAGCTAATTTTCCTTGAAGAGGAACCCATATATCCGCAAGATTGGATAAGTTCGATTTCACAAAGTTGATTTCAGTGTGTCCCAGAGACGTAGCTTCATCGAAAGGTCCATCAAAATCAAATACTTCGACGTCCAGCATAGATGGAGGCTCATTCATTGCATCAAATTCAAATATTTCTGCGAGTCCAACAAGGTTTTGAGGCTTTTAACACTTTCAGTTAATGCATCATAGCACTCATTACTATGAACACAGTAATACTGTACATATGGATACATAGAGAAAATCTTATATTGAAACCCAAACTTAATTATACTATAAAAATTGAACAACAATTTTTACTATTTGCAGACGAAAATCTCAAACGGCATTTGAAATGTTGTTACCAAGTACATTTCTTTTTGCGTGCTTTGATCCAAAATTATGTTTGAAATGCAACTTTTAAGTAGAATATCACAAAAAAAATCGCTTTTCATTTAAATAGTAAAAAGGGCCTATCAGATGTCATATTCCAGTCAAAATGCCATCTCAATCTCATTTGATTGTTGGACATGGAGAAACTTGAAAAAGTTCATTTGAGATGCCAATTTGGGTTCTCCACTGCAAATATCAAAAAGTTGGATTGATCTTCCATAATAGTATTACTATTATTATTATTATTATTTCAAAAATACGAGAATAAGAGATTACCGTTCCAACGAGGATCAGGTTTTTGAAACTTTATGGAACTGGTTCTTGTTTTACCATTGCAAGTAAAAACCACGTATGGGTCTGAGAAAGCAGTTGAATCAACAGTGGCTATGCTACTTCCTTCAATCAAAGCGACAGTTAACAACCATCCATTCCCTTGTGCTTTCACTTGATGATCACTGCCTACAAAACACTGTCAAACAATTAATAACTTCTTGAATATATACTCAAACCACAATAAGTCTGTTTGTGATGAATCAATAGAAATGAAGCGATTTCTCTCGGAAGGGCTTGTCGTGCACCCATGCCCTAGGAATCCATGATTATAGTGGCTTTGTTAAGGAAGTGTTAATTTTTACGAAGCTGATTGTACTGATATATGGGGAAGTAATGTTGCATCAGAGCTAGATCTACCTGAGAACTTGTATATAAACCCAAGTTCATATTGACCACTCTGGTATCAGGGTAGCATACAGGGTTTTTGGTTTCTCCGTATCTCCCCAAATCGTCGATTAATACTGACACATGGGGTTTCAAGTAGAGGCTCCAATGCTGCAGATTGGGCTGGTTAAATAACTACCACATTTACATCTAAAATGACATACTAGAAACTGTGGCAATTTTTAGTTATAGCTAGGTTGAGTGCTGAGGTCAAGTTCTGATTCATGGCACACAGAATATGCAAGTCATTGCAGCTATAGATCGTGTTCGTAAGCAGTGAAAATCGGTGATCCTATAATGTATATACACATTAATGACATCTTATCTCCTCTACAAATCTTCTTCTCTCCTTCACTTCTCCTAATCTCTAGTTTTGACCCTAGTGATCAATAGAGACTATACATTTCAGCATGACTTCCCCCATTAAAGTTAATGCAAATAGACATTTGTGAGAGATTCCCTTTTAGCTATTAGCCAAAAACAATAAGAGATAATTTCTCAAGTTAGAACTTAGAACCATAATATGCAGTGACAATGAAGCAAGAGTTTTCCTAGTTGTTACTGAAAACTTGTAAATCAAAAAAGATTGCTAAAAAAAGAATAAATTTATGACAAGAAAGAGAGACATATTGTATTACCTTTTTGCACATGGAACAGCATGAAATGTACTACCATCTCGAGAACTCGTTTGCATAGAAGAACAAGAATCCCAGACACAATTACTTCACCAATTGAATCGGGTAAGTCTATTCCGTCAAATTCAAGCCCTTGGATTGTGCTAGGCATGACTAGAAAGATGTGTGCAACTATGTATAGTCCCAAAAAGGCAGTAAAAACTACGGTAAAATTCAGAAAATACTGAGCTGCCAGCTTCCACGATGACTGTAGCTCCAACTGCAAAGAAGCCAAAATTTGATCCTTATCGGATCCGAGATCTTTGTGATCAACTTGTTTAACATTCTGAGATAAAAAGGCTGCAAATTGTTCAAAATTGTTCTTAAGACCTTGTTGGGCTCCACGTTCTATCAGACCTTTCATTATAGTACTCTGAAGAAAATTCACGCGCCATGAAATTACCAAACGTGACGACTGTTCTCCGGAAGGCAACTCGGGTCCTGGTGTTATACTGTAAATCATCTCTGTCTTGAAGGTACTCCCGTATATAACATCCGGTGTGCTCACACTTACTAAAATTGTGAAAATACTTCCATCGGCTTTCAGATATGTTTGCTCCTCAGTGGCTTTTACAGATTTAAGTAGTTTAGTTGCACCTGTCATGTAGGTGGTTACTCGTTTCATCTTCTCACCGCCATTTTCAAATCTCCAAGGTCCCTGCTGAAATTCTGTTGTTCCTTGGACCTCGGACAAAGATTTTATAAATTTTGAATCAGGTGAAAAGAGGAGATTATTCAGTTCAGGGGGTGTAACCACATAAGATTGATTTAAAAGTGTGCCTCCAGGTAACGTACTAGGAATCTCCCCTCCTTGTTCCTTTGATTTCAAAATTCTCATTTGTTCATCAAATGTGCTGTCAGAGGACGAGTCTTCAAACATGCAATCGTGGATCTCTGACTTCGGATCTATAGGTAAGTCTGGCACTGCAAGACCTCTACTGCTGTTGCATGGTGTTTCACATTTTTTAAGAAAAATTTGGGCAAAAAAACGGGAAAATCTATTCGTCCTCTCATCCTGTGCCGGATTCAATTCTTCCCCTTCCGTTGAAAAGTGGGGCTCTGAGGGTGATCTTAAGGAGCTACATGCAGATGATCTTGAAGTGCTATCTGTAGATGTTGAGGATGAATCATTTGAAACATCTGAGGATTGCTCCATATGAAGTGAACCACTACAAGATGGTGTTTCATTCTGGAAAGAATTGTTTTGAGACACCCATATTTTGAGAAGAATTTCACCTAAAAGAACAAAAAAAAAAAAAAACTTAATGACAGACAAACCAAAATCATTCATTCCATGAACAACTACCAATATAAACAGTACCAAAGAAGGTGTAATTTTCTAGCAAAACACATTACATAAGTTAATAACATAGAATCGCTTTATGTCATTAACATCTCCTTTGGAGGCAAAAGTTCTTCCACTCCATTAAAGACCGTTAATTTATCTTTTGGGCACTTATATTACAAAGTTATCAAACTCATACATTGTTTATAATCAGACTAAACACATTTATAAACACATTATTATTGTTATAGTTAATCTAACTCTTCATCTATCCTACTTCAAAACTTGAAACCAAATCGAATAACGAAAACTCACCACAATCCTTGTTCTTAGACCTCTTACTCTTAGGTTCCAAAGCATACCAACTAACCCCAAGACTCTTCTCCTCGGCCTCGAATACTTTACACACAGGCACTTGAAGCTGACCCAAGAAATCATCATTAGAGTACTTATCTTCATCCAATACACAAACACTAAGCTCCTCCTCAAGATCTTGTAATCTAAAACTAAACTCTTCACTCCACAAAGGATTCAAATTTTTCTTCACTACTCTAGTCTTAAACTTACACCTCCCAAGTTGTAACCTCACATAAGGATCACTAGAACCATTGAAATCCATTGCTCGTAGATTCCGAGCTTCTACAACACGTACTAAAAGCTTCATCTTTCACAATGTGTATACTAGAGCAACATTAATGGGGTCGGGTCACCTCAAATTCTTAAAATTTGAACAATTAGAGAAATGGGTGTGATCGAATTCGATCAATTTGAGATATAATTACAAGAATTGAAATCGAAATGAGGAATTGTAGGCAAATTGTGCCCTAATTTTTGCGGGAAAGAGGGAAAAAAAGTGGAGTTTTGATTTGAGAGATATTTTTGTTCATCATTTCACGCGGAAACTGTGTTGTTAAATTTGGATCATTTTTGTTTGTAATAATATTATTTTTTATCTACTTTTTAAAAATTAAGGTCGACTTGTCTTCCTCTATCGTGGACACGTGGCATTTTGGGGGAAAAAATAAAAAAATATTTTTCGAAAAGGCGTTGTCATCGCGCCGCGTAACAGGCCACGACTGAGGTATTGTGTGTGTACAGCGAGTATGAGCCACGTAACAGTACTAGTGCGAGTAGACTTGGCTTAGTCCTGGTAAAAAATTAATTAATTAATCCCCATTAGTAATGCAGTTAGGGTATTCTTATTGGGTACCTTTGGCAATAACCATCATATCTATCCTTCGACACTTAATTATTTGCAGAAGATTGAAATGAAAATTATAGTGTGTGGCTTAAAAACGTAGGACATAAGGGCCATATTCTTTAGCACATCTCCAATAACAGACAAAGACACAAGGGGCATATTCTTTACTGCAAGATAATGTATTTTGATAGGATATTTTCAATGACCTGCTTGAAATGAGGTATAGGTCGTGTGGCCACACCACCCCTTCTTAATGTGAGACTTCCATCGAGTGGTTTTAAAGGTGGAGTGTTGTCGGTGAGGTTACCATACCACACCACACCATTGGAGAGGCCTTCGAGAGGTGAAGGTTCAAGTCCTGGCAAAAAATAAATAAATAAAGCCTCAATTGTATTTTCGCACAGGGACTTGTAGGTAGTTGGGACGGAGTACCATTAGTAATGCGGTTAGAGTATTCTTATTGGGTACCCCGGGCAATAACCATCATATTTATCCTTCGACACTTAATTATTTGCAGATGATTTAAATGAAAATTGTAGTGTTGCTTAAAAACGTAGGACATAAGGGGTGAATTATTTATTTATCATATCTCCAACAACAGACAAAAATATATAAAGAGAATGGGGCCAAAACTTGGGTTCTCATCAATATTTTTTTCCCCCCTTTTTACAACATAAACCAACTGTCTTTCAGTGTCTAGAACTTGGAACTTGGGTATGCATAAAACTTAAAACGTCTCTAGAATTAATCAAATAACCGGTCAACACTCCACACTACACTTCGATATGCCAATTTAACTTTTTATATTTTTTACTACAAAATAATGTATTTTGATATGATATTTTCAATGACCTGTTTAAAGTGAGGTATAGGCCATATCGCCACACCACCCCTTCTTAATGTAAGACTTCCATCGAGTGGTCTCAAAGGTGGAGTGTTGTCTACCATTTTACCACACCACACCACACCATTGGAGATGCCCCAAAATATAAGATAGTCCACCCATTAATAATACTACACCGCCATTTTTTATTTTTGATCCACTGAATAAATTCACGTCTCTCTCTCTCTCTCTCTCTTTCTCTTTTAAGATCCGAGCAGAGCAGAGGAGTTTATATTTGCCGATTTAGCCAATTTCACAGGTAATTTATTTATTTATTTTAATTACCTTTAATTTGATATAATTATTAATTAAAAGATTTGTTTATTAGGGTTTCTCTATAATTTGATTATTGATGTTTCACTATTTAGGGTTTGCTTCAATTCAAACACTGAATTCGAGTTATTATTATTATTATTGTTGTTGTTTGAATGTTGTTGTTGTTGTTGTTGTGGTTAGGCAGAAGTAAGGAAGAAGGGGAGATATGACGACTGCGGCTAGACCAACTTGGGCACCGGCTAAAGGTGGCAATGAACAAGGGGGTACGCGTATTTTCGGTCCCTCGCAGAAATACTCATCAAGGGATATTGCATCACACACTACTCTCAAAACAAGGTAACCCCTTTACTTACTTTATGCGATGAACTAATAGCAATTCAACATTAGGAGCAAGGATATTGAATATGGGTTGCACCATTTATTTGCAGAAAAGAAGGACAGGATACCCAGGAGGAATTGAAAAAGAGAAATCTTCGCAAGGAGCTGGAAGACCGTGAAAACATACATTTTAATATAAAGGATAAGAGTTATATAGGTAATGGATAAAACTCGTAAAACCATTTAGTGTTGCTCTTTCTTATACTCTTACAAGATAATATAGTCAATATATTACTGGACTATCACGATATACACACTATCAAATAAGGAAGGGAGTTGTGATAGGCCATGATATCATAAATGTTTGCCAAAAGATATATCAGTTTTAGATCCAGACTCATCTTCAGTACGTATTTTACATGGCTCCCTCTAGACGATGTGTATAATCCTTCTTTCCCTTTCAAAGAAACTGGGAAAAAATATGGGCAATCTCACATTCCGGACCTTGCTCCAGAATGCAACGGGTGTTGCGTTTTAGTCCATTTTTTAAAGTCACGGCTCTTATATAGCAATGCCATCCTTCGACTTCCCTTTTTGTACCCTACTAATATTCGCTAATACCCATCACTGCCCCGCCAAGCAGTCGTGGGGTCCCTGAATGAGCTAGCATTGATGCCATCGGGAACAATTATTGGGTTATAATCAGGCCTCTCCCATTCCGTTAAATAGGGATCTGATAAGTTCTTAGGGAATGCAATGTTTTGAACCTGCCTGTGTTCTGGGTCGATTCCAGTATAGAGAATCACAGGTTTGTTGCCAGGTAGGATTGTGTCGCGGAGCCTGACCAACAACCATTCTTATCAAATGGATTGCTAGGCTTAATTGCGTTATGAAGTGGGAGCTAGTTTATCATATCCTTTGAGACTGAATGTGCCCATACAATGTTCCCCCATACAAAACCAAAAGGGTTGTACTGGTAAAATAGATGGTAGATGCCGTTAAAATACATTGGGCCTGTTTCAATTATAAAATATAAAATATAAAATAGATGGTTGATGTCAGTTAGTGTTGAATTGAATTGTAAGGATAAGAAAAACCGTGACACACAAAATATTAAATATTTGCATTAAGAAAAAATTATAGCGTATTTCCGAATCAATAATGAGTTTTTCTCATACATTGAGTGATACTATTTTTCAATAGTTAAGAAAAATAGCGGAAATAACAAACAAATTCCTTACCCTCTACTTGTCTCTAAATTCATCTCGCCCCTCTTATTCTCATTGTCTCTAAATTTTCCTCTTTTATCAAAACCTTGTTCTCCTTTTAATGTGATTTATTCACTTTTTCTCAATTAATGAGTGACTCTTAAAAATCAAATAATTATCTGCAGAAAATATTGGTTCTCACGTCTCTAAACTTTCCTTTTAGATCAAAACCTTATCTTAGGTAGTAAGAGATAAGACTAATTACTAATTGCCCATAAAGCGCTAAATGATATTTTGCAAAAGCCAAACACACGCATGCAACACCTAATCCTACCAACAACCCGATATATAGGAGGCCACAACCTATAGATTTTCTATATTATTTATTCAATGGTTGAGAATTAGTAACGAAAGCGATAAATGATCTAAAATACGCATTAGAATCAGGCGATACAAAATACAAATCAAACGATGAAACTATGTACATTAATGTACTACGTACATTACAAAATCGCATGTTAGTAACTAAAGCTGTGTATGGTCTAGAAACAATGAGGGGATAGAGAGATAAAGGATACGTTACCGTTGATCCAATGCTTCGGAGGCTGAAAGTGGTAACCGGTTCTGAATAGCGGAGAGACTTCCGTTACCATTAGAGATTGATATTGTGGGTACACCTTGTGAGACGCTTCGTTGTTCTTGATCAAACAAGTGAAACACAATATTGACATTAGAACACATATAAGACTTTCTTTTGAGATCGCCATGTGAGGAAGAGATAGAGAAAAGTAGAGATAGATGAGAGATAAGAGGGAGTAAAGGAAAGTGGTATTTATAAAGGTTATGGATGATTACAGATAAGTATCTCGATAAGTACGAATCCAATTTGAAATTGGAGATGACTACTTGTCGACTTATAATAGTAGTAGGTCTTGTTGTATGTGGTTTTCAAATTATCTAGATATTGTTTCAGTTTAAAAGAGAACACCAACATACGTTTCTAGGGATTAAAACGTATAATAATCTTTTGAGATTTGAGATTGTCCAAAGTCTTTGAGATACGTATTATTAGGGGAACCTAATCAATCATCATTGTGGTACAATTTATAGAGGCCTAATCAAGTTCTTTAATTACGTTCCTTTTACCAACCACCAGAATTGATCCATCAATACATGTAGTTCATCCATAGGACGTCTAACTCGAAATTAGTTAAACTATGAGTTACAATCATAAAAATATAACTCTGAATTAGAATTAAATCGATTCAAATTATAATGACGCATTTTTTTTCTTCGACAAATGTAAGATTTTTTTTTTGATAATATTGAAGAAATTTATCATTTGGGTCTATTGGTTGTTAATTGCAGAATCGAGCACCGTTCCAGGAATGAAAAAACAAAATAATGTCAGTTAGTGTTGAATTGAATTGTAAGGATAAGAAAAGCCGTGACACACAAAATATTATATATTTGCATTAAGAAAAAATTATAGCGTATTTCCGAATCAATAATGAGTTTTTCTCATACGTTGAGTGATACTATTTTTCAATTGTTAAGAAAAATAGCGGAAATAACTAAAAAATTCCCTACCCTCTACTTGTCTCTAAATGCATCTCGCTCCTCTTATTCTCATTGTCTTTAAATTTTCCTCTTTTATCAAAGCCTTGTTCTCCTTTTAATGTGATTTATTCACCTTTTCTCAATTAATGAGTGACTTAAAAATTAAATAATTATCTGCAGAAAATATTGGTTCTCACATCTCTAAACTTTCCTTTTAGATCAAAACCTTATCTTAGGTAGTAAGAGATAAGACTAAATGATATTTTGCAAAAGCCAAACACACGCATGCAACACCTAATCCTACCAACAACCCGATATATAGGTGGCCACAACCTATAGATTCTCTATATTATTTATTCAATGGTTGAGAATTAGTAGCGAAAGCGATAAATGATCTAAAATACGCATTAGAATCAGGCGATACAAAATACAAATCAAACGATGAAACTATGTACATTAATGTACTACGTACATTACAAAATCGCGTGTTAGTAACTAAAGCTGTGTATGGTCTAGAAACAATGAGGGGATAGAGAGATAAAGGGTACGTTACCGTTGATCCAATGCTTCGGAGGCTGAAAGTGGTAACCGGTTCTGAATAGCGAAGAGACTTCCGTTACCATTAGAGATTGATATTGTGGGTACACCTTGTGAGACGCTTCGTTGTTCTTGATCAAACAAGTGAAACACAATATTGACATTAGAACACATGTCAAACTTTCTTTTGAGATTGCCATGTGAGGAAGAGATAGAGTAAAGTAGAGGTAGATGAGAGATAAGAGGGAGTAAAGGAAAGTGGTATTTATAAAGGTTATGGATGATTACAGATAAGTATCTCGATAAGTACGAATCCAATTTGAAATTGGAGATGACTACTTGTCGACTTATAATAGTAGTAGGTCTTGTTGTATGTGGTTTTCAGATTATCTAGATATTATTTCGGTTTGAAAGAGAACACCTACATACGTTTCTAGGGATTAAAACGTATAATAATCTTTTGAGATTTGAGATTGTCCAAAGTCTTTGAGATACGTATTATTAGGGGAACCTAATCAATCATCCTTGTGGTACAATATATAGAGGCCTAATCAAGTTCTTTAATTACGTTCCTTTCACCGACCACCAGAATTGATCCATTAATACATGTAGTTCATCCAGAGGACGTCTAACTCGAAATTAGTTAAACTTTGAGTTTCAACTCCAAAAATGGGAATGACCTTGATTTTGGTGGAGGGGATTAGAAGATTGTAGTGCAATATACCATATATGATATATCTGTGGATGGAGGGACTAAAAATCTCATACCCTTAGAGTTGCAAACAACTTAGCAGCTACGATCTTTTGGAAACGTTGGTACTAAGACATACAATCATAGAAAGAAGCTAAAAGCTCATTGTAAAGATGCAAGGTTGTAACAAAATTTTTTGCTGCATACACACATGTTTAGATCAAGAGTTAAAACTAAACCAACAACGCTAAGTTGAAATAATGTGTGAAAAAAAAATCCACTCGTGCAAACCTTACATAAAGTCTGAGGCTATTAAGAACCTGCTTAACATTACAAGGAAGATCAAAATCGCAATATGTGTGCTACTTCATTGAACTGCCTTGGGATTTTAGAAAATTTTAGAGATTTTTAAATATTGCAGAAAACCAGCAAGTCTTCACAAACACAAAGAAATAAGACTTTTTCAATCACATTGACAAATAATAATTTCTTAGTACATTAAGTATATCTTCACATAACATGGAAAACAAATTAAGTGCAAAATCCAAATCAAGATAAAAAAGACCTACGGACTACTACAACAAAAAGCACCAAAAATAACAGGTATAGTCGTTTCGTCGTTACCTATCTTGCAAATGTTTCTCAAATTCCAATTTGAATCCCGGTGGATTTGAACCACCGTCCTCTCAAAATTTGAGCACTCATTACATTTTGAGCTAATGGATCCATAGAGAATCACGAGGAAAAACAATCTAGGGGACCGATTTACATTGGGCAATCAACAAAGTACTTAATTATAAAGAATCTTTATGACTGACGAAGGACATGATGAAAGGATTTTAGGTATCCTCTAGCAAAATACCCGCTCGAGTACGGTTGTAAAGTTATATTAAGGATGAGTAGGATCAAACCACAAGGAGGTTGGGAAAACAAACACTTCTAGGCCGAATTAAGGTTTTGTGAAAGATTAATGAGGAAGAAAATAAAACAAAAGCTAATTATAAAACTTAATGAGAGAGAGCTAAGGTTCGGACTTTGCCCCTACCTTTCAAAGCACTAATCGATATATAAATAGATCCTAATATCTTCACCCATCATATGTTCATGTTAAGACGCATACGATGTTGTAAAATAAACTACTAAATCTATGGTCAAACATTTAATAGTTATGTTTTTAAGTGATGGTGAAGAGTGTTTCAGAGAATAATCAACTCAACCTTGGCTAGACTTGTGTGAGTTTCTAGTGTTTCCTCCTTTTAGATCTCCAAATCAAGTCTACGATTAGTAGCACTTGTTTGCGTCCAAAGTTATTGTACACCAAGCCAAAGATATGGTCAAGTGTTCGATATAATTCAAAACACTAATCGATATATAAATAGATCTTAATATCTTCACCCATCATATGTTCGTGTTAAGACACATACGATGTTGTAAAATAAATCACTAAATCTATGGTCAAGCATTTAGTAATTATGTTTTTAAGTGATGATGAAGAGTGTTTTAGAAAATAATCTACTCAACCATAGCTAGGCTTAAGTGAGTTTTTTAGTGTTTCGTCTTTTTAGATCTCCAAATCAAGTTTACGGTTAGTAGCACTTGTTTGCATCCAAAGTTCTTGTACACCAAACCGAAGATATGATCAAGTCTTCGATATGATGCACCAACTTATTAATCATAAAACTCTAAGAGAAAACTAATTAGAACCTTATTAATACTAACTATTGCTCATCCAAGAAGAGGCCGCATCCCACTAGCCTTAGCTAGGAGATTAGCCGCTCATCTCGGATTTCATCACATTATCAACTAATGAAGACATTAACAAAAATTAAACTAAGGAGAAGAAGAAGAATACTAAATTTATTTACTATTACCTTCCAATATGAGATGCCACAATTACAATGGGGGAGGGGTTCCTTTTATAGGAGAAGGAACCCAAATCTAGAGAATATACATTAAATTTTAAAAAATATTTTCACAATAATTTCTTTCAATATTACAACCGATTACCTAAGGTTCTTGCATATAATTCCCTTTAGTGATGCAGAGATCTTTCTTCATGGAAACTCTTGCATATATCTTCAATATAAGATATGTTCAAGGATCTTGGATGCAATATCTTCTTTGATCTTATTCTCCAAGAATATTTGTGTATATATTTCTTCAATCTTAAAACCAAATATATCGTGTCTTTGACTTTTTGTGCTATGAAGTGCTAGAGACACTTTTACTTAACTTTAAGAGCTTGGTTTCAAATTCATCTCCATTGGTCCTATCCTGGTTTCCTTGAAAATTTTATGTGTGTTCTCATTCTTCATTTCCCTGCAGATGATAGAGATCAAAGAAAGGGTCACCTTCTCTTGGAAGGTAAATATTTGCTGCACACTGCATTATCTATTCTCATTTATCAACTTGCCTTCAGTCGAACAATTATGAGTGTTTTATCAAATTTTAGGAACAAAGAGAGGCATTGAAGACCGCATCAATCCGCGCATTGATGATGCTGATGATTCCGATGTGGAATTAAACAACGATGATGATGATAGGTATTCTTTATGCACGAATTTGTTAAAACACCCACTCACATTCACTTATGATACTAGTGCACAATCCTTAGTTTGATTAAGCTCACGGTTAATAGGATCGCAAAAATCAGCAGCATGTTCTGAAGATATGTCACTAAATGTCTAAAATATTGTGATTTAATAAAAATAGTGATGCCCTAGTCCACGATATACATAGATGATCACAAATTGTGACGGTAATTTTTTTATTTTTTTTTGTAAGCAAACACTGCCATTCATTAACGTTTACAACACAATAAGGTACTGAGTCCACTCTGGCATATCCTTATTCCTTACCAACATTAGTCTGAGCTTAGATTTACCCAAGGCAACAATTTTATGGCCAATCCTATTGCCTGTCCTATTAACATGTACAAACTGGAAGTTAACATCCCTGTTAGATTCTTGCAAGGCAAGATCTAAAAAGTTATTTGCTTCCCATGAGTCCTGTTGAGCTTTGAAGATACTCAATGCGGTTCTTCACCAAAAAATTGTTAATTCCACTAGCCACACTTATTGAATTCCCTTGAGGAGAGCCCTCTGCCCTTCAGCCTGGATTTTTCCAGCTCCTGCATAAAGATAACTGAATTGAGGATCAAAAATCGCAATTCCAGCCCCTGATGGAGCTTTAGGACTTTGCCAAGCTGCATTGGTCATAACAATATAATGATTTCCTTTCTTTGACAGATGAAGCATTTGAGAATCCTTAGATTCTTTCTTTGGAGTAGTCCCAGTATTGATAATTGATAATTGATAATCAGCTGTTGACTTCTTCTAAGATTCTCTTCAAGGTATATTGGTTTTTGTTGGAAAATCCAATAAACTTTTTGCTTCCAAATGACAGCAATAGTTGCAAAGAATAATAATAATAAAAAGTTAAATTCATGGGTTTTTTTTAAGTTTTGCCCTAGCAGGGAGGATATATCCTAAGTTTTTTCCAGATAATTTATGTTTTGTATATTATCTTGGTCTGCCAGATTCTTCTCCACCATTTTTTTGGTATAGTGCTTTCAGTTGCTTTTTTATAGATGTTTTCCTTGATGCTTTTGTAAGCCGGCTTAATTGTGAACCTACCATTTTGCTTTGGTAACCATCTTTGTTCATCAAAGCTATTTATGTGGATGGAAATCTCCAGAATAGCTTGAATTTCAGTAAGATGGAAATAGAGCTCCAGAAAATCTCTACGCATTCATCAGTATCATTGTTGGTTTGAGCATAAATTCATTCGATGGGATACTCTTTGAGAATAGGCCTAAGAACTCTGCCATCTGGAAGGAAGGGAGTCCACTTGTTATTCCATATGTTCCCATTTCCAATCTTCCATCCTATTAATTCCTTTCTATGCTTCTTTGTATCCTTGATGTCCATCATCATGTACTTAATTTTTTTCATGCTTCTTAAGTAGCTTACGAGGGCCATATACTGTTTTAGAATTTTGCAAGTGAAAGGGGTACTTATCACCGTCTCTCTGCTTCTTTTTTTGCTTGTGTACTATATTTGTTTATTCTTATTCAAATATGTAATGTTATGTCCATAGACTAGCTTGTTCCCGTATTTTGATGTATATAAACCAGCTTAAACTTAAATGCTGTTTTGAATTGTACCATATATTTCTTGTCACAGGTTGTTACCCCGGCATATTTTTTATTTGATATTATATATTGTTTATGTTTGGTGTATAATAATTTCATCTGATGTGCTAATATGATGTTGGACAGTGATGATGATGACGACGAGGATGACACTGAAGCTCTTATGGCCGAGCTTGAACGGATAAAGAAAGAAAGAGCGGAGGAAAATCTTCGGAAGGTTACATTTCTATAAGGCATTATTTATTTATTTTCCTTACCTTTTGTTATGCTGGAATATAATGCTGATACTATGCTCATTCGATTATCTTCTTTTGTGCATGTGACGATTCCATTGAATTTAAAATGTTTTATTGTTACCACAGGAACGTCAACAACAGGAAGAGGAGCTGAAAGTCAAGGAATCCGAGCTTATCCGAGGCAACCCTCTGCTTAATAGTGTTACGTCTTTCAATGTTAAAAGAAGGTTTGTTTATTAGTATGAAAACCCCACATTTTTGTTAACTAATATACATTAGTTTATTATTAGATATGCAAAACCCCACATTCTACCTTTTTTTCTTTCTTAATTTACTCTTCTTGTTATATATGTGACCAGGTGGGATGACGATGTTGTGTTTAAGAACCAGACTCGTGGGGAAATGAAGACTCCTAAGCGTTTCATTAATGACACCATTAGAAGCGACTTCCATCGCAAATTCCTGCATAGGTATATGAAGTAGTTCAGGATCAATTGAAGCCATAAACTTTGGTGGAACAGTTCTGGAATGTATTATTAACTAAATGTACTTGTGCTTGATTTTATAACTGCAGTACTAATCTGCTACTTTTGGATGCACTCTGCACTATTAGTACAGATCCTTTCAATTGTTGCAGATATATATTTAAGATTGTGTGAGATTTTTTAATATATTTTTTCTATTTCTGTTTGATATCCACTACTGCTGCGCTAAATTTTACTGGGGTCCCATATAATAGGCATTAACATGTATTTAAATTGCTCGTGGATAATCTTAACTAGCATAGTGCAGTGGTGAACTAATGCGAAATCTGATTGCAAAAAACTATTTCCAGAGACGAATCAATGTTTCCCTTTAGAGTATAACCTGTTATACGTCCTTTGGACAACAAACAAATATATATACACTTCTCAATAATCGGATAAATCATCTTTTCTTCCCTTCTTTTGTTTAGACTTGAACATCATTTCATTTCTGTCAATTTCCCCGCTGCAGTACATATTTTTTTCACTATTTTGCTTTATCATTAATCAAAACTTTCATGATCTCATACCAAATTGACAAAGATGGTAAAATATGATACCAGAAAAACTGCACAAGCTCAACTCAATTTGGCTAAGCTACAGTAGTTATTTTACAAGAAAGCTTGTGGCTCTGCTAAGTACTCCAAATAGCAATTAGCTTAACACTCTTATGGGAAGAATGGAATATACAACGTCTCGGCCTTTCAAACTTTGACAATTATTTCAGGAAGTGAATGACTATATCTTGCAATAATTTGAGAATAATTATAGTGCCATGTATACCAGAGCATCTGTAGATATCCTCTCTGAGCCTATCACTGCATTTCAAGCAGGGATTAGGAGATGATCTCCAAGCATTCAGACATTGCAAATATATGATGGAAGTAGAATTTCATAAAACTGTATAGTTGCAGAATTAGTCGGTGCCAAGTTTTCTACTGTACCATAAGACACATAATCTGAGTAAAATATTTTCGTATCACTATAAACCAAAAGTATTCTACATGTACATATTCTGGTCATAACCCTTTATATACAGGAGACATTTAAGTGTACAAAGTGAAGCATTACCGCACTAACATTCTTACGCTAGTTAGACTTGACCCTTGATTACCTTCATAAGCCTCATATCAGCATTCCCACTGCACGCATGTTCAGTAAAGGATGACATAGAGGCGCCCTCGGCTACTTTTACGGAGGGAAAGGCAGTAAGGATTGGCCACGATATGGCAGCAGCACAAGTTCACAAACTAGAGCAGGGAAGTCCAAACAAACACTACATTTCTATAAGTGATAAACCAACCACATGAATCTCACATGTTTGGTACTTCAGAAGGAGTACATGAAGCAGCTCTAAGCTGAAGGCGGTTCATGCTAATCTCCATACTTCGATGAACCATGTCTTCAAGTAACCTCTTGGCAGCCTCATTACCTTTTTTATCCGCTCCGTCAACCCGACTAGCAATATCATAGACAATACTCTCCAGAACATCCTTAGGCAACAACCTCTTTTCTGGAGAATCTCTGAGAAAATCCAGTAGTTCTCGGGCCATCTCTTGCGCTTTTGGACTACCCTCAACAGTTAACTGCAATAGACCCGGGATTGCGCCTTCACCTAAAATAAGCTTCCTGTACTTATCTCTGCTGCTCCGACACAAAGCAAGTAGAACCCCAACTGCATTCTCCGAACTAATAAGAGACCCGCCCTCGACAGTTTCTACTAAGATCAAAATCCCACCTTCATAATCTGAAATCGCACTTAGCGCTTCTTCAAAATTAGACAGAATTTCAAGTAAACCACTTGTTTTCTCCGCAAACTTGGAGTACTTTTTGCATTCATTCAGGAGAGATAGAAGAGGTGGAATTGCTCCAGCAGATATAATAGGCGTGAGGTCTTCTGGCGAGGTAGAGAGATTGTACAGAGCTGTAACAGCATCAACTTTCCCTTGAACACTTCCAGAGTTAAGAATACGAACAAGTAGAGGCGCTGCTCCAGATGCTGCAATTGTTTGCTTATTCAAAGGTGAAGCCGAGAGAGTAAGAATCGCCGCCGTTGCTAACTCTCTTAAACTATCATTCTCATCTTTGAGAAGCTCTATTAGAGGCGACACAGCACCTGATGTTACTATATTGACCTTGTTTCTGAGAAAAAATAAAAATAAACAAATTTAGGACAAAACATTGCAAAATGACCTATATTGATTTTGCCATAATCAATAGTGGAGAATGAAATCACTTTAGGGTGTGTTTGGTTCGTGGAAAATGGCGAACTAGATTTCCATGGTTTTCATCAAAACCGTGGAAAACATATTTTCCTTGAACTAAACGCACCATTGATTTTTCAAGTCAAATTTTAGAGTAAATCAAAGTTTCATAAGGGATTTTAAGTCGAAAGTCGAGAGATCACGACCCTGACACCTTGGTGGAAAACACAAATAACCTTGATGGAAAGAGTTACTCAAGTTTTCCATATTTTGTTCTATTTCTAAAAACCATGGAAAACTCATTTTCCATCTCATGTTTTCCGTCCCCAGTCAAACAAAAGAGAAAAACAAATTTCGCGAAAATCCAGTTCAAATTTTAGAGTTTCATTGGGGATTTTAAGTCGAAAATCAAGAGATCACGACCCTGACCTTGACACCTTAGTGTAAAACACAAATAACAATTCGTCAAGTTTTCCATATTTTGTTCTATTTCTGAAAACCATGGAAAACTCATTTTTCATCTCATTTTTGCGGAAATCCAGTTCAAATTTTAGAGTTTCATCGGGAATTTTAAGTCGAAAGTCACCCTGACAAATAACAACAGTTAATCAAATTTTCCATATTTTGTTCTATTTCTAAAAACCATAGAAAACTCATTTCCCATATCTCATGTTTTCCCTCCCCACCCAAACAAATTTCTCAAAAACCCAGTTCACCATTTCCACCATTTCCCACAAACCAAACACACCTAAAGTATCCACCAATTTAATTAATTCCTAATTTTGGCAAAAGTTCAATATTTCCATAAAATTCCATCATTTCCCACAAACCAAACACACCCAAAGTATCCACCAATTTAATTAATTCCCGATTTTGGGCAAAAGTTCAATATTTTCATAAAATTTTGCAACAACAATGAAATGGGTCATAACTAAATATGCAAAAAAACACACTATGTGATTCTTTTCGACTTAATTTAAATTGATAACACAAGAAAGTGAGTGACACACCGTTCGTTGCGGACAGCGAGATTGAGAATAGCGAGAAGAGAAGCCTCTCTAGCATCAATATTACAAGAGTTGAGCATAGAGATCAATGGTTTGATAACACCAGCAAGTGCGAAACAAGACCGAGTTCTCACAGATGTTTTAGCGAGCTTTCGTATGTCTCTTGCAGCTTGGATTTGTGAATCGAGATCATCACTAACACTAGCATAGATTAGCTTTTCAGCTAATTCTTGAATCTGCTTTTGCTTTCTTTCACTCCAACTCTCTTCTTCTTCTTCAATGACTTCTACTTTTAACTTCTTGGAGTTGCGTCCCATTCTCTCTCTCTCTCTCTCTCTCTTGTGAAGAGAGACAGAGATCCGATTTATTGCAGACTAGACTTGTTCAAGACAAACCACCTACCTTAACAACCTTGCCTACGTCGTTTTTGGATTATGCCAAATGTAATGGCATGTTTTTTTTATTTATTTCTAATATACGTACGAGACGGCTTGAGCGGTCGGTCGTCTATCCAGGTCCCTTGGCGTTTCCGTTTGTTGGATGGGAGAAAATTAATGTTGATGCATCTTTTAGTAACGATAAAGTCTTCAATGGTTTTGGTTTAGTAATTCGTGATCACCTTTTGGTGCAGCTCGAGGTTCTACATGCAGGTTTGTGTCTGTTGAAGAGGGTGAAGCATTAGTAGTGATGGAAGGAATTCTCTGGGCCAGGAGGGGAGGTATACCGCGTGTGAATGTTGAAATAGAAGCCGAAGCGATTAGCTTATTTTGTGGAAATGGTGATGCTGATGTGTCGTGGACTATCAAGGCCATCCTCGAGGATTGTATGGATATGTTCAATTATTTTGTTGATATCTGCATTACTTATGCGCCGCGTAGCCTGAACTCTGTTGCCCATGCGATTGCCACTAGGCTCATGGATGACAATTTTTGTATGACCTAGTGTGGTTCTTCTCCTGGCTGGCTCCAAACTGTTCTTACAGGAGATAAAAACAACTTTTATAATGCCCTTTGATTAGTTATATATAAGGCTTACCAATCAAAAAAATAAATAAACAAGTTTGCTGACTTTGTAGGCTCAAAACAAACAAAAGAAAGAGCACCCTTTGCGACTAAAGCATGTGCCTCAAAATTACATAAACGGTCAAAATACTCTAAACAAAAATCCAATAGAGAGGCGCCAGGGTGAAAGAGATGTGCAGATTTTGCCTCAAAAGCTGTGACAAGACGCACTTCTAAGACTTGATATATTGTTATTAGACATAGATATATTGTTATAAGACTTAGATATTTTTTTTGGAGAATGAATAAGCTAAGATTTGATGATCACCACATAATAACAAGACGAATAACTAAATAATTGTGAGGAACTTGGACCTGTCATCTGCTGTGACAATATGTTTCAACAGAAGAGAAAAAAGGGCCAAGGGACCGTTTCAGGTTGCTTTAGCCGTTACCATCGGTGACCACACGGAGGGATTTGATTTTGTTTCCCCTTTTCAATGGGGGGGCCTCGACAAAGATATTATCAAGGCGGTCATAGATAATATTGTCTATTAATATGTACAGATGAAACTGCATTCATTCAAATCCAATCAAAATCAGCATACAAGTAGTCATAAATCAATTCTATGTCCAAATAAACACAGACCGAATCAATTACGCCCGAGTTTTAAGCATATCACAACAAAGACATTATTTGTTCACAAAAACAAAAATATTAATGCCCTATATCATCTGCTTCTTTCACACTGAATTCAGCACAAAAAAAAAATGCAGACTAAATAATTGTGAGGGACTTGGACCTCTCAGTAGTTGTGACAATATGTTTCAACAGAAAGAGAAAAAAGAGACAAGGAACCAATTTAGGTTGCTTTAGCCGTTACTATCAATGACCACACGGAGGGGTTTGAATTTTTTTTGCCCTTTCAATGGGGGGCCTCAACAACAATGTTAGGCACAACAGAATGGGGAAAGAGGCTATTATTTTAGCATAAGACAGTGTCCAAGGATCTAAGCCATAGATACTATTGTCTTTTAATATGTACAGATGAAACTGCAATCTTTCAAATCCAACCAAAATTCGCATACAAGAAGTCATAAATCAGTTCTGTCCAAACAAACAAACACAGAAGATGAATTACCGAAATGATTACGCCCGAGTTTAAAGAATATCACAACAAAGACCTTCCTTGTTCACAAAAACAAAAATACTATTGCACTATATCATCTACTTCCTTCACACTGAATTCAGCAAAAAAAAATAAAAAAAATGCAGACTATTGCAAACATAGAAAACCTGTACAACATATTTCCTCAAGTATTCATCTACAATTAACCTGTGTATCAAGATATGTTGTAGCAACAAGCAACGAAAGCAGGCTTAGGAAAAATATTGGGCTAGCATGTTTAGCAAACTATATGCACAACTTATTGTCACCCCTTGGAATCGATACATGCAGAGCCTAGCAAAACTCAATAAGTGGCTAAACTACTAGTTTGTCTATTTTCTAGCTAAAGGATATTCCCAAATGGAAAACTAAGCTTCACTTTAAAAGGAAAACTTAAACTAGACCTACACCTACTCAACTATGTCCCGCGCATTCAGCAATTGTGGCCTGGTAGCTATTGAAAACCAAGAATACAACAACAATAATAATGCTAGCAAAATCTAAATATCATCTCTCAAGCCAGTTTCTAGATCAACCGAAGTAACTAATATCCATACCAAATTCTAAATGATACCAAAGTCTAGATGAACATCTTAAACTAAAATAGAACATAATCTAGAATAATTGTCTACAATCTTCTGAGAACTTCTAGACTTCCTCTTGCAATGAGTAGAGAAACTTCTATTACCTTCTAGAGAAAACCTGTCTGGAACTTCTAGTAAATAAAGAAACTTCTACCACCTCCTAGAGAAAACCTGTAGAATTTCTAGAGACGGCATGTCGGAAGATTCAACTTTCTATCTCGCGTATGGATGATAGCGACTACCACCGCCACCACCATAAGCTGGCCTACCTCCATACAACCCTCCCGCTCCTCCGCTGTAACCGGCACCTGGACCAGTTTCATAACTACCACCATAACCTGAACTTGAACCGTAACCTCCATAGCCATCAGCGCCGCGACCATAACCACCCAACCCACCACCACCACCACTATATCCCCCGCCCAATCCTGTCTCATATAACCCATATCGACTAGGATATCCATATTCACCTAGCCCACTTCCTCCTATACCTCCATACCCACTGGGACCACCATACCCACTAGGACCACCAGGCAAACCAATGTCACTGCCACCATAAACACCACCAATTCTACTGCCAAGAGCCGCAGGCGTCCTATATGGAATAGAGCCATATCCGCCAGTGCCAAAACCAGCATAAGCGTTGCCAAATCCACTAATACCGTCATCAAAAGAACGTGCCCTAGTGTCTCTACCACCACCAAATGTAGGAGCAGGTGGTCGGTTTGAGGCTTTCTTCGGCTCAGCCTTCTTTATCTCAACCTACAACAAAGCAAGTAAATCAACCTAGGTTAAACTACCTACATATCTTCATAAGTTCCCTGGATTGGAATTATCTATACTTCTAATGCTCTCTTATCAATGTCTAGATACATGAAAGAAAACATGCTAAAGTAGGACCTTGATCTTACAATACTATCCAGACTCCTCTGATTATATGCATGGTTAACTCAAGTAGATAGCAAAACTGAGATGTGACGTAAAAGCATATTTGTATTTGTGACATGTTTTCGAGCAACAATTGCACTGTTACTAACCTGAGTACCAGCGAAATCTATCATATTTCCATTGGCTAAAATCTCGTCTACAACTTGTTCATTATCAAAGATTATAAACCCAAAACCACGCGATCGGTTAGTTACATGATCGCGTACTATCTGGTGTTCCACTACCTTCCCGAACTTTGCGAAAAAATTCTGGAACTCGTCTGAGTTATTCAACATGCAAAAAAGTAGAAGATAAATCACAAAAGATGAACTAGAAAGAATGTAATACTTTCACGCTGAAAAAATTACTGCAAAAGGCACCTTCTGTGATGGTTGTCGGCACCCCACCGACAAAGATCTTCTTAGTTTTAAAGTCTTCAGAAGATACAGAGCCCTTTGGAATGGTCCTTTTTATCTCAACCTATTAAGTGAAAAACATGAGTTCGCAAGTGAAAAAATAACGCCTCCAACACTAATAAAGGACATACAAATGAATTAGAATTATATAAACTAAGATTTTGAAGCCTAATAGAAAAGCCAGATTCTATGCCGTTAGAAATCTTTAAACTAGTACAAATGCGCTATGTGTCAGTATGATGGAGATGAAGTGGCCAACTTCTTGTACATTGGGGGTTTCACAAGAAATCAAAAAATTTATTTGGTTTGTGGCAAATGTAGATTGTATATTCCAGGATGGCTGATAGTCAGTACTGACCATGACATCTTATTGGATATGAACTTGCATATACCCTCAAACATTATGCCTTTAGAAATTTGTCCATTTTGCTATTCTTAGGGCATATGAAAGATAAAAGGAACAAGATACCGCTTAGAGGAAGAGAAACTGTCCACAATCATTCTAGCAACAAAAGCTCTTCTTTTCATGTGGAGTAAAACCCATGACAGCTTACACAATTCCGGGGAGCTAACGCAACATGCTAATTCTGTTTTATTTTAGGAGCATTCTCCTAGCTCTTTCTTTAGTTGTATTTTTTATTCAAGATTTAACTTCTTTTTGTTTCTTAGTCCAGTCCAAGAGTCTAATTTTAGTAATATTTACCAAAATCACAACTCTGAGATAGTTAGTAAGTCAGAAAAATCATAAAAAAATCATAGTAGAAGTTTTAGCATGGTTTAGACAGAAACCAAATAATGAAAAGCATCTCCAATTTCATATAAATAGAAATTACAAGTGGCCATGATCTCAAAGCATTAGCGTTCAGGAGTGGACGCTTAACGGGTGAACATTATCTCCAAGTAATAAGAACATGTAAGTCATGATAAAACTAGTCCTTTATTTTTTCTTCTCAAGTTACGTATAAGTACATACAATGCTGTGGGACGCCAACTACTTCCAACTTCAAATAACAATTGCAGATTCACTTAGCGCATATACAAACTAAAAACACATGCATAAGATGAATAGCATTACTAACAACTTACCTGTTTTCCATTGATAACATGCATTTCTTCGATCACAACATCGACTACCGAAGGGTCAGCATAAGTAATGAATCCAAATCCCCTTGGTTGCCCACTCTGACGATCTTTCATAATCACGGAATCAGTTATCTCCCCATACTTTCCAAAGTACTTTGTGAATGCAGCTAAATTTTCCCACCAAAAATTCAAAACACAAAATCACCACCAAACCAAACTTAATTCTCCAATAACAAACACCCCCTAAACTTTAAAACCCTAATTTACATTAAATATTGTAATTTAAAACACCAAATTAAACCTATAGTAGTATGATTGGATCTAAAACAAGAAATTGGGAGAAGATAGAATACTGACCTAGGCTCGTATCCCTATGTAATCCACCGATGAAGATTTTCCTGCAATTGAAACAACACATGAGTTAGAGAAATTGAAATTAGGGCTAAAAAGAGAGAGAGGAGAAGAAGATGATGAACCCTGGACTTGCTCCATCATCAGATCTCCTTGAAACCATGGTTTGATTGCAGAGATTTCAGAGCTTCAAAGTTAGGGTTTGAAAACAGAGAGAGAGAGAGGGTTTGAAGAACTACGTTGTTGTTGTTGATGTTGTTGTTTTTTGTACCACAACACGGTGGGTAACTAGTAAACCATGATGTGGTGCTGCAAACGACCGATGGAGAAAGCTTAGTTGCTTGATTTTTATGTCTTTATTAGATATTTGTGGACACCAACCACTAAAGCAACAAGTCGATCTGAATGGGAGTCTCTAAGAGATCTCTTAAAGTGCCTCACTGACTTGCTTTTCCAAGGTGCCGTGTAGGATTTTTGAGTTCTAACAGCATCTCACTGACAGGGATTTTCAACTTGGAAAACAAAGTTGCTTTCCAAGACTCAACTTTGTTTTTTTACGTCACGATTGGGCGCACAAGTATTGGGCGTCTGTTTGTTTTCTAATCGGATGCCTAAGCTTTGGGCTCCCAATTATTTGTTTTTTTTTCCCAAAATATCAAATCGGGTGCCTGGAGCCTGATCAATTTTATTTTATTTTTTTTTATTTTTTTTCAAAAAAAAAAATGAAATTGGGACTCAACAGTTGGCGCTTGTTAAAAAAAACAAGTGATGTACTGTTGAAAAAAATATAACCTCACTCTGACGTGGCATGTCCCTTATAGGGTAGTCTATGTTTAATTTTATGTTTAGCTTATGCTCTATTGGAGAAGTCCAATGTGGGTTATTAGCAGTTTCTGTTTTTTAAGTTGGTTTCCTAATTAATTAGATAGGTTAAGGGAGATATTGGAGGAGTGCTCATAGAAACCTGGTTATAAAGGGAGAGCGTGGTGTAATATATGAAGTAGTTGTTAATGAAGTTTTAGTAGAAATTATAGGTTTTCTTTAAACCTACAAACATTGTGGTTTTCTTACGAATCTCGTTCCTCGTTCGTAGTTATCATCACGCCACACTCACTTGGATTTGCCTTTTTTTCTTCTTCAATAGGAGATGTTATTGTTGTTGTAGTGCCCATCTCTTTTGCAATTCTTATTATAGTGGTATAGGGCTATGTTGTTGCATTAATGAATAGACTATTTGTGATGCAGCGCGAAACTTCAGTACTCTGAATTAGTTCATGTTGGAATTTTTCAATACTTATACCTCTTTTGAGCCTTGAACCCATGACCTCTTGGTCATCTATTTTATGTGACTCCTATACTATAGCCTAAAGTTTAGTCCCACATTGTTTATAAAACAATAGAGGAACTAAACATATAAGGTAGTACCCATGTGACATGTGTGTAACATGTGACATAGAGAGAGTATATAGTTGTGTGAGTGTGTGAGAGGATTTTATACTCTATACACACTTGGACCTCTCTCAGGCGGCCCAGTAGGCCGGGCCGGCTCGGGCTCGGACTTGGAATTGGGATTGGGCAATTGGCTCTGGGGGCCTTGGGTCCTTTGGGCTTGGGTATCCATAATCTTTTTAATAAAAAGTTCATTGGGCTTGGGCTTGGTTTATTCTTTAAGTCTTGGTCTTCTCTCCACCTCTTGAGGAGACCTAATCCTCAGGGACACGTCCCACACGTTTGAATAAAAAGAGAGCCGTTGGGCAAACTCTCTCTATAAAAACAACTCCTCACCACCTTCAAAAAAACACAGTTACAACACAACTCTTCTCTCTCTCTCTCTCTTGTACGGTTTACCTGTGGTGCATACTTCATTATTACGTAGACTTCCGGGTAACTGAAGTCTACTGTATACGTAGGCTCGTTGTATCCTGGAAAGAGATTAGACTTTCGTTACCTTACCCGAGGTAGGTCGAAATACTCTTCAAAGAGAGTGCGACCCACGCCTCGAGCAATCACAACCTCTCTCTCTCTCTCTCTCTTGTTGTAGGCGCTGTACCGGTGTCCGGTATTAGTTCTTTCTTGCTGCTGCGGTGTCACGTTACAGGAGTTCACTATCTCTTGCTCTTACTGCCTGAAACTGCTGCTGCGGTGTTAGTTCTTTCCGTTGCTGTTGCTAACGAAACTGCTGCTGCGGTTTCTTTCTGTTGCGAACGAAACCTGCCTGAAACTGCTGCAGCAACTGAGTTACTGTTGCTACCCGAACTTGCGCTGCCAATCCAACGAACAAAAACTGAGTTACTGCTGCCTGCTGCTCTTTACTGTTGCTGCCATATACCGTGCTCAACCAAAAGGAAGAACAGACTGAGTTACTGTTGCTGCCATATACCGTGCTCAACCAAAGGGAAGAATAAACTGAGTTACTGTTGCTGCCTGAAAACATTGCTGTTGCTACAGGTTCATAAGACTTAACCTATTACATTATATTACAATTTTGAAGAGTATTTATTTCCTATAATATGGCTCTTTCCTCAGAAGTGCTGACGTTTGATTCCAACAAACCCTCTAGGTTTGATGGTCTCAACTTCAAGAGGTGGAAGAACAAAATGTTCTTCTATCTCACACTTAAGGAAGTGGCGTATGTTCTGGAACAAGAATGCCCTGTTGAGCCTCCTGTTCCCGTACCTGCAATAGACCCTGACCTGATTACAAACGATTATGACAAAACCTTAGAATCAATTTCGAACTGGACTGAGGCTGACTTCAAATGCCGTAATTTCATCTTGAACGATCTAGCAGACGAACTGTACGATTACTATCTACAGTCCGAAACTGCGAAAGCCGTTTGGGATGCATTACAGAGGAAGTATGATACGGAAGAGGCAGGCTCTAAAAAGTTTGCCGTAAGCCGATATCTCAAGTTCACTATGGTCGACGATAAGCCAGTAATTTTCCAATCACATGAGTTGCAACGAATTGCACATGAGATCGTGTCCGAAGGGATACCTCTTGATGAACAATTTCAAGTTGCCGTGATGACTGACAAATTACCGCCTAATTGGAAAGACTATAAAAATATCCTGCGACACAAGTCAAAGGAACTTACCATGGAGAACTTGATTACTCGTCTTAGGGTTGAAGAAGAATCTAGAAAACAAGACCTGAAAGAGGAAATCCTTTTGGTTCAAGCCAAAGGGAAGGTCCATCTGAAACCTAAAGGGAAACCTTTCAAGGCTAAGAATGGCGGTAATCGGAACAACCGTCTTAACGGTGGTAATCCGAATAACCGTCAGAAAAATGGACACCAGAATCCTAATAAGGGAACGAACCAAAAAGCCCCACCATATAACGGAACAGTTTCTATTGTGTGTTTCAACTGTAACAAGCCTGGACACATATCTAGAAACTGCCGGAACCGAAAACCTGTTGCTCAGGCCAACGTTACCGAAGAGCCCTTAGTGGCTATGATCACGGAGATCAACATGGTCGGTGGAGACTTCTTAGTTGTTACTGAAGTATTAGTATTTTGTAGGTCTTCCCTGTTATGCACATCTAGTTTAGGGTTATGTCTCATCAAACCCGACTTCGGCCAATGGTTAACTGGTCTGATCTCCCATTTGAGTTATTAGAAGTTATTGGATCAAAGGTTTTAGGTAGCAATATTGTTGATTTCATCCGTTTTCGTGCTGTCTGCAAGCCATGGCGAATTAGTCCCTATACAGATGATGCCTGCATATTCTCAAATTCCTTGGAAGATGTCTACATTGATGAACAGAGAGACGTCTCACTTCTATAGTATCAAAGATGATAATAAATTCTATAAAGAGAAGATGGAGCAGAACAACCCTCTTGAAATGTATTACGCATCGTGTCATGGTTGGGGTGTTAGATATTCCGAATTACAAATTTTCAAGCTGGAACAAAGTTGCAAAAAGTGGTCTCCATTGAAAAAGTCGAATTATTTTATTTTCCATAAGAAACTCTTTCACAGTTTCGGCTTCAAATCATCCTATCTTAATGCGAGACTGCATTTACTCCATGTTCCATTCCCACATTTTCAACTTAAGCAATGGTAATGTCCAAGTCTTGAGACGATACAGAGCCCTTTGGGATGGTCCTTTTTATCTCAACCTGTAAGGTGAAAAACATGAGTTCGCAAGTGAAAAAATAACGCCTCCAACACTAATAAAGGACATACAAATGAATTAGAATTATATAAACTAAGATTTTGAAGCCTAATAGAAAAGCCAGATTCTATGCCGTTAGAAATCTTTAAACTAGTACAAATGCGCTATATGTCAGTATGATGGAGATGAGGTGGCCAACTTCTTGTACATTGGGGGTTTCACAAGAAATCAAAGATTTTATTTGGTTTGTGGCAAATGTAGATTGGATGTTCCAGGATGGCTGATAGTCAGTACTGACCATGACATCTTATTGGATATGAACTTGCATATACCCTCAAACATCATGCCTTTCGAAATTTGTCCATTTTACTATTCTTAGGGCATATGAAAGATAAGAGGAACAAGATACCGTTTAGAGGAAGATAAACTGTCCACAATCATTCTACCAACAAAAGCTCTTCTTTTCTTGTGAAGTAAAACCCATAACAGCTTACACAATTATGAGGAGGGGAGCTAAAGCAACATGCTAACTCTGTTTTATTTTAGAACCATTCTCCTAGCTCTTTCTTTAGTTGTATTTTTGGCTCAAGATTTAACTTCTTTTTGTTTCTTAGTCCAGTCCCAAGAGTCTACTTTTAGTAATATTTACCCCCACTATTCATAACAAAACCATGACTCTGAGATATTTACATAAGTAGAAACATCATAAGAAATCATAGTAGAAGTTTTAGCATGGTTTAGACAGAAACCAAATCATGAAAAGCATCTCCAATTTCATGTAAATAGAAATTACAAGTGGACATGATCTCAAAGCATTGACGCTTTACAAGTGGATGAATTATGCAGATTTCCTAACGTGATCCTTTAATATTTAGATCGAAGAAGCAAAGTATATCAATCTTTACTTTTAATTGTTCTTTCAAATCATGATGTATTATAAGATGATGAGGTTAGAGCTTCTGTATATAGCAAAAGATGTATGGTTTTAAAACTGTGGTCTATGCTTGTGACTTTTGTGTTCTTTTCCTTTGCAGTCTGCTCACATTGTTTGTCACATTTTTCTTTTTTAGAAATGAGAGAAGGAACAAGCTTAGAAGAAAAGGAATTGAGAGCATTGGAGTCGGAGGGATCTACGCATGCTATATCTAGTTTGCGATTGACAATGGTGTCTCTTTAACATTGTCAATTTTACTATTCAAGTTTCTTATGTTTATCTCCTTTATGTAGAGTCTGGAATTGAAATGTAATTCAGATGGCATTTAGTAATTTTAATTATCTCAATGGAAAAAATTTGTGACATGGTAATGCAGATGCTTACTACTTACTAGGTAAATGAACACGGCGGCCGACCGATGTCCTTTGGTGAGCATGGCAACAAATTTCGCTCTTTGAAATGTATCCATGGACTTGGGATAACTTGCCCTTGGGTAGCTAAAGAGAACCCCAAACAACAACGGTCAGTTTTTCTTCGTAGAGTAGACGTAGTAAAATAATCTGACAAACCAATGTACATATTGGATATTCTAGGCATACACGGGGCTCAAATTCTGTAAGTTTTCCAGATTAATAATAGTGTTCAACTGAGAAGAAATACAGAAAGTTGAAGTAAATAAGGGGCAATAATCTTTTATTAATTGTTAAGTGTTGTTACATGATGAATCATAGAATCATTGTGCACTCATACAGATAAATTATGAATAATTCAATGACCAATCTTGTATATTAACAGAGAAAAATAACTTCACGAAGTTCTTAGAAACTAGAGAATGTTGAATACTTTTCCTGTTTCATAATCTGGCTTGATGGTGTTCAGCGGATCTTGTAGATCAGGTAGTGTCGTCACACCTGCAACCAAATCATTTGGCAGTTTTTTAATAAAGCCAAATCATTCGGCTATTTTTGAATATATTTAAGGATTGCCTAATCATTTGGCTAGTTTTGGTAAAATGGGTTTTCTTCAGAATGCCAAATCATTTGGCAATTTTTTAATAAAGCCAAATCATTCAGCTATTTTTGAATCAATTTAAGGATTGCCTAATCATTTGGCTAGTTTCGGTAAAATTGGTTTTCTTCAGAATGGCAAATCATTTGGCAATTTTTTAATAAAGCCAAATAATTTGGCCATTTTGAATCTATTTAAAGGATTGCCTAATTATTTGGCTAGTTTGCGTAAAATGGGTTTTCTCCGGAATGCCGAATCATTTGGCAATTTTTGAATAAAGCCAAATCATTCGGCCATTTTAAATCTATTTAAGGATTGCCTAATGATTTGGCTAGTTTGAATTAAATGGTTTTTTTGAGGATTGCCATATATTTCGACTAGTTTTACTTAAATTGGTTGTTCAAAAAATGTCAAATTGGGATGTTCCAAATATGCCAAATCATGAGGCTACTTTTGCGAAAATTGGGACATTCTAGAATTGCCTAATTATTTGGCATATTTTTACTATAATACTAAATCATTCAGCATGTTTTGCTATAATTGGTATGTTCGAAAAATGCTGAATCATTTTGCTTATTTTGACTCAAATGCCAAATCATTTGGTATGTTTCCTGAAACGCCTCAATCGTTATCGTACCATAGTTTTGTACACCCAGACCTCCATAACTTGTGTCAAGTAATTCGGTAAATTATTCCATCCCACGGTTGCATTAGACGAAAAATCTCCAAAATTGTATGAATTCCCATTGACATAAAGAGAATCAAGAAACGGGTTCTTGAAACTATCGTGAGTAGGACGATGCGTTCTTTGATAATCAGTAATATCTGAAAAAGTTCCTTGTACGCCTATGTTCGCAACAGGAACATGCGACATGTGGTTGGAATACCCAGTTGGGTAATCTTGATGATAACCAGCGTTGATCGGATTCTGCAAGAAACTAGAACGACCTGCATTATCATCTTTCATACCCCGGCTTGTAAGGAAAAGCTTTTCAAAGTGGTTCACAACGTCAGCATCGTCAGGCACGGGTTGATCATGTTTAGGGCTATTGGGTTGTCGAAGATCATAACTGAACTTACGGATTATTTTATGGTTTCAATGTCACAAACAGAGTTAATCAATGAGTTCGAAAACCTTAGGGTAGAAAAGAACTCGCCGAAGATGGAGAAGGGTTCTGAAAATTTATTTGTAGTAAATTTTAATAGTTCAGAGTTATGTCCTTTTGGTAGTGAATATCCTTGCCCCATCTGTGATGGCAAGTATTGTATTAATTTCTAAACATATATTGTATCCTTATGCCATATTTCTTCACAATCATTCACAGACGAAATCGTGAAATATGCAACAAACTATAATGATCTAATACATTGCAACTTATTCGGACTAAACAGTAATCAATAACGATTTGAATTCCCGTAGAGATTTTGTAGCTAAGTTGAGAATGCCTGTGAACAAAATCAGTATCTATATCTTCAAAACAAGAGCGAATATAATTAAGGTTTCATCAGTTCAAGTTGCTCTAGGCATTTTCAGTATGTAGCAGGAAGTATTACAGTCTCAGACTAGTATCCCGCTTCAAGGGTCACACACAAGTGCGCGATTTTTCACTCTCACTCTTCGAAACAAATTGACATTGATCCACAGTTAGGAAAATTACACACATCAACTATAAAAATCGTCACAGTTGATAATGAGATAAGAGATAATCCCCTTCAACACAAGCAAATTTATGAATAGAAAGATTATCATTAACATTAATGAAGTTACACAAATATAAGTGTAACATTACCCTAACAAATATACTATGCTCTACTACAGCAAGTTACAAATGAGATTACGGAATTTTACGGAACAAGCTATAACAACAACCTTATACTTTCCAACTTCCTAGATTCTCGATCTCCCGGAAACTTTATTGATAACTATTCGATCAAATCATACACTCTTTTCCCGTTCGGATTGCTCTTAAGCTTGATCACATCTACGATGAGGAACATTACGAGTCTAGAATAGAGATTGAAGCACTCCGAATCCAACTGAAAAAGAAGAAGAAAAAAGTCATATATTTACGGGTTTTTAAAGATTTAGATGGGAAATAATAATAATAATAATGAAGAACGAGAAAATTACCTTGGAGCATTTGTCTAATTTTTGTAATGCTTTTTGGATCACATAGTTCCCGTATTGATCATTAGCAACTTCTGATATTTCCTTACTTTCTAAAAGTTCCGTGACTACTAAAATCAGACTATTACGCAATTGTAAGCATTTCTCTACGACGTTACTGCTGCATTTCATCTTTGAAAGTCTAACGAATTTGCCTCGAAGCTCATTGCAAATCATATCAGTGAATCCTTGATTTTGGAGATCAAGTACGTTTTGCACCACGTACTTGATAACACCACAATTATATATCTAGAAACCAATATGAGATCGATCAAGTTTAGTACATGAGACGAGATTGATTAGTACCCGTAACGATCCTGAGAGAGAAACACAGTTTTCTTTGCGATCTTTCAAATTAGAAGTTCTCTTTGAGGACTTGGCATAGTATCGATTATGTCTAAGCCAGAAAGATTCCTTCCTTTTTTTTAACTCTTAAGATTCTACCCCCCCCCCCCCCCCCCCCCCACACACACACACACACCAAAAAAGAAAAGGATTTATGAAAAAGTGGATAAATTTTATTCGACAATATAATTTATATGGAGAAAAACTCCTTAATTAGGGATGTTTTCGTGATTAGTTCGATCAGTATGTATTTTTGGTGTCCCCCATCTTCCTTCGTTGCAGTGAAGGATTGACATACACATTGGAAAATATAACTCTTGACTAAATCAAAAGATTCAAAACACAGACTGTTGCTGGAAAAAGAAAAGCAATAAAAATCTCCATACCATGATTCCTCAGAGCCTTCGCGGTTTTCAATGTTCATATTCTAGTGAAGTGGATCCATAACCGGATCATAGGGTACGACAGATAGTGGCTTGATTTCTTGCACTTGTTGAAGTGATGCAGTAGAAACGCTGCAACCCATACCAAAGTACTTCATTGCTCCTATATTGTACATTTCGCTCAACTGCAAAAAAAAAAAAAAAAAAAAAAACTTCAATCACAGATGAAAAGAAAGTTTCATTCTAAAATATTTCTTAGAATCCAACATATCACTTCTAGTCCAAACATCAAACAAAGAATGAGGCACTTTATAATGAGTTCAATTAACAGTGTAACGAAACTTTAGTGTTTGTTTTTGAAATTATATAGCAAATAAATAAACTTTCCTTTAAGAAGAGGAATGGCTACATCTAAATATATTTCATATTAATATAGGTTGCTAAACAAGTAGCTTAGAAAGAGCAGTTTAAAAGGCCTAGTTTCTTTACTGTACTACTATCCAGTCCCTCAAAGATCTTTTTCGTACTATACCGATGGCTCTTTTGACACCTATACCCACATCTCCCCCTAGCCTAACGTTGCTATGACAGTCTTACTATCTTGCTGCAGCTAGACGTCGTCGTTCTGAGGTCTGAGAGCTTCATCCTACTAGACTGGGAATCTCCCTCAGAACAAATCCCACCGATGCTCTATGTCTAGGCAATAAAACTATAGGTACGGTAGCTAAACTGAGCTTGCTCAAGTCGGTCCTGTGTGACCTGAAGGTTGTACAATTGTTGTATTTGAATATAAAGAACATTTTACTTTTCAAGTAGTACAACCCAGACAGGTTAAAGAGTTGAACTTCCTTTCGCTTCCTATAAGTTAACCAAGTCTTCTCCTCAGGTTGAGTTGTCGTATCTCTAATCTCTCTGTCAGAATACTCATAAGGTTCAGTTCACAGTCGAACGTAAGTCACCTTGACATTAATTTCTATAAGGCCTCAGTCTTTCAATACTAATCAAACCTCGTCCTCTCTCCCAATAAAAAAATCACGACTAATCTAAAGTCCTACTCATCTAGTTTAAAAAATTACATTAGGTGCATAAAGGTCAAAAGTCCAATGCTTTACCAAGCCTGATACTACAAATTTCAAGCATTGAGGCTGTTGCTAGAGGACCCAAACTCGAATAATCGTGCATAACATGCGTGTTTTTATATGAGTGAAAATTGTATTAAAGTTGTCATTGCTATTCAAATAACACAATTATTTTTATTCAAGCCATTGGGTTATGTTAACAACAATTAATCTCCGACTTCTAAGTAGTTTAACTTGGTACTCGTATTATAAAACATAAAAATAATTAGGGCTCAAAAGAGTTACCTTATTAGCCATGTCCTCGTTACTTAAATTGTAAGTTCTGATGTTGCTACTCTTGCAAATAAGGAGAAGTTCTTTCCTCCTTAGACTTTGAAAATCAGTCCACTGAATCAGGTACAACACATAAGTATGAGTAACTAGAAAACGTAACAGTATGAAACAAACAATAATTTCGTGAACAAATAATTCGGGCTTAAAAGGGGGTTTACTTTATTATAAAACGAGTACAGCATTTCCACAATTTCCACGTTGGTCATACCGCCACATTTTATGTTACAGCGTTTGCAGAGAGCGAAACGTTCGTTCCTCTTCAAACGCTTGAAATTCATCTTCTGAATCAGTTACAACATATAAGTATAATGAAAAAAATAAAATAACTAGAAAACCCAATATTATTACAAAAACAGGAATTTTGTGAACAATATTTGTAAGTTATTCTTTAGTCCCTGTCTCGATATATCAATTTCAAACACTTACTTCAACGACATAGACTTGCATCCTATGTAAAATGGACACTTCATATTCCTACAAAAATGTAAATGAATGACATTGATAAATGATCTAACCGAGTTCCTGATTAAAAATAGTGTGATTCAAAAAAACTTTATATAACAAAAAAACAACAGTCGCAAAAATGAGATGCTTGTTAGCTGAGATGTCTAGACAAGGATATGATAAACACCGATACAGGAAAATGGGATACAACTCCTTGTTTTCCATCAAGTAGGACACAGATACAGGTACATCATGGTCATTGTCTTGAAATATTATTCATTGTTTACAATGAAGTAAAGCATGTTATTTGTATTTTGCAACATGTCATATGTAGAATATCATATTTTGCAAAGTGTTGAGACTTGTTGTGAGGTTTATGTCAACTTGTTCAATTAAATTCCCCAACATCAAACATGTTCACTAATTAAAATGCAGACGATATTTTGAGCAATCATATAAAATAAAAATCACCTGTCATATTCATGGCCAGAAGAACCAACGTCTCCAACAGAACCCGGTAATCGGTACCTGGGGCTCTTCTGTGGAAGTCAAAAAGTAATACAAAACATAAATCGACAAGGAACGAAAAGACCATGATTGAACCTCACAAAATGAACAATATTTTTCTTTCAAGGACACATATCCCTGGCAGACATGGTCAAGACCACAAGACCACAAAACTATAAGTACAAAGAGTCTTTACCCCTTTTGAGTTCGGTTTGGATTTGGTGCTGCTATGATTTGAAACAGATGATTTCTTTTTCCCTGGCGTCTTCTGTTCGTTTACAACTTCAAATATTGTTGGGAGCTCATTTATCATAATTAATAAGCTTTTCCTGCATCACAAACATAAGCGACGAAAATTTCTTGATTAAGTCAAATGGCACTGGAAAACCAGTAAACTTTGCAACAAAGTTCACCCAATACTATGTGCAATTTTTTCTCCTTCCCGTTACTGAACAGTGAACCCATACATTAGATGGCATTGCAGCTTTTACAGCATTTGCCTGTTATCTTTTTTATAGTTATACAATTTCTGCATTTATCTTTGAAGTAATTTTCACCTGCTTGAGATATTCTGTTCTCAGACTACTAAATTGGAACTTCTGGAAAGTTAATGAATGCTAAAATATAGGTCTCATGGGAAGCAAACAATCCTAAATATCACAGATGTGGACAACAATAATGGTCCAAGATGGAATGGGGTACCGAGGAAGACATCCATTACTCGGGTTTATTTTCAGACGCAAGGAAACAACCATATTAGAAAGAATTGATTAGATATTCCTTTTCACAGTAATGAACAATAATAATCCAATAAGCTCAAAGTTTCGCTTGCAATAAATAGTTGAGAAGATAAATTGCATACCTTTGATTTTTATCTAACTCAAATTTGCCAGCTAAATAAACTGCAACAGCAAATAACCATGCATCGCTATGAAGCGCGACTAAAGACCACCAGTCCTTTTCTGGCATTCCATCTCTAGCAAAGTTAATACCCAATGTTGGTTCTGGGAGCTCTGGAGGAACCTTAACAGCCGGTGAATTAACCTCCCAGTTTTCAGTGGGAAACCCATACAAACACAAGTTCCCCTTCGCTGCACATTGTCAAAGATCACTAAGAACAGTCAATGATTTGATATTAAAAGAAATGTAACAGTTCCAAGTTGTATCATACATAGAGGTTAAAATGGATACAAGTAATCGTAATAATACCAATAACTAAAGCAATAACTATTTAATGAATGAAACAATATTATTAATAAAAGGCCCCAAAATTAGGAGACCTAATACATGATAAGAATTTGCACAAAGGAATAACAGGCCCAACTGAACAAAAAATAACAATGATAAACACCATCCCTGCTGAAATACTGTACAATAAATTCGCCAAATATTATGAAACATAAATTCGCCAAATATTCGTTAACCGTATTCCACTTGTTATAATTGAAACCGTGTTTAATTGTTTTTTAGTTGGTTTTGAGGAGCTTATGGGCATTGTTTTGTTTGATCTTTAAAGCGATTTCTATATTAATGACATGGGTTGTAATGCATAAAACACTGATACTTCACATAAATTAAGCGAAACCAACAAGAGAAAAAACCCTAACCGGAATCACATTGTTTCATAAACTCCTCCACATCTGCAAAATCAAACAATTCTCCAAATCAGAATCTCCTCAAATCAAAACCAAACCACTAAATTAAACCCTAAAATACATAAGAAAGAAACGAACCATCCGTGAGGGCTTTGATCAGGCCAGCTCTCCTCCCCTTGAAATCAGAAAATACATCCTCAACCGTTCTCGCAACCTCCATTGCTCTGTCTCTCTCTCTATCGTTTCAGAGGTTAGGGAAGAAGAAGTTGTGACTTGTGAGAGAAATGAATTGTATTGGTGGAGTAAAACTTATGCAGCTGGCCTAAGTTTTTTTAAATAAAAATTGCATTAGGTGCAGAAAGCTTATGCTACGAATGCTACTTAGATTCATCTCCTTTATGCATTTCCTCTCTTTTCTGCATCTATTCCTCTCTCTTCTGGGTCTATTTAAGTTATTAGGTTGATTAGTCTGGTTGGTTGCATTGAGCTTTAGGCTGGTATTTGGTTGTGGGCGATCTCGTTCAGCTTGTGATAGCTTCGGGATTGTGCCTGGTTGGGGTTTGGATAACCCGATTGGTTTGTGGTTGGCCGATGATGGTTTACCCTCGTGTGTTATTATGTTTCGGAGGTGATTAGTTGTTTGTGGCGCTGAGAGCCACGGTTGTGATTAGAGTGTAGTTAGTTGTCATTGTGACTGGAGTGTAGGTTAACACTCTTTTGCATGAGGTGTATTTATAGATAGACTTATTAGAGTTAGTATATATGCTTATACCTATTAGTCATCCTATATATATATATATATATATATTTGTATCGTTAGATATTATTATATCATATTATCATTAATATTTATATCCATCTCATTGGTTAGTATAATCGTTTAGCTATTTTTGGGAGTTAGTGAGCTCGTTGTTTTCTCACTCTCGCATCCCCCTTTCAGTGGCAAGTTATTTCAGGTTTTAGTTGCTGCTGTGGTGATCTTTGGGGAGCTGAGCTGGAGGCTCATTCTCCAGTTATTGCAGTTGGGTTTGCTGCGTAGAGGTTTGTAGAATCTTATGTTTAGATTATGTTATCTTAGTCTTTCGCTGCTTCTATTTTCCTTATTGCTCTATTGTAATACTATTGTGAATAACTGGGCCAGAATTTGTCTATGGCTCAGTTGTTCGTGGGGCGAATCTATGGATTCCCCGACCTGCACATTCTCGAATCTCAGTAATTGGTCTAGCTACCGATTACTTGATTTTGGGGCGTGACAGCCATGATGCCATAACTAGCTAAGAGATGCTTTGATATAGTTAGCTGGGTATACTAGTCCCGATGACTCATTCACAGTGAAATGTTTGGCTTGCCATAGTTCTGTTTCTACCCAAAGGCACTGGAGTGAGATCAGGTACATTCTGAGGTATCTGATCGGTATGAACGACTAGGGTCTGTTCATGATTTCGTTTCAACTTCAGGTTCATGCAGCATAGGTTGATAACTTTTATTAGACTTGGTGATGTAATAAGAATTCAAGTACAATTATTTGCGGTAAGTGCAATTTATATTTGCAGATTATAATGAATATGTGTGCTTATTGTTGGAGTTAAATCCCACACTTTAATTCTTGCAGGTTGACAATTCATGGGAAGGATTGGACAAATAACATAAATGACGACTGAAGCCTTATCAGCTATGCTAGGCTATCTTGTTTAGTCTACCTTTCATTTCGATTTAGAGTAATAATTTTTAAAGCTGAAACCAGTTATTGTTTTGATAGATTAGCTTTATGTTGTTACTCTTATAGTTCTGTATTATAATGGTCTTTTTTTCTTTTCTGAATATGTATTTGACTTAAATGTATATGAATCTGTTCCATCATTTGCCTGACTCTCTTTCTCAAACCAAACTCCATTTATTTCCCCTCATATCAGTCGTTTTTAAGCACTATCACAACTTCCTCGTTAACAATGTTAAATGCTAATTCATTCATTGTTAAGATATCTAGTCCCACACCAGCTATTCAAGCCTTGCACTTCAATAATATAATATCTTGGGGCTACTCCTCTCATTCCCAATTCTAATATTTATCGTTGTTAAACTTGACAAAAACCTATTGTGTTACCAAAAACGACGGACGCTTGCTAACACACAGCAGAAGGACGACATTTCTCATCCAAAAAACGACGTGGTTGTTAGTTTTGGCAGTTGCTAACGATTTCAGTTGTTTCAGTCAGTCACAAACAATGGAAGATAGTAAACCTCTTTCTCATCACAACATCAACTCTCTCTTCGATTCTGTCGAAGCTTTTCTCTTCGATTGCGATGGTATCATCTCTCTCTCTCTCTCTCATTGTTGATTGTGGTTTAAATTTGATTTGATTTGATTTCGTGCAGGAGTCATTTGGAAGGGCGATAAGCTCATGGAAGGCGTCCCGCAAACATTACAGATGCTTCGATCCAAGGTAACTTACTCACAATGATTCTCAATGAAATTTGAGCTAAGTTTGATTTGTAATTGTTGAGTGGTTTAGGGGAAGAAGCTTGTGTTTGTGACAAACAACTCCACGAAATCTAGAAAAGCGTACGCGAAGAAGTTCTTGTCATTGGGACTAGATGTTACTGAGGTTTGTTTCACGAGTATCTCAGTTTGATTTGTTTTGTTAATCGTATCGTAAATGCATGATTGGGTGATTTGCAGGAAGAGATCTTCACATCATCATTTGCTGCAGCTATGTATTTGAAAACTAGTGGTTTTCCTCGAGAGAAGAAGGTGCATTTTTTTTACTTAGTTATTTACTAATTGAGTTTCTATTAGTTACTTTTGCATACCCTTTTTAATAAACATTAGGGCGAGTCGAAATAAATAATAATTGATATATTGATGAATGAGGTATAGTTGGTAATAGAGTGGTTACAACAAGTTGTCCTTTGAAAACTAACTGTAACTTTTGCAGGTTTATGTTATTGGCGAGGAGGGGATATTGGATGAGTTGGAGATTGCTGGTTTTACCGGTCTCGGAGGCCCTGTAAGCGTTGATCCTTTACTTATGAGTATCATCTGCATTCCTCATTTGTTTATAGCTTGATCATTTTTCTGCAGCCCGTAATATATATTGTGATGCTTCCCTCTGAATGTTCATTTGTATGCAACTCATATATAAACTCTAACTACAACAAGTAGGCCGACAACTTGTTAAAGTATCCACAATAGGCTCTCGAAAAGGGAATGTTACGGGTTACAACATGAAAAATGGTGCACTAGGCTCTTCAGCTGTAACTTTGGTATAGCTGCGCACTCGTTATTCGTTAGCAAAAGTGAGAGATATTTAAACTGGCATCTTCCTATGAAAGGGCGTTTTTAGTGGTCAAAAGCAATATTGTAGTACAATCTCTAGTAGAAGCCTACTTAACGATTGTTGTAACTGAAAGCATGCACCCTCCTAAGAATTCTATTTTGGTAATTTAAAACAAAGAATAGTGAAATTTCCTTTTTAGAAGAGTTGGTATGATTACCCAGAAAATATAGATTCCAACTGCATTTGTGACATCTTCCATGAAAATATAGCCTAAACTATTTGTCCTCTGTTGATGCTTCTAAGCTAAAGAATGATAATCTTATAACTATCATGCAGAGTTTGCCTGATTTGAGAATGAGTTTTTAATATAGTGTCTTTTAAGGCCTAAGTACTTTGCCACTATATGTATTTTAATCAAGTAACTTAACTGTAGATTTTTGTCTTCAGGAAGATGGAAACAAGAGGGTAGAGCTGAAACCAAACTGCCTCTTTGAGCACGATAAGAGTGTAATGTAACATCATGCCAATCTCTTTTTTCAGTTTTTTTTGCTTGCGTCTTTTCGCAAATTGTTAATAAGTATACTGTGGTGTTTACAAATGCTAGGTTGGAGCAGTAGTGGTTGGACTTGACCAGTATATTAATTATTATAAGCTTCAGTAAGTCGTCCATATCCTCTCTCTTGCTCATGAAAAGTATTGTTCACATCATTAAGCAACGGTTATAATCATATCATTCTATACCATATGAGGGAAAAAATGGATCGTGTGCTCATATGTTTGGCGTATATAATTTGTATAAATTGTGCTGCTCTTTAAGTAGCTTAGAAATTTGTTGGCCGGCCTTATTTTAGATTTAGATCGCATGCCCCCATGGAATTAGTCGTCATGTAATGGTATGTGATTTCTTCTGTCTTTGGTTGGTGACTGTCCATGAAATTGTTCCTGGTTAAGTGCTTATATAGGGATATAGGTGGTACGTTGTCTGCCTGAGAGTCATTCCTTTTAGTTTGCGCTCTCAAAATCCTTTGTAACATTTCTTTTATTATGATTAACTAGATGGTATCAGTATTTTGCTTAAGAGTATCAACACGTAAATATTCAGGAACCAGGATACAAAATTCTGCACCAACGCTATATCACAACCATCTGCGTCAAGAGACATTGCCTGAATAGCACAACCACAACCCACCCAAAAAAATAATTCCATCGCCATAAACTTGTGGTTTTTCTGAATATATAAAAAGAAGATTAAGTGAGCATTTATTTATTTATTTGTTCAATAATAGAAGAAAAAGTACAGAGGTTATGGAATTTACATCAAAAAATTAAAGCCAAAAAATTAGTGGACAAAAGCATCATTAGGTTACATTGACATCCCAACTAGATTGGCACCCCAAGGCCCCTTAAATCATTTGCATCTTCACCCTAATGTACAATGAATCTAAAATATTCGACATGTGGAACTTCTATTCTTGTAGGAAATGCGGGCCTTCCTTCATACCAATGATACTCTCCAGCTTTCATTGCACTGCCTCTCCTAGCTGCAATATCTGCACTGAGTTTTGTACTCTCCACATATGGGTGAACCTGATAGCATCAAACTGTTGTTTAAGGAATCTCCAAAGAGGAATCAATATCCAAGGTATCTGTTCTGAATAAAATGCAGTGACAGCAGTTTCTGAATCTGAAACTATCCAAACTCTCTTAATTCCCAGTTGATAAGCTTTTGAAAGGCCTTCAATGATAGATGCACATTCAGCATAGAAGGAGATAGTGTTTTCCAGATTCATGGCTATAACACCTATAACTTCACAAGCATTGTTTCTAAGTATTATCCCACACCCTCCTGGACCAAGGTTCCCCAATGAGGAGCCATCACAACTCACAAGTTATTTTGATTTCATCTGGTGAAGGGGCAACCCAAAAGCATAATTTGACCTGTGGACTTCTTTGGAATCTTGCCAGTATTATCAGCTTGTGTAAAACTTGTAGGTCATTCATAGAGTTATTTATACCAGTCTTTGTCAACATAGCAGAGTTTGACATCTCCTGCATGACCTTCTTTTGATTCTTGAGATTAGAAAAGGTTTCCCATTAAAAACATGATCATTTGTTGAAAGCCAGATAAAGTGTAAAGAGATGAGAGTAAATGCTCTCCACAGTTCATTCAGTAGTGGACTAGAAGAATTTGATATTTGTCACCTGAGTATGGAAGTTAAAGATATCACAACCCCATTTTCTCAAATCTTCTGTTAGTATGCACTCCCAAAATATATGAGAGGAATCTTCAGCACCCAAATGTTGCCCATTCAATGATAAGTGTCATCGTGTAGAATGTTGTGGGACATGTTAGTCAGACCAAGTCTATTGATAGCTTCGAAGGAGGGTTTAACCTTAGGCTCTGAGATGCATATTACATCTGGATTGGTAACCATTACAATTTTTTTTGAGATAGGAGATTGATTTCTTATTTCCTATCCCTCTTGCATTCCACTATATGACTTTTATTTATAACTATTGATTGATGGAGTTGTTAATTCTTGCTCTAGTATTTGGTCCAGGGCCAAACTTATGAACTTCTATAGCTGTTTTGTTCTTTGTGTAGTTCCTTCTCTTTGGAGTCTGCCATGGGTGGATAACTAGACTTGTCTGCATTTCATCTTTTGTAATCATAGTGCCATTGTATCTGTTGGATCAGTGTCTTCTTGTTCTGCCTAATCACCCTATCTCCCCCCCAATTATTAGGTGCTCTTGGACTATAGAATATTGAAGAGTCCCTACTGCATGATAATTGGAGACTTGGTTTGCTGAAAGAGCTAGAACCGAGCTGTTAGTATCTGTCCCCATTCCCTGTTGTTGAGTCGAAGCCTGAGTTTGGTCTTGCTTGGTTACCGTTAGAGCTTGGTTCCCCCATTTGTGATTAACTAGCTTGGTTAAGCTTGTTGTTGGTTCAGAGGGTCATCTGAGAATATTTCTGTAGCTCACAAGCTTGTATCACTTCATTCATAGCCTTTGTATAGTCCTCTTGGATCGGCCTAAAAGTTTTACTTGCCCCTGGATGCCTAGCTGCAAGATATTCCAAGCCTTTAAACATAATAAGGGGAGAATATTCACTCATAGGTGAAGTATTGGTGTTCACACCTTGCCCATTTTCTGTGGTTGGAGATGCTTCATTTAGCTTAGATCTTGTCTGTTGTGGCGGTACTTCATGAACTAACAAGGAGTTACCTTCATTAACAGACACGTCAGGCAAATTCTGCTTAGGTTTTTGAGTTGGTTTGACATGAATAACTTTCCCTTCTTGCCTGAAAGTGTTTTTGATAGCTCTACAGTCGCTTAACTGGTGGCCACCCATGTTACAGTAATTACAAAATTTGGGGAATTTGTTACACCTCCTGCCAGAATTCAACACCTTTTGTTCTATCATGATTTTCTGAGGTATTAGTTGTGACACAAGCTCACTGGCTTACAACAGTTCCATTTATATCCCAGGGACGTACTAGGCTTTTATCCTCTTCATTGTCAAGTTTAATAGTAAAATAGCCTTAGAGGATATCATTCTGGCATGATCCTTGGGTGGTGATAATGTACTTCTCCAAAGATTAAGTATTTCAAACATTATGCTTTCAGGAATCAAGAACAATGAGAAAGCTTCTAGCTTTATTGAGGGGGATAAATGGGTTATACCTCCAGGAAGAAGAAATCAAATGAACTTGGTCAAATTTGGGAAGAGGTGCAGAACATGGATGATCCATCAATAGAATATGAGCATTTGATTATTTGGACACCCAGCAAGGATGGAAAGTTCAATACTAAATCAATACTAAATCTGCTTGGAACAAACTGAGATCAACTAAACCAAATGTTTCTTGGTTCAAAATAGTGTAGAACAAGAATTCTAGACCAAGGCACTCTTTCATCTCTTGGCTTGCTGCAAAAGACATAATGAAAACAAGGGATTTTTTGGTCCATATTGAAGTAATTCAGGAGGCTTATTGCTCTCTGTGAAGCAATGGAAGAAAATAGATCCCATTTATATTCCTAGTGCAACTACTCAAACTAAATTTGGACAGGCATCCTCAATTCTGTTGGTGTTGTGAGATCAGTAGGTGGGTGGGAAGAAGAATCTAGTTTTTACAGGAGTACACCTTGATTCTGCATTGATGGAGATTTTAAAGGTAGCTTTTATAACTTCAATATATCTATCTGATATGGGAAGATAGGAATATAAGACAGTTTAAAGGACAAATTACTCCAAAAGAAGTAGTGCTTAAAATAATCAAGGGTGCAGCAGCTCAAAAACTGCAGATTTCCAAGTTTTATTACTGGAAACAGTAGTAAACAAGCAACCAAAACACTCTGTTAAAGAGCCATGGATGAATTCAAGAGAGAATGCTGTTATTAGAGGATACTTAATTATAATGGATACTGCCTGTATTACAAGAGAAGGATCACGTGGGGGTATTTTTAGATTATCAATGGTATACCCATAATGGCCTTTAAGAAAGTAAATCAAGATACTCATGATGAAAGCTGCCTTATACTCATGACAATTCTAGAGGGTTTAGTGTTTGTAGCAAGTTTTGGTTGGAAGACATAGCCTTATTCACTGAACAGAAAGCTGATTTACAAGCTTTAAGGTGGAGAATGATGAAGATTTATAGAATGATAGGTAAGAAGAGAAGGCAGTTTGATAAAATCTCATTCACTTATAGACACAAATCCTCTAATACAGTAGCTAGGACATTATTATTACATTGTACAAAGTCTATTGGTTTACCCGGTAAGTTTCTTAAAGGATTTTCCCTTTTTTGTACATAGCTCTTTTTGAATGAAATTCTGGTGGGGATCTGGCCTAACCCCAGCTTCCTTCCTAAAAAAAAAAACTTTGCCTATAGGAATGATAGAGCAATTACCTTTAAGGTTCCACAGTCTTGGTACTCACATTTTAATGTTTGTGTAAGTGATCTTCTGCATATCCTATCTTCCCACAAGGCTATGCTTGTAGTTGGGAAGATCCCTGTCCAGAGCAGCAGCATCTGGGATCTCTATCAATGGGAATTCTCCACTTTTTTCTGGAGTTGGAAGATCATCTATGAATACAGAAAATGTATTTGAATGATTCATCGTCCCTTTCTGCATATCCGCATAAGAGCTTTGATTAGGAGGTTGATCTGGTGATCCCTCAGCAGCCACCATAATAGATTCTCGGATTTTCTTGACAATAGCACTATAATTCAATGTATCCTCAGCCATGTTAGTTCCCTTCATCTGTTGTTTGTCGCCAGATTGGTTGATTGGACTTTGATCTTTATCACCAATCATACTTTTTGGGACAGTGATTGAGACTCCATTGTTGATCTTTGCCTTCTCCTCCTTATCTTCTAGATCAGATTTATAAGGTCATCCTTTGATAAATTAAGATCACGAATACCAGATGAGGACTCAATTTCAAACAGATTTAGAGCGGCTAAATCCATTTAAAGGAAAAGAATTGAGTTCTTACGCAAAAATCATTGTAGAAACGACAAAATCGAAGAATTAAAAAGTACGGCAAAAGTTTGGCCGCCGAACTATTGCGCCGAATTTTTGAGCAAAACCCTAACTTGAGAGTACAATCGATCTCAGAAATATGCAAAAATAATACATATCCTGCCAAGTAACTTAAGAACCAAAATTGTTAGGTCTCTGGCAACAAATTCCTTTGAATCCAAATCGATAGTTAACCTACTAACTGTAATTGATATGACTAAAATACTAACTAAAGAAGCTCGTGGTATGAAAAAATGAGTTAGCAGGTTCATCAACATTTAAACAGCATCCAGTTCTTTCCTTGCAGTTCATAACCAAAATATCCAATCAGAAGCTTCAACACCCGCAAACTAGCCCCGGGAATCAAATCTAGGGCGTGTGGCAATTTCAAACATCCAAGAATGCCAATACCTATCTTTCATGGGAGTCTACAAAGTCCTAAAAGATTACCTCTAAAAGCCCCACTTCTAACTAGAGTAACCCTTTGGAATCAATGACGATGATTGCTTGCAGTTTGCTACTTTTCCATCATGAGCCACTCTAGTCCAACCATTACTCAGTCATACGCAAGATAAGCTGGTTGAGTTGAGAAAGTCCACTCCTCATAATCCTTGCAGTAGTAAATATTAAATAATTTGGTGTCTCTCCATACTCTTTACACATGTAACATTTACTTACAAGGACCCACTTCCTAGCTCCGTGATTGCTGGCTGCAAATCTTCCCCAACAATGTTGTGGTTTTTTTTCTTGGAAGAAGGGAGCTGGAGTTGGGCACGACCCCCACCAGATTTTTCATTTATGAAAGAATATTTACAAAAGAGGGAAATTCCCAGTTGTACAAACACTAGATAACTCTGAAGAGAAATTACAAGGAAAGTAAATAGAAAGCTCTCTGCAATGTAATAGTATAAGTCTAGCTGCTAGATTTGAGGATTTAGCCCTTTTGTTGAAAGAGATCTTTTAGTTTGTGACTTTAGACCACCAAATGTGTGAAGAGGTTGATACGCTTGTAGTAAGCCACTAAATTAGTTTATTTCTACTTTTAGATATGAAATTGCGGTTATGAAATAAATTATTTACAAGCTTTAACATTCTTTCTATTTAGATCGTCTGAGTCAGCATCTTAGAAATTTATTTAACAATTCCTTAAACAATGACCAAATTATCAGATAATTTAATTGAACTGGCAGGTATGGAACCTTATGCATCCGTGAGAATCCTGGGTGCCTTTTCATCGCGACCAACCGTGATGCAGTAGGTCATCTCACTGATTTGCAAGAGTGGCCTGGTAACAATATGAACCACTTTCCTCTCCAAATTGAAACTCGGATTTTTGCCAAACCATATATTTTGACACCATATTTGTGTGTGCTTGTGTTTGCAGGTGCAGGATGTATGGTTGCCGCCATGTGTGGAACGACTCAAAAAGAGCCTATTGTTGTTGGAAAACCATCAACCTTCATGATGAATTATTTACTCCAGAAGTAGGTTGAACCTGAGTATATGATAGATAGATTAAGCTATGCTGACAAATATTGTGGAGAAGTTCCTGGTGTCATAATTTTCTTTCCATTTGTTTTGTAGATTTCAAATAAGCACCTCTAAAATGTGTATGGTGGGTGATAGATTGGACACTGATATTCTTTTTGGACAAAATGCTGGTTGCAAGACTCTCCTAGTCCTTTCAGGTTCTTATTTATTCTACTCTTTTACCTTGCCATCAAATAATCTGTATGATAAACTACAGAACTCTGTTAACAATATCTATACATATACAAAAAGATTCTGAATATTGTTGAATAATTATATCGTGAGGGGTAAGTGCTTGTTATGTCGTTACCCTGAGTGCTTGCTATATGTATACATTAAAAAAGTAGGCATCAAACCCGTCAGGGCCATTTTACTATCATCAATGGCAAACAAAGCAGAGGTGATTTCATCATTGCTAACTTTTTGTATAAGGTCAGCATGCTCATTATAATGAAAATTGTGATTTTGAAAACAAACCGTGATGTTTTAGTGATGAATCGTGATATTTCGTATATAAGGACGTGTATCTTTGGTAAGGTCGTGAGTTGCATTGCTTGCATCGTTATCTCTTTTCGCGAGTTGCCAATAAAGAAAAGGGATAGAAAGCTGATGAATCGCACCTTAGGACCTCTTCTTTTCCTTAATGCGTCACTATGTCTGGACCTACAAGTACGACAGAATACAGGTTTACCCGGCTATGGTAGTGGTGTTTTAAAACTAGAGCTTCTTATCCTTCTATCCAACACATGAGAGTAGTTTAGAGGCCTTTTTTATCCTACTAAACAAGACTAAGAAGCTACGAGGCCACACCTTATCCTAAAAAAACAAGACCAAGAAGCAAGGATAGAGTAGTTTAGAGGCCTTGGACTTCTTTTTTTTGCTGCTTTTTATCCACCGTCTCTAAACTAGTAAACTCTGTTAAAAAATAGCTCTACCTCCGTAGTCCCCTTATCTAATTCCCGGGGTTGGCTTCTAAACTACTCTGCGCCTAGGGAGGAGGTGGGTCTTCCCCTGTTGTTTTGCATAGACAACCCGACTTTTTAAAGCCCTAGCTCTTTTCGTTAGGCCTAGTTAGGATGCATGCCCGGGGTATAGGATGCATGCCCGGGGTAGTAGTCAACTGTCTTAACAATGTCTTAGGCTAGAGTGTAGTGTGTTTTAGAGCGGTGATACGTGGCTTTCTTTCAAACCCCCGACTTCTACCCACCTCTATTAAGAGGACAACATGGCAACATGAATCAAGCACCTATGCGAAGCCAACTATGGCGAGAATGTGACATCAGGGGCTTCAAATCGGCTAACTGATGTCGACTCTTCTTGCCCCGGAACGAAGGAATCCAAAGTGAAAAGGTTAAAGTGAAGTAGTTTGGAAGCTTTTTTGTAGTGGGGAAAAGACCTTAGAAGGATCCTAGGTTCTGTTAGAGCTATATTATAAAAGTAGGCTGAAAAGGGAGCCTTTCAAGTATTAAAGAGTAGTTTAGAGGCAGAAAAAGGAGTGGTGTCTCTAACTACTTAGTTCATTCGTTCCAAGAGCGAAAGCAAGTTGCATCTGTCGCTATGTTGAAGTGAAAACAGATGCTGTTTAAAAAGAGAAAGAGTACGCCATGGAAACCTTGGCCTAGCGGTAATATCTATCACTAGCGTGGTTTAGGGCGCTCCTAAACTCTTCTTCCATCATAAAAAAAACAGCGCTTTTTACAATGCTTTCTCCGTACGCAAGTTCCGTATTCCGTAGGCCGTTTAAGGAAGCCGTAGGTAGGCCGTGTTTAAGGAAGCAGCAAAAAAAGGCTTCAAAGGGAGCTATTTTAAAACGTAGGCTATAAAAAACCAGAGTCAAAAAGAGTTCAGAAGAAAAGCAAAAGCCAAGCCGTAGGCCGCGTTTAAAGAAAGGATGCCCGTAGGCCGTGTTAAGGAGAAGCCAAGTTGTAGTTCCATGTTAAGGAAGTCATAGTCCTTTAAAAGGGGTAAGGCCCCTAACTGCTGAGAGAGGTGAGAGTTAAAGAAGCAAGGTGGAAGCCGGAGTTTAAAAGAGACGGTGGAACCAATTAGAGGTGTTTTCCATAAATTCTTTTAGAATAGGTTATGTTAGAGCTAGAGGCAAAAGCAGCAAAAAAGGCCACGTTGAAGGATAAGGAAGTGGCAACATCGAAGAAGGTAGGACCTAAGTGTTGTGGTAATGATGTAGTTCAGCTTCTAAGCTACTTTTTGGGGCAAACAACTAGAGCTGCGGAAAAAGCAAAGCGTAGTTTACGGGTTTTTTTTTTTCTAGCAATGATACAATCTCTTGGTCTTTAATGCGCCGGTCAGGTGTGTTTTAGGCTAGGCCACTTTTCCGAACTCAACATCCTCTCTAGTGGCAGGCGTCGCTATAAGGATCCTAGAAAGTAAGGTTGTACAGTGTCGCTATGCTGATCGAAAAAGCCTTGAGTTTGGTGGGATCTCTACTCGGTCTGTCCTTGGCCACCTGTAGGGATAGGGAGAATCAGCCGTATCCTATATAAAGAAAAGAGGTAGAAGCGCTCTCTAACTACTACGAAGGAACGTAGCATCTTCCAGAGAAGCATAAGGAACGTAGCATCTTCCAGCAGAAGGAACGTAGCATCCTCCATAGAAATTGTCCCGGCCGTCGCCCATAAAGAAAGAGTACTACGCCCTAAAATTGGACTAAGGAAAAGCGCAAGAAAGGATCCTCTTTTAAAAGATAACACTGGAATTTGGAAAAGACGTAAAGAAATTTAGGACTACGGAAAAGCGCAAGAAAGAAGAACACTGGTTATTTCTTGAGAAATCTTTGAAAGAAAAAGAGAACACTTTAGAGCTTTATTTAGAAAGGATCCTCTTTTAAGTAGCCTAGAGAACACTTGCGCTTCCCACCTCTAGCTTCACTATAGAAAAAATCCTACAGTGGGACCACTTAAGAGTTTATTTGCATTGTTAGTAGTTTGTGTTTTGGACACCCTTTTCCGCTGTGTTAAAAATAATTCAATCTTGATTCGATATGGGAACCCATATCGAATAGAATGTCACTCAACATGACCAAGACGCTTTTTCGCACTCCAAGCTTGGTGGTGAACCCATAGCGAATAAAATGTCTCTGCTTTTCCTTATTGCAAGAAAAAGACGTCTTATCTACCGTCCCTATAACTTGCTCAACATGTGCTTAGAAGTGTCGCAGAGCTAGAGCAAGGAACGACCGACTTTCCATACCATAAGTCAGAGACAAAGAAGAGCCGGGTGGTTGCCAACTCATTAGGCCACAACTCCTATGCTTCATGTTCATAGGTTAGTGCGCAAGTCAGTAGCAAGAAAAGAACTAGGGCTAGGACATAGAGCATTCACTCAACTTCTACAAGCATCGGGTAGGGTTAGTCCCTTAGTGCTAAAAGGGTGATACGTCTTTTCTTTAGTCTAAATTTTTTGCTACCACGCGTCTTTTTAGCGAACAAAAAGACAAACAACTTAGAACCCATAATAAGGTCAGGCAACATAAACAAAGACAGACAACTAAGAACCCGTAAGGTCAGAACCCGCCAACTAAGAACCCGTAAGGTCAGAACCCGCCAACTAAGAACCCATCAGGTCAGGCAACTAAGAACCCATAAGGTGGTCAGGCTCCCATAGGCGAACCCGTAAGGTCAGGCTCTCGTGGTGTAGCAGGTCGAAAGAAAAGCAAGGCTTCAGTAGTCAAGGATCCTTTCTACAAAAAAGTTGGAGAAAGCACCGGACTTGTCTAACATAAGGCTAGGGATAGGAAGGGGAAGCGTAGATTCGGAAGTCTTGCTGTCCAACGTTTTATCTCTTTTTTTCTTCTTCTTTAGCTATTCTATTCTAGTGGTTTAGATAGCTTCCTTTCGGAGATGCGTCGGTTTTGTCTTGACTATGGCTAGGGTGGTTCTTTTCTTCCTATTCTCACTCAAAAGCCTCAAAAGCGTTGTCCAAACTGTTATTTTTCACTTTTCACCCGGGACGCTAATGGGAAGGGCAGCTCACGCTTCGCTATCAACTGGTTGCTTCTTTAAAAAGGCTTAGAGTTGGAGAGGAAGGATCCTCCAACTACTTTCTGCCTTTTTTTTTCTAGGTCTTATACCTTATCCGCTTTGTGTCGCCCTAGTCTTCAGGTCTTCGGTTTGCTTGAGAGGAAAGTGGATAAGGCTAAGATTGAAAGAAAAGAACTAGAATACGCTTAACTATAGTATACCTTAGTTGACTCGATTTGCTTCCTTGCTGCTCCAAGAATAGCGCAAAGTAGTTTAGAATAAGGACAAGAAATGATTTCGCGCTTCCCACCTCGCATTCATCCCCCACCAATCCATCCCTTTTTTACCCAGCGCTTCGCTTCTCTGGCACTCCTTTTCTCCTATAGAACCTCTGCCATCTATGGAGGATCCTTACTGAATGAGTATAGAACCTCTGCAACACACCCATCTTAGGTCTTCTCTTGATCGAACTAAAACTTCCTTCACTCCAAAAAAAAGTAGTTAAGGAAGCATTTTCCTCATGCTAGAACCTTTGAAAAGAGGTTTTCAAAGTAACCCTACTAGTTTCGCGCTGCTCCCATTCTCTTTTAAACTCCACCTCTAGTGAAATTGCTACGCTACTCTAATGGCTCTAAACTACTCTTTTGTGCTATTTTGTTACCTATTCTAAAAGAAAGCTACGTCTTTAACCCTTTTAAACTCCGCTTTTCTTTCGTCCCTTTTTTCTTTAATCCGCATAATGTATATTTTTCTTTAATTCTTTTTTCTTGTGGATGAAGAAGTGGTACGTGGTGCTATAGTTGCCATCTTCCCTATGAGGACGCTATCGCTATGACATAGAAGGTTGGGGGAGAGGATGCGCTAACTCACTTTCTGCTATAACAAGGTTGGGGGGAGGATGTGCTAACTAGCTTTCTATATTGGGTTGAAGCCATGCTCCCTATGAAGGCTAGGATCCTTGCTATGACGCTCACTACCTCCCTTTTCTTCACTCCAAGAGGTGTGAAGAAAGAATTGGCAATGTTCTGACTTTTTTCATATGTATGTGTAATAGAAGGAGAATAAGCCTTGACTGGTAGACTGATGACGGAAAAGAGGGCGATCCAATGATAGTAGGATAAGGACACCATAGGTGGTTACCCACTTTTTAAAAGGGTTAGGGGTTTAAAAGGGGGAAAGGGCGCCTTCTAAACTGCATACAAACAGCAGAAAAAGAGAACGATGCTAGGTGTTAGAAGCGCAAGTAGACAGAAGCGGTAGGTTAGCCAGTTAGGTCTAACTAAGAAGCACAAGAGATGCTAGGTGTTAGAAGGACAGAAGCGCTAGGGTAGCCATTTAGGTCTAACTATAGACTATGGTTCAGCTACTAGAGATCGTGCGCTTCGTTCCTATCTGTCTAGTTTCATCCTGTCTCTACCTCTCGCGCTATCCTCCCCGCTTCCTCCAGTAGGCTAGGATCCTTGCTAGGATCCTTCTTACAAGAGAGGTGGTTTTCCTGTCTTATCTTAGAGACAGAGCCTACTTATTGCTGAACGACTGCTATCGCTCACATATCTCTTTGCAGAGCATAGACCGAGATTCTGCTTGCTGTGAACGACTGCTATCGCTCGCATATCTTTTCTTTCTTGCCTCCAAAGCGTGGCTTTTGACCTTCTATGATTTTTCCTCCCAAAAAGCGCCTTCGAAAGCTTTCTTGTCTATATGTAAAGCATAGACCAAGAAGCAGTTCCGGCAGATTGGGAATGCAAGGTCCGTAGTGATAGCTAGGTGCATAAGCGCGTAAAAGGACAAGGTAGTTTTTGAGACAGCAGTTTCACACTGGCGGGAGAGATCAGTAAACAAGACGTAAGAAAGAAGTGAGTATGTGCTTAGACTGAAGAAGGCGTAGGGAGTGTGTTGGTAGTTTGGAAGGCCAGTAAAAAAAAGAGACCGGTGAGAGAGAAAGTCAGTCTACACAAGTTCCCCGCAATCAAAGCATGAAAGCAGAAGGAAAGATGCACAAAAGAGCATTAAAGAAAAGAAGCAAGGCAGAATCTAGATGAGACGTGGGCCAAAAGTACTACTGATGAGACATGGACCAAGAACTACCACTATAGTCACAAGTGGTTTAGGACTGCGTGAAGTTTCTGAGCAGAGATGAGGAAGCCAGAGGTGGAGTGCATTGGTTGCGTACTAGACCCACTATAGTAGCTATGGTCTAGGATCAAAACTGGTCAAGGTGGTTTAGAAGGCCACCAGAGCTAGCTTTCTAAACTACTAGAATAGGTTCTGTGTGTAAAGTACGATGGAAAAAACCAAGGATCCTTAGAGCTAATAGAGACTTGCGTACGAGGAAAGGTATTTTCTTCTAGTTTTGTAGTTTAGAAGGATCCTAAACCACTGACCTGTGTTTTAGAGCTGTAATATATAAGGATTGGTCCTTAGTAAGAGTTAAAGCTAGAGTAAAGACGGAGGTAGCTGGAGAGTAGAATAGAATATGAAAGAAAATAGGGCTTTAAAAAGAGTTAAATATGAAAGAAAAGCAGAAGTCTTTTAGCAGTAGTTTAGAAGGATCCTAGGTAAAGGTGGAACCAAGGAAAATGGAAAAGAGCTAGCGACGTTATTTGTCTAAAGAAAAGAGTTTAAAGCCGCAAAAGAATAGGTTCTGTGTGTTTTAGAGCTAACTCTAATAGGAGGTGGGCGCCATAGGTAGAAATAGAAGCCCAAAACTGGGGAGGTCCCTAAACTGCTCTTTTAGAAGAGGTGGGAGTTAAATAAGGAGTAAGTAGTTAGAGAGCGATTTTTTAATTTCTATATACAACCTTTTTTTGGAGGCTTTAAAAAGGAGTTAAAAGCCGAATTAAAGAGTCATTAAAGAAAAGAGCTGACAATGGAGTGTGCTTCAGAAGAATGCAATGATTTCGTCCTATACCTCCTAGACCACAGAATGTATAGGCTGCAGCTTTTTGAAAGAAAAGAAAGCAGGCAAAATCTGGCGCTATTCATTTGCATCATCCTAGGCGCCTCATGTCTTTAAAGTCGAGCTCAAAATTCTCTCAGGTGGTATAGAAAGTGGATGGGCGAAGGCTCATTTTAAAAGGAGACCCGCCTGCAGCACACCCATGATAACGAAAAGAAGTAGTTAGGGCTAGAGGCAGGGCTGGCAAAAACTCTTCAGATTTGATCCTAAAAGAAAGCTCGCTACTAGGCCTAGCCGCATGCGCTGCTAAACTACGAAAGAAAGAAAGCAGGAGCTCTGGAGCAGCATGGGATGATCTATCAAGGTCGGACTGCAGAGCGTCCAAGTAGGGCAAAGAGAACATATACGTGGATTAAGGAAAAGAAGAGTTGAAGCTAGGCTCACCCAGATACGAAAACGGCAAATGTTCTAACACGAAGGATCCTTCGGACTACCTACCTCAAATGACTACTTGACACCAAGGATCTTTCGGACTAAAAAACTCACAGACGCTCGCTTTTCCCGCCGGGGCCCCTAAAAAAAGCGATTGGCTAGGTCCAAACCACCCAAGGCCGTCCTTTTCTTTCAGTGCGCCGAATTGCCTGCGCTAGCTCAGATGCATTTAGCTCCACCTCTTACTTTTATTTAACTCCGTTTTAAATAGCTCCTTTACTCTTATTTAACTCCGGCTTCCTTTTAGCACAAGGATCTTACTTAGATGATGCTAATAGAAAGCTTTAACTCGCACCTCCAAACTACAACTACAAAAAACAGCTCTTTTCTTTAATGACTCTTTAATCCGGCTACCTTCAGTGTCTACCTTCGGCTTATTTCGGCTTCCAACTCAATACCTTATTTTGCTACCTTTCCTTCTTCTTTACTAGAAGAAAAAAAAAAGAAATGGGATCTTTCTTAGCTATTGTTCTTCAGTGGTGTTCTCGTTCATCCTGAAAATCCTTCCTGTGGTGAGAAGAAGTCTACAGACAAAGTTACATTACCACGACTATGGCCTTTGAAGGAGACAAGTGCAATCTTTATGCTAGTGAAAAAGTGCAGGCCAACCAAGGTAGTGGCTATCACTTGCTATTTGCATACGGTGTGTTGGAGACTGACTTATTATAAATAATAATAATACCCTCTAGTCTAGACTTCGCTTCGGTGTCCTTTTATTTTGGAGCTAATTATAACGGCTTTCTTTTAGCTCTAAAACACAAACACACAGATCCTATTATGAGTGGTTTAGAAAGCTTCCTATGGTTCTAACTCAATCTGCTTATCTTGCCTTTTCACTCACGCCTTCGGTGGCCTTCTTTCTTCTTCCAAAATACAAACACACTTCCCTACTTATTTATAACTTCGGCTACCTTTCCTTCTTCTTGACCAGAGAACCGCCTGAGCAACGACATATTGGAAGACAGCGGAACTCTCTAAACTAGCCACCCCTCCGAGAACCCAAAAAAAGCGGTGTGCATTGAAGAGTCAAAGGCTCTTTGTTCTATTCGCCGTGCTGACGAGTGCGCTTCTTCGCCGAACTACAATGAAACGAAAGAAAGCGTTAAGATAAGAGGGGAACTCCAATGAAACGAAAGAAAGCCTTAAGAGGAACTCCAATGAAACGAAAGCGTTAAGAGAGCCAAGCCAAAGCCATAGGGTTCAATGCTCTGGTTGATATAGGCTGATCACTCTATAGCAGAGAAAGCGCCTACAGGATCTCAATAGTAATGCAATGCTTTTTCTCCTTATGAAAGACGGACGACTAGTTGGGATCGGATCCAGAGTCAACTCCATTTCGTTTGAGCGCATAGTTGCCTGTAGTTTCCGAGGTTGAGAAAGGTAGCCGTAAAGTGGGGGAAAGGCCTTTAAAAGGGGTTGCGAGTTCGGTTGCTGTAAAAAAAGGTGGGCTTTAAGTAGTTGTAGTTTGGAGTTAAAAAAGGGTTAAAGGAAGGTAGCTAAGTAGCCAGGCAAAACAAATCCATCGTTAGGCTTGGATAGAGTCTTTTGAGGACCACTTGGATAGAGTCTTAGCACTAGAAAAAAGCTGACTCACACCTGCTGGTCCTTGATTTCAGTTACCAATAAGAAATAGGCGTGGACTTGTCTTTATTGCAACGAATCCAGGCAAAAGGAAAGAAGAGTTGGTCTACTAATGCGAGTTCAAAAACGCACTGCAGGGGGCCAAAGGTCCTAGACAGAAAGGAGTGGGGTGGGAGTGTATACGAAAAACAGACGATTTCCGCGTGCCTTTAAAACAGAGTGACAAAAAAAGCAGAGGACCGGGGCTTCCTTACCCATAAGAGAACAAAGGCTTTAAAAGGGGGTGTGCTGCCGAGCACCTAAAGGTAAAGAGTGATAGCTCACGTCCTGGCTTATTGAATAGTGGCGCAGCTCCTCTTGAATAGCAAGGCTCTACATTCGGCTCCGCTTAAACCTTTAGACAACGCTATGTCGATCCGGGCGACCAGCTACTATGCAAAGCACCAAAGAAAATCCAAAGCTATAGACAAATGGCAGAATGGAGCTAGAAGCCTAACCGCACCTATCTTGCTACGGTGGGCCTACAGCGGCCTACTAGGCTAACAAAAACCACACCTCTGGTCAACACCTTTTGATCCCCGCCGCCAAACCAAAGATTAGAAATCGCTGCTAAAGGTTTATGAGTCATGTGGCTTTGTCTATAGCTATAGAAGTCAACGCTTTTTACCATCTTGGTTTTTTTAGCAGGCGGCTGCAGAGCTTGAATCTCTATTCCATAGCAAGGATTCTTCGCGACTATCACCTTATTTCGGTACAGTAGCCCCCAAGCGTTTCTATTAGTTGTCGGCGGTGAAAACTAAAGAGCGCATGACGTATAATAGCCTCCGCTGTAGCTATGTTGAAGGTGACCTCTAACTACTCTTTTCTTTGCCAACACTTTTCTCCTTCTTTCTATTATAGACAAAACAAGAACGTTTTCAGTGACTTCCTGCGTCCTTTTTTTACTGGGTCGGTAGTTGCTAGACTGGTAGATCTAACAGTTAGGGGTAGAGTAGGACAAAAAGAGTACGTCTATAGGCCCAGTTACGGCGCAGGTTCGCATGGCTAGCAAAGAATTGTCTTTCTTCCTGCGTTATACTATAGACCTCGTCGTCCAAAAACAAAACTGAAAGAAGCGGCTCAATAAAAGTGTCTTTCAGACTATTTTGGACATGCTCAAACTTTTGAAGTTATCTTCTCTTTAGCGTTGCAAGAAGACAACAAAAGAAGCCCCCTCCCCCCCCATATAGGCTTTAAAGGCCTTGTGAATTCTTCTCGAGTGTCCCTTATTTAACAAGAGAGTGAGCGTGAGTTGGCTTCTAAACTACTTTAAATGGGTTGTTTTTGAGGTCTAAACTACGGAAAAAGCGAGCGTCAAAAAAGAGGGTTAGAACATTTGCTGTGTCAAGTTACCCTGGATCTTAATAGCTGGAGTGCTTGTGGTGTGTTTTGGAGTTGCCCAAAGGCCTCATTAAAGTAGTTTGGAGGCCTTCAGAAAAAGGCAGAGGGGTAGAATCTTTTTAAAAGGACAACGCGAAGGGGTTTAAAAAGACAACAAACCTTATGGGACTTGGAACCTTACGAGACTTAGAAGGGGTAGAACCTTTTTAAAAGGACAAGGAAGGGTTTTTTTTTTTTTGTGGGGGGGGGGGGGGGGTAAAATCTTAGAGTTAAAAAAAAGGAAGGAATCTTTCTGGCTTAGACATAGGCCCCCAGCAGTGCCAACTAGTGAGAGGCTCTCGACTACGACGCTCATAAAGGCTATTGCGCACCCCTTTTGAAGAAGTTCGTTAGCGAAGTCAACCTCTTGCTGTTCTCTAACTACTTTAAGCACCACCAGCACAACGCTTGAAGATGATAGCCATTACCACTACAAGCGTCTTAGAAGACGAGCGGCTTTCTAAACTACGCTGGCATTGGGTTTCTAAACTACACTGGTTTCTTGCAGGTGGTTTTAGCCCTTGTTTAACTCCTACTATTTAATTCCTACAGTGGAAAATAAGGATTCCCTTCTTGCAGGTGCTTTCTAAACATTCTGGGTACGTCTTGGCTTTATAGTTACAAGAAAAAGAGAAAAGGAGACTAGAAGCCATATTTAACCAGTAGTTAGAGATCCAATCCTAAACCAAGGTGAAGCCGTAGCCCAGCAAGAAAAAGAGACTAGCCCGAGTAGAAGCCCAGTAGCCCAGAAGTAGTTAGAGAGCGCCTGTTGGTTTAGGACTAGATAGAGTGAAGACTGGGAGAGAGCAGTGCGCCTAAATGTTTAGAGATAATAGAAAACTAGGCCTAAACATTGAAGGCACCGTAGTGGTCTATAGTTCGCAGTGTTGCCTTTTTTTTTACTTGCGTATGCGAAAATCAGGCTTTAAAAGGCATATCATAGGCATATTCGACATAGCGATGCAAAGGTGTGATTTCAACACGTAGTTAAAGGCAGCAACTCACTAAAGAATAGGCCACTTCTTGTCGTCAAGAAAGCCTTGCTTGGCAACTGATGCGTTTTGCTTTCTAGCGTTCCACTTCTTTTCCACCAAGCTAAAAGAGCGACTGGCTTCTATCTAGTACGAAACTGAAAGCCTATCACCACTATAGACAAACCGAGCCTCGTACCATCCCCCGACTCAAAGCCAAATAAACTAGCTCAATTCGATGGAAAGCCTGGATGCAAAGATAAGATATCTATATTAGCGTGTTGGTGACTGCACTGCGTCTTTCGTACCAGGGTGTGTGACTATTCGACTTCTTGATTCACCGAATCTACCCACTTCCGGCTACTTGGTGACAGACTTGCGTACGGAGAACCTAGTGGTGGCCGCCTATTGTAGGCTAGTAATCAAACCTCTTTGTGCTTCTTTAAATGGCGTCATCGGGAGAGCGCAAATTTTAAGAGACCACAGACTCGCTATCAAGGATCCTAAGCTATCCAAGCGTAGGCATTGCATCGTTTTGCTCTCTCTATCCACGCAACCACTCTTTTGTCTTTAAAACCACGCAATCACTCTTTTTTTACTCAGACCTTTGCTTTCCCAGTCTTCGACTCTTAGTTAGTCCCCAGCTCATGTCTTCGACTACCCTAAAAAAATGAATGATGAATAGTGCGCTCTAACTACTCTGAGCAGAATGAATAGTGCGCTAGAATTAGACAGTACCTCCGACCCTAATGAATAGTCCGCTACGCTAGAACTAGACATTAGCAAGGACTGCTCTACTATCTGATGACTCTTAAAGTGGCGGAAGCTTAACATTTAGAGGGTGCGCTGCTCTGCTCTCTGCGAAATTCTGCAAGGTAGCCGTATTAAAAAAAAGAGCTAGAGTCTAATAGCGAGACAGGCAAGGAAGCCTAGCCGAAGTTGGCCAGAGGTTGATTGACTCACTTCTGCGTTTTGTTTAGGAGCGCATACGCTAGTGCTTGGTGGAAAAAGAGCACCGGAGGTGTAATCCATGAGTAGTTAGCTGCATTTTCTCTATCATAGAGGAGAAGACAGAGAAAGAGCTTCAAGCTTTGGGGACAGAGAAAGAGCTTCAAATGTTTGGATAGCTTGCTAAGCCAGAAGACAGAGAATGAGCTTTGTGGGATAGCTTCTTGCTAAGCCAAAGGTTGAATCCTAAAACTGCCCGAAGCCTTCTTCTGAAAAGGTACCAATGACTCTATAGCACCCCTTAAAAATCCTAGGCTTTAAAACCTGTCCTCCAAGTCTATAACTACGCTATTAAACTACTGCTCGGCCTATGATAGCACCCCTTAAAAATCCTAGGCTTTAAAACCTGTCCTCCAAGTCTATAACTACGCTATTAAACTACTGCTCGGCCTAACCACTAGGGCTATGATGGCATCCCGCCCTCGGTAGGCTCACGAGTGGCATTCCAATGTTTAGAGATGTGCTAGTGTGTTTGAGATCAAGCACTCGAGATTAAGTCACTGCGAGCGATAAAGCTTTGTCCTGTCTTTAGAATCGCGCATCCTCTATGAAATCTGAAAGGAGATCTAAGGTTTCGATCCAAGGCTAAGATAAGGTTTCGATCTAAGGTAAGGTTTCCGATCTAAGGTTAGGTATAGACCAGTCCCCCCAGGGATCAGGCAAAATTCTCTCCCAAAGTGAGTCAGAACGATTTGGAGATAGATCTAGACCAGAGTGAGACTAAGACACAGACCCCGCAGCACACCCGCGTAAGATCCGCATGTCTAAACTATTTATAGATTGTCTAGTTGTCAGTTGATTTACTACCGCAGCGTAGACTCAAACATAGGTAGTGCAAGACGCCTGAGAAGTAGAGCAAAATAAGTCTAATAGCCTACAATAGCCTATACTGGAGGACCTAGGGTCGCATACATCCAAATATATAGACAAATGGCGGATCTCTCATTTATACATAGAAGGCTAGAGGTGCGACCACAACTAGACAAGAAGGATATGGGTTCTTTTTTTGCCGTGGATTTTACCTCAACCAGCGCGATGGTTCGCTTTTTCGTAGTCATATCATAGACTCCTAGCAGCTGTGGTTGGAGAAGGGCAATGGCGATCACTTATAGGCCTCTTTTCCCACAGGTCTTGGTTGACCCTTGGTTGTGGCATATACATGGGTTTCTTCCTTCCCCACAACTGGTGATCCGTGCATATCCCCTTCTATAGCATAGCTTATAGACAACGCTATGTCGATCCGGGCGACCAATGTAGTCATCAACCTATAGGGAAAAGTACACTTACCTCGTTTTCCCGTACGCAAGTCTGAGCGTCTAAGCTACGAAAAAGCGCTTTTGAGACCCAGGAGTCCATAGGTGAAAACCCACTCAACTCTTTTCCTTTTTTTAGTAGCGTCGTATTTCACAAAAAGATGTGTAAAAGTGGACTTGCGTACGTCGACCTATATAGGTGAAAACCCACTAACCTCTTTTTAGCCCCTAATCAATAAGCGACAGAAAAAGCACAATATGCAGAAACTAAGGAAAAGCAGTCTATAGACCAAAACCCACCCGCTGAAAGTCATAGCAAAAGTGTAAAATGGAACACGAGTACCCGCCCCATCCTAGGCAATAAAAATAAGCCAAGGATCCTTTTCTTTCTACCCCCGATAGGGTTCTAAAACGAGGCCCCCCCTACTCTTGATACATTGGCAGCAGTGCCTATTGTTTCAAAGGTTTCAAAAAGGTAAGGTTTCTTGCTGTTTTGGCTTAGTGTTGGCTTTCTAGCGCAGGTAGCCTTTGAGTTCTTGAACGCAGAGGTGTGAGTAAGGCGTTTTCACTTTTCACTATAGAGACTAGGGTGCCGTATCTTGGGATGGAGAGGACCTAGTAAAGGTTGCCGTATCCTGTGATGGAGAGGTAGCCAAAGGTAACCGGAGGGTAGTTTAGCTTTCTAAACCACTTAGAAGGATCCTAGGTTCTCTTAGAGCTAAGGACAAAGAAGGCGTGGGTTAAAGTTGGCAACGGAGGTAACCGGAGGTGGAGTTAGACGAAAGAGCAGCTTAGAGGTGAACTTTTTTAACAGAGTTAAAAAAAAGTAAGGCTTTACTTTTGTTTTCACGACCTAGTTTTCACTCTTTTGAGGTTTGTCTTCCTCCCCTTTCTTTTAGAGCGACTGCTACTAGTCTCGTTTCTGCTTCTAATCTACTCTTTACTACTCTTTATACACTTTTTATTTTAGCGAGGGCTTCTCCTTACGTTCTATTAGGAGTAGCTGGTGTCGCTCTGTAGTTAACGCATAATAGCCTAGGTGGGTAGCTTCCCTTTGTGGGTTCTTCCCCAGGAGTAGCAAGGATCCTAGGAAGGCGGAAGTTAAAAAAGAGTCATACGTGTCAAAAAAGAGTAGCTTTTTTTTAGGAGAATAGTTTCATTAAGAAGAGAGGAACAAGACTTTTAGTTATCCTTCACCTAATTAAAAAGGCCTTTTTCACTAGGATAAAGGGCAAGAAGTTCGACTTAGGAAAAGAGCGACTCCTTTTCATCTATGCCTAGGCTTTAAAAGGATTTGTCTATAGAGTAGTTTAGAGACGGGTGATTAAGCATTGCCAAAAAAACGAGACGCTTGGCTGTTCTAGAGTATGCTCCGTAGCTAGTCTCAGTCTGATCACGAAATAAAGCTGTCTTCCTTCTGTTCTAAGCATAGTAAAGACACCTCGCTTATCTAACCAGGGAAAGACAACTCGCTTCTCCGCAGGGTGAGGTTAAGGTCACCTTCGGAGTGCTATAGCGAGTAGTGCGTTAAGAGTTTAAAAAAGCTAAAGCTAAGCCGAACCGAAGTGAAGTCTTTTTTTTGCCAAAGTAAGCCTCCAATTGTTGGCGAATCTCTTACTGGTCCTTGTCAAGTTTCACTACACTAAAAAAAGCTACAGCGTTGATGCTTCAATGGATTAGCCGTTTCCAGTTGTTATGTCAACACTACGATGGCGCGTTGTGTTGATGAATCGGGATCCTAGGAGATACGGCATAGGGTTTTCATGAGTCGGGGGTTAGCACAAAAGTCTCACTTGCTTTTTTTAGGATCCTAAGAAGATTCCGGAAAAGAGAGCCCAGTTAGAGTAAGCCAAAAGCGTAGTGCACTAAGGAGAAAAAGTATATGCATAGCCCTTTTTTAAGAGCTCCGCCCTAAAACACACTAAACCACTATGCCTTGAACTTCTTTATAGTGGCAAGAAGAGCATAGCAGCTTATAGACATTTACGTGTATGCCTTTAGTCGCTACTTCACAAAGCATAGTTGCCACAAAGGCGTAGGTCTCTCTTTCCGGACCTCAGAACCCTAGTCGTTCGTGACAAGCATAAAGAGCAAGAGCGACGTAAGACCCATCCCTAAGCTTCGTTGAAGAATAGGCCGGATTAAAGAAAGTGATGGGCATCTTTGCTTGGGCTGAAAGGTATCTCCTTACTCAGATACTCCGAGCCGCCGCTAAAGAAGAACGCTTTTCACGCTTCTTCATTTTAAAGCCCCGACCAATGGGTTCTTCTTTCCTTTCCGTACTAGGTCTCTATGGCTATTTCGTTTTCGTTCTAGGCCCGCTAGTCTTACTAGGCCTAGTCTCGTTGTGCTGGCAGTCCTTTGGTGTTTTTTAGGGTTTATTCTCACTCTAATAACTGTGTGGAATTCATACGTTGACTTTCTCTTTTCCACCATGTTGCAGCTTCCCTTTAAGGTCCCCGTTGTAGAAGTCGCGATTGGCGATGCATAGTGAGAAAGCACCTATCAAAAGACCCATCTACGTGCTCTGCTCTAGACTAGACTCTGACCTATAGACCTCTACCCTTTGACCAGAATCATTCTATTGGTAAGAGTTTTGAAGGAAACCTGGGCTTTAAAAGGAAGGTGAGGGTTAGAGTTTAAAAGGGCTAAAGCAAGATAAGTAGATTGAGTAGCCTAAGCAAGGTTTTTTTTTAGAAAGAGTAGCCTAAGCATAGTTTAGGGGTGAAAGTTGTTAATAAAAAAAAAAAAGACGTGAGAGGGACGGAGCTACGTTGCTAAAGCTAAAGCTAAACGCGCCAGGTCAATCTCGCTTATTCTGAGACCTACGTCTGTATATAGATTTCTTGCTGCGAGTCAGAGACGGAAGAGTGGTAGAGAGCCCACTAGCCTTTGTTAAAAAATAACTCAATCTGCTTGCTTCCGGTAGGCTTTTCTGTCTCTTTTCTCTAGTCCTAAATTTATTGCGTGTTCTCTAACTACGCGCCAGAAAAATACTAACTATTGAGTTCTCCAGTCTTATCTCGCTAAATCTTGCTACATCCAGTGTTCTCTCATTATTTCTCTACGTCCTAAATTTATCCAGACTTATCTTGTGATTTCTAAATAAAGTCCTAAGCTCTTCTCTCGTAATTTCTTGTAGCCAACAAAGAATAGCCTACGGAGTGTGCTTTTGATTCTTACAGATCTAGTGAAACTTGCAAGATCAAATAGCCTACGGGGGCAGCTCCCCACATGTGGCTTCCTCGTCTCCAAAACCTATGGCTTACTCTTTTCCGCTGTGAACCGAACCTACGGCTTCCTTGTCTTAAACACCCATGGCTTTTTACTCCCACCTGTGGTGTGGCTTCATCGTCTTGAACACCTGTGGCTTCTTACTCCCACCTCCTTTTTTGGCAACTGGCTTCCTCGTCTTTTTTGCTGCTTTTGCTGGTCCTCAAAATGAAAATTCTATCGCTAGCTCTTTTCTTTAATCTTTCTTTGTGACTCTTTTCTTTCTTTCTTTCTCAATACCCATTTTTTGCTTTTGACTCCCACTTCTCTCAGTAGTTAGGGGCCTTAAAACAGCCTATGGCTTTGTAATCTTTTCTTTCTTTCTTACTCTTTTCTTTAATTCGGCTTTCGGCTACCTCGTCTTGCTTCGTCTACTGGCCAATAGTTGGAGGTCACAGCCTGCTGACAAGGATCCTAGGTGAGACTTCCCCTACTACAGCTAGGATGCTTCAGTCTTTCGGCGCTTTGGACCAGCAAGAAAGCGAAGACCTTAGGTTTCGCATTGGGTTTATGCTTTCTGATTCTATAGACTTTACAATTCACTATTTATTTGCTCGATTTAAAAGACGAAAGAAAAGTAGGATCCTTCAAAGAAAATCGCGACAAGATAAAAGCAACCTAGAAGGCAAGGATCCTAGCGGTGAAACCTTAAAAGCGGTGAAACCTTTAACATCACGAATCAAAGAGTACGCCTAGGTTGGGGACGACGTGCCTGGTCTAAGAGCCATAGTGAGTTGCTCTTTAAATTTGGCTTTTTCTCGTAGAGGTGGTTTGAAATAGCTAGTTATGGGCTGACTCGGCTCCTTCGCGCTTACGTTCTCTTCCCTCTCATGCGAGTTGGGGTTCGCATCCATAGCCTAGCCATCTGACTTACGCCTACAACCTTTCTGACGTCTCGGTCTACTCAGACCTTGATCCTTTCTACCTCTACTCGTGTCAATCTTTATCCTCACTCTTTGCAAGTCTTTAGTTATCTCTAGCATCTTTTTCGTCTCTTCCTAAAGCATTCCAACATGAGCTAATAACAATGGATTTTTTCAGTAGTCAGCTACCGGTATGAGCAGGTAAGTAAGAACTAGCAATTGGCTAGGGCTCAGCAGCCTCAGCTCCAAAACACAAACACACCCGCGGGTCTGATCTTTGCACGCAAGTTCGGCAAACGGCTTTAAAGCCATTTGTAAAAAGCTAAGACTGAGTTGAGTCTCCTTAAAAAAACGCTACGCTTCTTTTTAAAACCTACTACCTACAAACCTTTAGAGTAGAGCTATAGCAATAGAACGAGAGGGAGCTGGTTTTTCTTATGACACGTAATAGCTGTGTTTTGGAGGGGCAGAAAAAGCATCCAATCAAGGCAGAAGAGGACGGAAGAGCAATAGCAATATAGTGCATAAGCTATCTTTAATAGGCTATGGTCCTAGTTTAAAAGGGTTTTGTCTATAGATGCTACAGCGAGCGGCTATCTAGGTCAGGTTTCAAGCTCCAAACATTGCCTAGGTTTCTAAACGCACTTTGGTAGAAGAATTTCTGTAGTACGTTTGTCTATAGATCCCATTCCTGCGCATACTTCGACCTGTGGAGAAGTTTCATAGACACCACAGATCACTTACTGACTAATTCTATGCACATTATATTTTGTTATGTTCTAAAATTTAGATGTATGACATTCTTCTTGAGAACATCGTTATATATCCATAAGTTACTAGATTATATGATCAAATTGATGCTTCTTTGCAGTATCGGTTTAGATATAAATCATATAGTAAACCATCTATATGTATCCCCCTATGACAGATCCAATAACTTTAGTCAGGGTGGGCATGGTAAGATAATATTAAGAGTGGGCAACGAGATTTTTTAAATATCCCAACTTTAACTTGTCTATTTATTTTACTTTGCATGCACTCAGTTTTACTTGTTGGTATCAAGGATTCTTGTGAATTTGAGGGTGGGGAATACTTATGGATACCCGCGCCTATATTATTTTGAACAACAGCACAAATTTATCATCTTCTCACAAAAAGTTATGGTTGCAGGTGTGACGACACTATCTGATCTACAAGACCCGCTGAACACCATCAAGCCAGATTATTATACAGGAAAAGTATTCGACATTCTCAAGTTTCTAGCAACTTCGTGAAGTTATTGTTCTCTGTTGATAAACAAGATTGGTCATTGAATTATTCATAATTTATCTGTATGAGTGCACAATGATTCTATGATTCATCATGTAACAACACTTACCAATTAATCAAAGATTATTGCCCCTTATTTACTTCAACTTTCTGTGTTTCTTCTCCGTTGAATACTATTATTAATCTGGAAAACTTACAGAATTTGAGCCCCTAGTATGCCTAGAATATCCAATATGTACATTGGTTTGTCAGATTATTTTACTACGTCTACAAAGAAAAACTGACCGTTGTTGTTGGTGTTCTCTTTAGCTACTCAAGGGCAAGTTATCCCAAGTCCATGGATACATTTCAAAGAGCGAAATTTGTTGCCATGCTCACCAAAGAAGGACATCGGCCAGCCGCCATGTTCAAGTCATTGAGACGAGATGTTTATCCATGACAATTTTTGAGAAGAGTTTATTTATTCAACATTTTGTTCCAAAATAGATAAAGCTTTTTTTGATTAAATTTTCTTGTTAGGATGCTTTACATTGTGATTCAAGTATTCATATATAGATTGTTCTTTCACAACACTTGCTAAGCGATTCAAAAACTTCATAGTAACTTATTTGCAGACCATAAAATGAGACAAATGAAGCAACAATTTTGTTTAATTGCCTCTACCATACTCTAATGTCCCATTGAAGTTTCATCCTACATGACCGTATATAGAAGTACAGACAGTATAACATTTACCTAGTTAGTAGTAAGCATCTGCATTACCATGTCACGAATTTTTTCCATTGAGATAATTAAAATTGCTAAATATCATCTGAATTACATCTCAATTCCAGACTCTACATAAAGGACATAAACATAAGAAACTTAAATAGTAAAATTGACAATTTCAAAGAGACACCATTGTCAATCGCAAACTAGGTAGAGAATGCGTAGATCCCTCCGACTCCAATGCACTCAGTTCCTTTTCTTCTAAGCTTGTTCCTTCTCTCATTTCTGAAAAAGAAAAATGTGACAAACAATGTGAGCAAACTGCAAAGGAAAGAACACAAAAGTCACAAGCATAGACCACAGTTTTAAAACCATACATCTTTTGCTATATACAGAAGCTCTAACCTCATCATCTTATAATACATCATGATTTGAAAGAACAATTAAAAGTAAAGATTGATATACTTTGCTTCTTTGATCTAAATATTAAAGGATCACGTTAGGAAATCTGCATAATTCATCCAAGTACAAATTTTGATGAACATTAAGGGTATCCTCAGACTATGAAAGGTGATGCAAGTAAAGCTCTAGTAAAAACTAAATGCAGCGAATCAATGACGATTGCACACATCAAATTAAAAACATATAACATTATTCAGCACTAAGTAGAAAAATGCAAACTAAGTTGTATATTGCTCACCTTTTCACCACAATGATGGTGTAATCCATAGTGATTTGTTCAATGGCCATAGTTCGTCTGAGTCTTGGACACTACCATCACTTAATTTGAAAATTTTGGAAAGGAACATGGAGTAAACGCAGTCTCGCATTAAGATAGGATGATTTGAAGCCAAAACTGTGATAGAGTTTCTTATGGAAAAGAAAATAATTCGATCGCCCAGGCTTTTCAGTGGAGACCACTTTTTGCAACTTTGTTCCAGCTTGAAAATTCGTAATCTGGAATGTCCGATGATATTAACTAACAAGACTTCCCCATACGATTCTATAATATGGAATTGTTGATATCTTTTACGATGACATTCTGGTAAATCGATTTTCTCCATATAGGAAGGGAGACTGATATCAAATATGTCCACTCCACTTTTATGTAAACCATATAATAGACCGTTACAGTAAGTAATACTACGGAAGAACCGTTTCTTGTGTTGTACAACACACCAACCATCGTCTCCTGGTTTGCAAAAAACCAATCGTGACTTACTAGATAGATCGCTCTTCATAATATTAGCAATGACAACACAAGTAGGAAAAATTGGATGTGAAGTTATCAGAGCATTACAAATGTACTGTCCTATAAAGGTTAAGCCTGGTAATACCTTGAGAGGCGGAAGACTAATACGTTGTTTTGTAACTGGATTTAATAAAGAACACTCGTCTTCGCTACCAGTTTTATATCTTTCTTTAATAGCTAACACCCAACCATGACACGATGCGTAATACATCTCAAGAGGGTTGTTCTGCTCCATCTTCTCTTTATAGAATTTATTATCATCTTTGATACTATAGAAGTGAGACGTCTCTCTGTTCATCAATGTAGACATCTTCCAAGGAATTTGAGAATATGCAGGCATCATCTGTATAGGGACTAATTGCCATGGCTTGCAGACAACACGAAAACGGATGAAATCAGCAATATTGCTACCTAAAACCTTTGATCCAATAACTTCTAATAACTCAAATGGGAGATCAGACCAGTTGACCATTGGCCGAAGTTGGGTTTGATGAGACATAACCCTAGACTAGATGTGCATAACAGGGAAGACCTACAAAATTCTAGTACTATATATATTTACGTATCTCTCCCCTATGAAGTCTCCACAGTTTTACAACTACTCAGTGCTCCAGTAGTATTCTGCTGCTGCATCGCAAATGGTTGCAACTCAAATGGGGTTATTCACTAATGCAACAACATAGCCCTATACCACTATGTCGGAATAAGAATTCGATCGGAATAGAATTGCAAAAGAGATCGTGCACCAACTAATTCTAAGAGCATCTCCTATGATGACTACGAACGAGGGAAGGAGATTCATAAAAAAACCACAATGTTTGTAGGTTTAGAGAAAAATTATACTTTCTACTAAAACAACTTAAACTTAATTAACAACTATCTCCTGAGATTACACCACCCTCTCCCTTTTATAACCTAGGTTTCTCTAGATCACTCCTACCATCCTAACATATCTCCCATAACCTAAAACCTAAACAAATAGAATATCTCCCCTAACTTATCCAATTAGAAAGCTAAAACTGCTAATAACCCATATTGGATCTCTCCAATAGAGCATAAGCTAAAGATAAAATTAAACATAGGTCACCTGGGGGTAGACGACCCTATTAGGGACGTGCCACGTCAGAGTGAGGTTCTATTTCTTTCAACAGTAGTTCATTTGTTTTTTTTAACAGACACCTAACTGTTGGGCGCCCATTTCAAATATTTTTTTTGAAAATCATTAGACTCCCAAGTCTTAGGCGCCCGATTAGAAAACAAATAAACGCCCAATAATATTCACATCGACTTGCTTTCTCCATCGGTCGTTTGCAGCACAACAACATTGTTTACTAGTTACCCACCGTGTTGCGGTATAAAAAACAACAACAACAACAACGTAGCGTCCTAATAAATTTAAGACATTTTAGATCTTTATTATTCTACTCTACTTGTAAAGTGGAATGCCCATGTCGAATACTAGTTCTATGAGATTATTGTAACCATGATTTAAGACACTTTAGATAAACACAAGAGCATTAAATCTTTCTCCTCCTAGTAAATTTTGGAATGAGTCATTTTACATTTTGTAACTAGTACTTTGTGGACCATCTAATTATCTAACCATATATACTCTGCCAAACATTTCATTTATTGTATTCAAATGATACAGTTCTTCTTCCTTATATGTCAGTCATTCTTTTATCAATAACATTAGGGGGGAAATAATAAATATTGCTATCATTTCTCTTTATTTCTTTTTTGGAATGAGTCATTTTACAAATATCTTTCTTCCAGAGCTTCAATAATACTTTAATAAATTACAACTTTCAGGCATACTTAGTGACAAACAATACATTAAATAAATCTTATAATCATTCTAGTAAAAATTTAACCCGATTTAAGAAGATGTGTCAATCTTTAATTAGTTAAATCAACATATCAAATAGCAAATCATGTAGAAGTTAAGACATTGTTGATTTAGAAATACCATCCCATCATAAATACATTAGACTTCACGCAGGCCAAGAAGTCCACGATTGTCAAATTGGTGACATGCTTAATGAAATGATCTAACTCCTCTTTGCTTGTGGGCTGGTGCTCGTATACCGGTCCGTATACTGGCGGCAGACGGGGATGAGTATTATAGTTTGGGTCATCGGGGGCCACGTCATGGGGCGTGGAGTCGCCAGCCGCCAGATGGTGCTTGATGCCCAGCGACGGGGGTTTCTCTCATTTCGTCGTTTGCCACTTGGAAATGGCGGATTTGGTCATCCTTGGTTAACATTTACTATTACAACTGTAGGAGCGCAACTTGCATTTTTGCCATAGCTTGCTCCTGGGTTGGGTTTCGCGTAGAAACCACCATCTTCGCGCGGTTTTGATAGAGTTCGCAATCGCGTGAACGCATACGACGCTAATTGTAGTTTCCCAGATCTTTTCACGAACGACAATGAATGACTAGTTGTTTTGGACTTGATACGTCTTGCTGGAGAAATGCACCACTCGACTTTCTCCTGGTCTCTTTCTTCTATCTCTTTGGAATTGCTAGTCTTTGTTGATGGAGAGAATGTTCTAAAAAAAAGTCCCTCCTTAAGTCACCTTATCCCCCTATTTATACGGGGAGCTTACGTGGGTAATTCCTAAGATACCTCTACGGGATCTTAGGCTTTACTTCTCCACGTGGGCAGGGCTACTATTGCTTGTTATGACACGTTGATGGAGCTTCTCCTAAGGCGTGTTCATCAATTGGGGAAGGCTCGTTCCAACGGAGCTCGTGGTCTCGTCCTGGCTAGCAGATCGTTAGGAGAGTTTCCCCTGAGAAATACTTGTTTGAACGATTTTCCAGTTCGTTATTAGCGGGAGCGTGCTCCTACATCAGTAGTAGCTTCAATGCTTGAAAAACACACATGTCACGTACGATTATTCGAGTTTGGGTCCTCTAGCAATAGCCTCAATGCTTGAAATTCGTAGCATCACACTTCGTAAAATATTGGACTTTTGAGCTTTATGCCCAGCTGCACAAGCTTTACTCTTTTACCAATACAATTCATTTCTATTTCACAACCTCTGAAACTTCCCTTAAACCTCTGAAACGATATCCGGAGAGAGACGCAATGGAGAATGCGAGAAGGGTTGAGGATGTGTTTTCTGATTTCAAGGGGAGGAGAGCTGGCCTGATCAAAGCCCTCACGGATGGTTCGTTTCTTTCTTAGTTTTTTTGGGTTTAATTTAGTGATTTGGTTTTGATTTTGATTTGAGGAGATTCTGATTTGGGGAATTGTTTGATTTTGCAGATGTGGAGGAGTTTACAAAACAATGTGATTCCGGTTAGGGTTTTTTCTCTTGTTGGTTTCGCTTAATTTATGTATAGTATTAGTGTTTTATGCATTACAACCCATGCCGTGAATATAGAAATCGCTTCAAAGATCAAACAAAACAATGCCCATGAGCTCCTCAAAACCAACTAAAAAACAATTAAACACGGTTTCAATTATAACAAGTGAAATACGGTTAACGAATATTTGGCGAATTTATTGAACAGTATTTCAGCAGGGATGGCTCGTGTTTATCATTGTTATTTTTTGTTCAGTTGGGCCTGTTATTCCTTTGTGCAAATTCTTATCATGTATTAGGTCTCCTAATTTTGGGGCCTTTTATTAATAATATTGTTTCATTCATTAAATAGTTATTGCTTTAGTTATTGGTATTATTACGATTACTTGTATCCATTTTAACCTCTATGTATGATACAACTTGGAACTGTTACATTTCTTTTAATATCAAATCATTGACTGTTCTTAGTGATCTTTGACAATGTGCAGCGAAGGGGAACTTGTGTTTGTATGGGTTTCCCACTGAAAACTGGGAGGTTAATTCACCGGCTGTTAAGGTTCCTCCAGAGCTCCCAGAACCAACATTGGGTATTAACTTTGCTAGAGATGGAATGCCAGAAAAGGACTGGTGGTCTTTAGTCGCGCTTCATAGCGATGCATGGTTATTTGCTGTTGCAGTTTATTTAGCTGGCAAATTTGAGTTAGATAAAAATCAAAGGTATGCAATTTATCTTCTCAACTATTTATTGCAAGCGAAACTTTGAGCTTATTGGATTATTATTGTTCATTACTGTGAAAAGGAATATCTAATCAATTCTTTCTAATATGGTTGTTTCCTTGCGTCTGAAAATAAACCCGAGTATTGGATGTCTTCCTCGGTACCCCATTCCATCTTGGACCATTATTGTTGTCCACATCTGTGATATTTAGGATTGTTTGCTTCCCATGAGACCTATATTTTAGCATTCATTAACTTTCCAGAAGTTCCAATTTAGTAGTCTGAGAACAGAATATCTCAAGCAGGTGAAAATTACTTCAAAGATAAATGCAGAAATTGTATAACTATAAAAAAGATAACAGGCAAATGCTGTAAAAGCTGCAATGCCATCTAATGTATGGGTTCACTGTTCAGTAACGGGAAGGAGAAAAAATTGCACATAGTATTGGGTGAACTTTGTTGCAAAGTTTACTGGTTTTCCAGTGCCATTTGACTTAATCAAGAAATTTTCGTCGCTTATGTTTGTGATGCAGGAAAAGCTTATTAATTATGATAAATGAGCTCCCAACAATATTTGAAGTTGTAAACGAACAGAAGACGCCAGGGAAAAAGAAATCATCTGTTTCAAATCATAGCAGCACCAAATCCAAACCGAACTCAAAAGGGGTAAAAACTCTTTCTACTTATAGTTTTGTGGTCTTGTGGTCTTGACCATGTCTGCCAGGGATATGTGTCCTTGAAAGAAAAATATTGTTCATTTTGTGAGGTTCAATCATGGTCTTTTCGTTCCTTGTCGATTTATGTTTTGTATTACTTTTTGACATCCACAGAAGAGCCCCAGGTACCGATTACCGGGTTCTGTTGGAGACGTTGGTTCTTCTGGCCATGAATATGACAGGTGATTTTTATTTTATATGATTGTTCAAAATATCGTCTGCATTTTAATTAGTGAACATGTTTGATGTTGGGGAATTTAATTGAACAAGTTGACATAAACCTCACAACAAGTCTCAACACTTTGCAAAATATGATATTCTACATATCACATGTTGCAAAATACAAATAACATGCTTTACTTCATTGTAAACAATGAATAATGTTTCAAGACAATGGCCATGATGTACCTGTATCTGTGTCCTACTTGATGGGAAACAAGGAGTTGTATCCCATTTTCCTGTATCGGTGTTTATCATATCCTTGTCTAGACATCTCAGCTAACAAGTATATTATTTTTGCGACTGTTGTTTTTTTGTTATATAAAGTTTTTTTGAATCACACTATTTTTAATCAGGAACCCGGCCGGTGAAACTTCACAGGCAACAAAACCGGTTAGATCATTTATCAATATCATTCATTTACATTTTTGTAGGAATATGAAGTGTCCATTTTACATAGGATGCAAGTCTATGTCGTTGAAGTAAGTGCTTGAAATTGATATATCGAGACAGGGACTAAAGAATAACTTACAAATATTGTTCACAAAATTCCTGTTTTTGTAATAATATTGGGTTTTCTAGTTATTTTATTTTTTTCATAGTACTTATATGTTGTAACTGATTCAGAAGATGAATTTCAACCGTTTGGAGAGGAACGAACGTTTCGCTCTCTGCAAACGCTGTAACATAAAATGTGGCGGTATGACCAACGTGGAGATTGTGGAAATGCTGTACTCGTTTTATAATAAAGTAAACCCCCTTTTAAGCCCGAATTATTTGTACACGAAATTATTGTTTGTTTCATACTGTTTACATTTTCAAGTTACTCATACTTATGTGTTGTACCTGATTCAGTGGACTGATTTTCAAAGTCTAAGGAGGAAAGAACTTCTCCTTATTTGCAAGAGTAGCAACATCAGAACTTACAATTTAAGTAACGAGGACATGGCTAATAAGGTAACTCTTTTGAGCCCTAATTATTTTTATGTTTTATAATACGAGTACCAAGTTAAACTACTTAGAAGTCGGAGATTAATTGTTGTTAACATAACCCAATGGCTTGAATAGAAATAACTGTGTTATTTGAATGGCAATGACAACTTTAATACACTTCCCACGCATATAAAACACATGTCATGTACGATTATTCGAGTTTGGGTCCTCTAGCAGGCCTCAATGCTTGAAATTCGTAGTATCAGGCTTGGTATAGCATTGGACTTTTGAGCTTTATGCACCTAATGCAATTTTTTCAACTAGATGAGTAGGACTTTAGATTAGTCGTGATTTTTTTATTGGGAGGGAAGACTGAGGTTTGATTAGTATTCTGACAGAGTGATTGGAGATAGGGCAACTCAACCTGAGAAGAAGACTAGGTTAACTTATAAGAAGCGAAAAGAAGTTCCACTCTTTTACCTGTCTGGGTTGCACTACTTGAAAAGTAAAATGTTCTTTATATTCAAATACAACAATTGTATAACCTTCAGGTCGCACAAGACCGACTTGAGCAAGCTCAGTTTAGTTACCTTACCTATAGTTCTGCAGCCTAGACATAGAACATCGGCGGGATCTGTTCCAATGGAGATTTCGAGTCTAGTAGGATGAAGCTCTCAAACCTCAGAACGACGATGTCTAGCTGCAACAAGATAGTAAGACTGCCATAGCAACGTTAGGCTAGGGGGAGATGTGCGTATAGGTGTCAAAAGAGCCATCGATATAGTACGAAAAAGAGCTTTGAGGGACTGGATAGTAGTACAGTAAAGAAACTAGGCCTTTTAAACTGCTCTTTCTAAGCTACTTGTTTAGCAACCTATATTGATATGAAATATATTTAGATGTAGCCATACCTCTTCTTAAAGGAAAGTTTATTTATTTGCTATATAATTTCAAAAACAAACACTAAAGTTTCGTTACACTGTTAATTGAACTCTGTATAAAGTGGCTCCTTCCATGTTTGATGTTTGGACTAGAAGTGATATGTTGGATTCTAAGAAATATTTTAGAATGAAACTTTCTATTCGTCTGTAATTGAAGGTTTTTTTTTGTTTTTTTTGTTTTTGTTTTTTTTTTTTGTTTGCAGTTGAGCGAAATGTACAATATAGGATCAATGGAGAACTTTGGTACGGGTTGCATCGTTTCTACTACATCACTTCAACAAGTGCACGAAATCAATCCACTATCTGTCGTACCCTATGATCCGCTTATGGATCCACTTCACCAGAAAACCGCGAAGGCTCTGAGGAATCATGGTATGGAGATTTTTATTGCTTTTCTTTCTCCAGCAACAGTCTGTGTTTTGAATCTTTTGATTTAGTCAAGAGTTATATTTTCCAATGTGTATGTGAATCCTTCACTGCAACGAAGGAAGATGGGGGACACCAAAAATACATACTGATCGAACTAATCACGAAAATATCCCTAATTAAGGAGTTCTTCTCCATATAAATTATATTGTCGAATCTACTTTTTCATATATCCTTTTTTTTGGGTGGGTGGGTGGGGGGGGGGGGGGGGTAGAATCTTAGAGTTAAAAAAAAGGAAGGAATCTTTCTGACTTAGACATAATCGATGAATCAAGCTCTTCTCCTCCAAATTTTATCTACTTTTTCATAAGCTCTTCTCCTCCAATCTCTTATTTTTGATTCATTCTTCTTATCTAGGATTGTTAATTGATGAATCATATTAGTACAGTTTGTAGGAATCATGTATGTTTGAGAACTGTGTCAATTGGCCTCAATTGCCATTGTTAGACAACTTTGGCTCCATAGTTTGTGCATGCGTTTATATATCTCAAAATGAAATGTGGCCAACATTGTAATTGTTAGGGTAGCTTATGGATAGTGAAACCACGACTTTGTACATTGTGTAGGTATTGCTTTCAAGGCCAGTGTCCTCCTTCACTGCAATATGTTTCTCTCTCTCTCTCACATGACACATCTCTTCATCCTTCACTCTCTCTTACAAAAATGAAACCACAGCAAACTTCTCTTTTCCTGTCTGCTTTGAAGCTTCAACTTTCTCAGTGCAACTCCATTGTTACAAACTCTGGACCCTTTGCCTTCTTCTATATTGTGATACCCATTTCGGTGTTTGTTAGTTCTGCTGACACAGTCAAATTTAGCTTTCCCTGTTTGTGGGGTTTTCAAGGCAAGCAAAGCTTGTAGGTTTTTCTTATTTGCTTAGGCTTCAGAAGTAGTGTTTCTATAGTTTCCTGGAGGTTATCTTCCAGGATTATGGGTGGCCAATAGTTTAATTAGAGAATATAGGTGATATATTGCTTACAGTGATGCATATTTGGGTATTTGATATGAGTTTTATTTTGATTTTGGGCTATTTAAAGGTTTAAACATTTTTTGAACTTAAGATCTGACTATTCGTGTATTTTAAACATTTTTTGTGTTGTATTACTAATCATGTTTATATACTACAGAGATCGAGGTTGTGGATTTGATGGACTGCAGGTCAGGAAATCATTGACTTTGAGGTCCAACAATACTTAGAAAAACAATATGAAGAACTGAAAGCAGGAAAGTATATAGTGAAGAATGCGAATGGTACACTAAGATGCCCATTTTGTCCTGGGAAAAAGAAGCAAGAATGTTTCAGCATGGCCAATGGTGCGGGTAACAGTTCATCCAGAAAAGTGCGAGAAAAAGCAAACCACCTTGCTTTGGCCAAAGCTAATATTCCGGAGTTGCATTTTTTGGTTCTCTAATAGTTGTTCCTGCATCTGTTTAGAGTTGTTATTGTTATTAAGGAGACACAATGCTGATGAACTAAGAACATTAACCTGCTTTTTGTTTGAATGTATGTTGTTGAAGGCTTATAAATTATAATGCTTTTGTTTTGTAATGATATATATTGTTTTCAGAGCAATAGAGATTATGCTTTTCTGGGAGAGTTCGTTGTTGTTTGAGTGCTTTTATTATATTTCTAAACCCTGAACAAAATGAAATGTATGAATTCCCCAAGATTCAAAGTAATGAAAGTAATGAAAATAGGGGGAAAACAATGATGAATAATTTAACATTCACACTCATTGACCAGAAAACTGGAATGGTGTTTGCAAACTGCTTAAGAGGTGAGGGAAAGAGAGGGAGTTTGGTTTGGGAGAGCGTGACAGTGACAAAAACACGTTTCAAGGGGGAAAACCAAGTGATTGGGAAAAATCACATTATATAAAGCTAAGGCCCAAGGGGCGAGGTACAAGAAACAAAATCGAGCAACTTCACTGTCGTGGCAGGCATATTACAAAAAAGGGGAGGGGAAGGGCGGAGGCTCCCCAAGCCGCTAAAAGATGCGAATCAATATTAATATTTCTATAAATAAATTTAAAACAAAACTCATCCAAAAGATAAGCATGGTAGAGCAAGTATGGCTAGAGATAGAGCTCCCCAGGAGAGATTCTCTGCCTTCTCTTTGTAAGCATTGATAATGTACTGACAATTCGACAAAAGTACCATCCTTATGAATCTCAAACTCACAACACTTGCTAAATGATTAAAAAACTTCATATGCTGACCATGTATCCAAATTGCACAGAAAATTACACAAATGAAACAACGATTAGGTTTAATTACCTCTACCATAGTCTAATGTCCCATTGAAGTTTTCATCAGTTCATCCATACGGTATATAGAACAAACAGTATAGCATTTACCTGGTAAGTACTAAGACATCTGCATAACATGTCATAATTTTTTTCCATTGAGATAATTAAAATTACTAAATGTCATCTAGAGTACATTTCAATTCTAGACTCTACATAAAGGGCATAATCATAAGAAACTTAAATAGTAAAATTGACAATGTCAAAGAGATGTTGAAAGACCATTGTCAATCACAAGAAAAAACATGCGTAGATTCCTCCGACTCCGATGCTCTCAATTCCTTTACTTCTAAGCTTGTTCCTTCTCTTTTTTCTGAAAAAGAAAAATGTGCAACAATGTGAGCAAAGGAAAGAAGATAAAAGTCACAAGCATAGACCACAGTTTTAAAACCATACATCTTTTGCTATATACAGAAGCTCTAACCGCATTATCCGGTATCAATTCAAAACCCCACTCTTATAATACATCATGATTTGAAAGAACAATTAAAAGTAAAGAAAGATATACTTTCTTCGATCTAAATATGAGAGGATCGTGTTAGAAAATCTACGCAATTCACCTAAGTAAAAAATTTGATGAACGGTAAGTGTATCCTCAGGCCCTGAATGGTGATGCAAGTAGAGTTTTAGTAAAAAGAGAAGACAATACATATTAAATAAATGCAGCGAATCAACGACGATAGCACATATCAAATTAAAAACCGGCTAATACCACAATCTTATAGGGCACACATCTATCAATCTAAGTAGGGAGCAAAACATAACATTATTCAGCACTAAGAAGAAAAATGAAAACAAGCTAGTATATTACGCACCTTTTTAGCACAATGATGGTGTAATCCAAAGTGAACTACTAGATGGCTCTAGTTTCTTGCGATCATCGTTTAAGGCTTCAACATTACCATTGCTTACGTTGAAAATGAGGGCATGATGGTGATGGAACATGTAATAAATACAGTTTCGCTTTAACATAGGATGATTTGAAGCCGAAACTGTGATAGAGTTTATATCGGAAGAGAAAATAGTCCGATCACCAAGGCTTTTCATTTGAGACCACTTTTTACGACTTTGTTCCAGCTTGAAAATTTGTAACTTGTAATCTTTGGCGTAATCTCTGTGATCTCTGGCGATATGAACTAATAAGACTTCCCCATACGATTCTATTATATAGTTAGACATCATATATCCTTGATTACAAGATTCCGGTAAAATGATTTGCTCCATATCGGGAGTGAGACCGATATCAAAAATGTCCACTGCTCTTTTCAAACGATCTAAAGCATAGAATAGGCCATTACAGAAAATAATATTTGTGTAGTGCCGGATCTCGTGTTGTACAACACACCAACTATCGTCATGTCCTGGTTTACAAAAAATCAACCGTGACTTATAACCGTAACGCTGTCGGCAAAAAATAGCCATGACAACACAATCATCTTGATTTAAAATTGGGTGTGAAGTTATTACAGCATCACGAATACACCATCCTCTAGAGATTAAGCGCACGAATGATAATCCATTGAGAGACGGAAGACTGATACGATGTTTTGTAACTGGATTTAATAAAGAACAATTGCCGTAGCCGCCAGTTGTATAGCTTTCCCATGATTGATCACCAACAGCCAACAGCCAACCATAAGACGATGCGGGATATGTCTCTAGGGTGATGTTCAATGCCAAACTACATAAAAACAGCATAGAATCAATTATCCCAACTGTTAATAACTAGTCTATATGCTTGAGGCGACTAATAAAATAAGGTAAATCCTTCGTGTATTTTGGTTTTCGCAATTTGGTAGATTTATATGGGTATAATTTAGACCAAACATAGAATTCCAAAAAGCTTGTAGAGTTTCAACATGATATGGGGATTATCGAATAATGCTAAGGGAGTGTTTGGTTTAGTGTTTATTGAGCATTAAGATGTTGAATTGCTGTAAAAACAAGCACTAAGCTATTTTTTAAACTACTTATTGAGCAGATTTACGTTTACCTCATCTCCTGTGATTTTCTTCAATTTGGGTGTATGGTTTCGAGGGTTTGCCATCTCATGCTACTAGAGTACATGTTGCAATCTATTTCTCTTTTTTGATCTATTATCCAATATCTAATATAGTTTATAGGATTTGGTTTTCAGTTTTTTGTTGTAATTTAGGCTTTTATTTCGTAATCTCCTTAGTTTATTTCAATTGCAGTTTCTTGCTTTATTATTTTGTTTTAATTAGTGGTATCAACTTCAGGGATTAGTTTGAATTCATAAATTTGATCTTCAGCATATAAAGTGTGCAATAATTTGCAAGGTGAAATAAACATCTCTGTCCCCCTTATTTTTTCCCTAGTGTTTTAGATTTTTATTTTCTTATCGTTATACTTGCGGCATATTTTGCTATTGTTTTCTATTTTTAGCTACCTACGATGTAAGCAATTTGAATTTGGATGATTTGAAGGATAATGTCCAGTTATATCATCACTGGAGTTTCAAGCTAAGCTTATATTTAAAAGGCGAGTTCAGCTCTTATTTTCTTATGGTTCAAAAACATGTGTTTGGCATGAATATAGGGGCTTTGCTTTCTTAGTATCCAGTACTACTATCTGTTTATTGATTAATATAAAAATTTGAAGCAACATCTGAAGATTTCTGAACTTTGTTGGGCTAGATTATTTGATATAAGAAAAGCTATTTATCAGAACTCATTGTATTGTTACTCTTTTTGTTGTTTTATAAAATTGAATTATTCTGAATAAGTGTTTGATGCTAATTTCATAGCTTTAATGGTGTTAACTTTTTCTTTTTCTTTTTTTATGGAATTAAATCTCACAAGTCCCTTACGATCTTCGATAACCCAATAGCCCTAAACATGATCAACCCGTGCCTGACGATGACCTTTTCCTTACAAGCAGGGGTATGAAAGAAGATAATGCAGGTCGTTCTAGTTTCTTGCAGAATCCAATCAACGCTGGTTATCGTCAAGATCACATGTCGCATGTTCCTGTTGCGAACATAGGCGTACAAGGTACTTTTTCAGATATTACTGATTATCAAAGAACTCATCGTCCTACTTACGATAGTTTCAAGAACCCGTTTCTTGATTCTCCTTATGTCAATGGGAATTCGTACGATTTTGGAGATTTTTCGTCTAATGTAACCGTGGGGTGGAACAATTTACCGAATTATAACCCGTTTCTTGACACAAGTTATGGAGGTCTTGGTGTACAAAACTATGGCTCGATATTGATTGAGGTGTTTGAGGAAACATATCAAATGATTTGGCATTTCAGTCAAAATAATCAAAATGATTCGGCATTTTCCGAACATACCAATTTAAGCAGCACAATTTGACATTTTTTAAACAACCAATTTTCGCAAAACTAGCCGAATTATATGGCAATCCTAAAAAAAAACCATTTGATTCAAACTAGCCGAATAATTTGGTTTTATTCTAAAATGGCCAAATGATTTGGCATTCCATAGAAAACCCATTTTACACAAACTAGCCAAATGATTAGGCAATCCTTAAATATATTTAAAATAGCTGAATGATTTGGCATTCCGGAGAAAACTCATTCTATAAAAACTAGCCAAATTATTAGGCAATCCTTAAATAGATTCAAAATAGCCGACTGATTTGGCATTCCGGAGAAAACCCATTTTAAACAAATTAGCCATATAATTAGGCAATCCTTAAATAGATTCAAAATAGCCGAATGATTTGGCTTTATTAAAAAATTGTCAAATGATTTGGCATTCCGGAAACCCATTTCACAAAAACATGCCAAATTATTAGGCAATCTTTAAATAGATTCAAAATTGCCAAATGATTTGACATTCCGGAGAAGACCCATCTTATTAAATAGATACAAAATAGCCGAATGATTTGACTTTATTAAAAAATAGCCAAACAATTTGACATTCGGAGAAATTCTCCTCATTCACTCGAACTCTCCACTCTCTCCTTTACTCTAAATCAAACACTCCAATTCTCCTGAATTACAAACATCACTTCTTCTTCTCTCTCTAATGGTTACTTGATTTCGCAGAGCTTTCAGCGAATCTCGTCTTTGGTAAGCTCTTTTCCTCCAATCTCTTATTTTTTATTCATTCTTCTTATCTAAAATATAAACCTCATTCAACATTATATATAACTTTCAAACCTCAAGTTGTAGCATTATATATACCTTTCGAATAGACCTTGTTTTTTGTATTATATCTTTAGCAAAATCTAATGTCTAAAACGTCTTTTTGCAAGCTAGCGTGTAGGGCTACTGTCTAAGAGGACCCAATCCAAAACATGGTGTACATCAGTACATAAGACCAGTTTTCATTTACTGATGTACACCATGTTTTGGATCGGGTCCTCTTCTTCCTCGTCGTGGTCCCTAATAAAGTAAATGTGTTGGGTATGGGATCCCAAGACCTACCAAAGGACCTAATACTATGAAGCTTATATATGAATCATCATGGTGTGAGTGAGACTCCTATTACAATCAACATGTTTGCTTCTGATAGTCATCAACAACTATCAAAGGATCCCAACCCAAGACCAATATACTGTCAAGTTTTCTCTCTCGAAATGATATACTTGGCGGTGGCGCTGAAGATGATGATTTTTTTACTTGGCAACCTGATACGTCTGCCTCTCTGTAATTATTAATCAATGAAAAATAGAGAAGTGTTATATAAAGGAAGATTATAAGAGTTATCGTTCCTGTTTAACTCCTTACATTTTGATGAAAACAAGAGCAAGATGAGCAAAGGTTTTTAGGATTTGTCAGACGTTTTAATCAACAAACAAAGCAACCAGGGAGATGGTTTTGGTCTTTTGTGTGAGGTTTATACTTTATATAGGGTTATGGATTATCAGATCATAAAGTTTAATTGTGGCCCGTTCTCTCTCACTGGACAAAAACAAAATTCTTGCATGACACGTCCTCTCTCTCTGGTTTTCTTTTATCTCACTTATCCAAAACTTGTTTTCTCTCTCTAAAACTGGTATTCCCCCTCTCTCCTATCCAAAACTGGTTTTCTATCTCTACAGTCATCTCTCTCAGAATCTGGTTTTCTCTCTCTCTCTCTATATATATATATATCTAAAAGTGGTTTTCAGGTTCTCTCATATACCCTCCTGGTGGCGCTCCTGGTGATAGGTCTGAAGGCCCCTGCTCGCCTTGAGATGTCATCCTCACTGAAACAAGAAAATATATGAAAGAGAAGAGATTAGGGCAGAAACCGCCTCCAGTAGTGTGTAGGGTAATTCTCTAAAACGTCTTCCATGTATTTTTCAGCAAGATCGGTTTTGAATATCAATGGATTCAATGCTTTAATCGGATGTAATGGGATAACATTTCCAACACAAACAAGTTAAACCAGAACTAAAATAAATAAAAATACTGCACACAACATAACTTGCTATAGAAGTACATTAAACCAACTACTTGAAGCAGAATCAATTTACCATCCAAATGAAAATGAAGGCTTTGTACTACGTAAATTATTTCGCTATAGAAGTATGAAAACTATTCCCCAACAAAAATGGGAATCCAAATAAAATTATCTGTCTACAACTCAAGAAGCACAAAAAAACTTCTGGGCTTAAAAACCCTATTCTCCTCTCTTACAAATACAATAAAAAAACAAGGTTCAGATACTGAAGCCAACTCCAGTGAGACGTCGAAAGACCATTATCGAACATAAACTAGATAGGGCCTGTGTATCCCCCCTCAATGCTCTTAATTCCTTTTTTTCTAAATGTGTTCCTTCTCTCTTCTCTGCAAACAGTTGACAAACTATGTAAGAAAAGGAAAGATCAAAACAGGATGTATTTGCAAGTCACAATAAACCAAACCAAACGACAGATTAATACTCAAACTAAACGTCTTTTGCATTATAGAGAATATCTAACCGAATTACCTGCTATCAATCATTTCAAAATCTCTCTCTGACTTTGATCTACAACTACTACTAAATACAGTTATCCTCAAAAAATTCTTACCTGGCTTTCGAGATTTCGTCTACAGAAGGAAGTTTCCTTTTCTTTGATCCAGCATTTTCTTGCTCAGAAAGTTTCTTTGATCCAGCAAGCATGTAGGTGAAATTTAATTTCCCCACATATTCTTTACCCTTTTTGGATCTACCAGTTATGGGTCTACCAGTTTTCAAAACACCATTTCCTTTCTTGGGACCAGCACGAACAAGAGGTGGTTTTAAATCACCATTTCCTTTCTCGGTACCAGCACGAACAAGAGGTGGTTTTAAATCACCATTTCTTTTCTCGGTACCAGCACGAACACGAGGTTGTTGGGATTTTTCTTCTGATTGGTTTTCAATGATTCCGCCGTCACTAGAAACTAGTTTGGGATCCACAACTTCTGATGGTTCAGATGTTACTGATACAAGCTGTCGTGAATTGCTCTTCTTCTTCAACTGAATGAAAAACAGTAAAATAAAATAAAAATCAATCCCATTTAGTTGTCAATACTGTGGTTTGAAATGTTCACAGAAATTCAGAAGCAGCATATACCATAATATCAATTACTGATATGAAACAATATCATTCCAATAAATAAAAGGAATACCGGACTTACGGATGCCACATTCATCGTCGTTAGACTACTGCTTCTATTAGGTCAAAACCGACTTTACAATATATCGTCAAAACTCACTTTATACGAGAAAGTGATTCGTAGTTGATGCGTCAGTTTGATATTATATTTTAGATGCACAAAATCATACAAAAAAGTTAAGGCATAGACAGACTAGGATTAATTATATAAGAAAACGTAATTTCAAGGAAAAACATGCTTTTGTAACATATTCACATCACAGGGGATAACAATTATTCTAGCGACCTCTTAGTGTGTTTGTCTGTGTCATCTGTGCATTATGATAAGAATATATTGAGTCGTAGGAAAAAGTTGGCCTCTAGAAAACCTTGAAACAACTTTATGGAATCAAAACAAACAACTTCTCACAGTTCAAGTTTCTCATCTCCTCTTAATAATATACAGTAAGGAAACAGGAGATTTCTAATCTATTTCATTAGAAAATGGCATTAAGAAACACATGCACAGACATATACTTATGTATAGGAACAGGATCAAAGGCTCCAGTAATTGGGGATAAAGGTTATGTGCTAGAAATAAGAATTATTACCCTTCAAAAAAATAGAAATAAGAATTATAAATGTTCTTTATCATGAGTAGGTCACCTAGACAAAGTTCCAAAACGTTTAAATCCTCATAGCCCTATCAAAAAAGGAGTTCAAGTTAATGGTGAATGAGTAACTTTATTTTAATTGAATGCCTATCTTCATGGGGTTAAAACTAGAGAAAAGTTTCCGTGTATTTATATCAGCGTATATGCATGGATACACTTCAGTATGTGCATTGCTCAAATTGAGTATCCTTGGGGGTATTTGAGTGTGTAAAAACTACAAGTGAGGATGCTAATCCTAGTAAAAGGTAAAGGAAAATCTTTCACAAAATATACTATGGATACACCCGTAACTTTAAAGCTTTAGAGCTGATAGATACTAAATTACTAATCATGCATAAGAGAGACAATCACCAAAAAACAAATTTAATTAAGTAAATCATCATGGAGTGAAGTATTTACTTTGGCCACAAAGAAACCATCCATGTTATGAACATGGGGAAGAAACCGCCTTGTCTTGTCTAACGAGGGATGAAACCGATGCTCCCTAAAGCGGATAAACCTGAATAGAATATAGAAAAATTAATTCACATCATATACTGTACAAGGTACAAGAATATGTGATTTAAATTGTAAAACAAAATGTTTCTTTTTGAATATGATCTCATTAGTTTATATCAACATCGAATAATGCAACAATTTAGAGCGGCTATTTCATTCTCGAGGGAAAACATTATTTGATGTTGTTGTAAATGTTAAAATGAGACCTTTTTATGAAGACAATCCAATGATGATATTATATCCAAATTGATAAATTGCTTTAAATTGTCATTTAGAGGACCCTATGAAATTTACATCAACTTGACAACTTGCATGACATGAAAAACTGTGATACATGACATATGTAGTTATAATATGTAGCATCAAATATCTACAGTTCATATAGGGAAAAGAAAAATCGGGTAACTTACCCTGGGCGGCCAAACTCTAGATTACATGACACAAGCTCAACATCTCTATTTTTCAATGCATAGTTTATGACTGCTTCATTCTGCAAAACAGAAGGTCAGACCTCAAAAAAGAATCTAAGATAGTATACCAATAAGATGCACTAGTTCACATTCAAACCTCGGAAATCATCAAGGAGCAAGTTGAGTAAACAATATATCCCCCAGTTTTGGAATTGGCGTCCACCAAGTCAATTGCTGCAAGAAGCAGTTGCTGAAAGGAAACACAAAGATCATTAAGATTCATATACCTCCAGGCAAGTTCCTTATCTCACGAGAAGTAACCACGTAACAGAAACACGAACACCAAATATGAAATAATTTTTATCTTAGTTGACTTATTTGGAAATGTAGATGATAAACTAGTAGCTCTAGCCAGAGTACCAACTACAAATATGCTGACAAAATGCTATTGGCAAAAGCTTTTTGTTCCAAGCTTTCTTCAATAACTTGAAAAATAAGTAGAACATATTTTATAATATTACTATTATTTCCACGGCAGATAAATCTTTAGAAATTTGTCACTTGTACTTTTACATGTTTAACATTAACTATACATTATTCTTCATAAAGCCTCATGCGTTGTCCACGGAGGCAAATGGCCTCAATTACACCGCACTGTATTATCTAATATAAAGAGTTACAGTCTAAGAAATGTAACTCTTATAAGATCCTCTCTGAAATACACAAGTGTCAATTAACATTGCAAGATGAAATAGTTAAGGAATATGTGCATTGACGGAGAAGCACACACTTCTCCACAAACCTAAAACACAATTCCAAGAAGATTGACCTAGTAGCAAAAACTAACATACCTTTTGCAATAAAGAACACTTATGTATATCTTCAGAACTTTTAGATGCTTTAACCGACTCATCTTTAGATATAACCTGTAAGACCAAAACAATAATTTAGTAATTAAATCTATCATCGAGCAAATAAACCTTGGGGAGACTAAATTGGAGGAAATAGTTTGATGATTCCAGAAACATGAAAGCACTGACGTCTTGTTTTATTTTCCTTCCTATCAATCTAAAGAACGAACTTACCATAATGATGTTCTATGAAAATCACCCATGAAAAGTTCTGGTTTTATATCTGTTATGTACTTATATCTAGGGGTTCAAAAGTAGTGTTCACTAACCCCAGTTCCGCTACAGGGCGCATCCAACAGCACTCTATCCATAGAATTTTGGCCGATAACCTTTGGAAGCTGAAATGAAAAAAAGAAGTTAGATGTTAACATATATCTTATATGATCCACTGTGGTGAGCACATACTGCTCAAGTTGCCCGTACATGTACATGCACCAATTTTAAATACTGTATCTTGTATTATCAGCGTTAATAAAAACTTTGAAATGCTCTTCATGTCAAGAAACTCAAGACTCACCTCCCTTCCATCGTAATTACAAATTACGGTGTTAGTTCCACCCATACGAGTTATATTTGCTGCAAGCGACTTGATCCTGGGTTCTTTGAACTCATTTGCAAAGACAATTCCTGGAGTTGCATTAATAATATAAGAAAATTATAGACCTTGAAGCTTATATACAAAAAATACAAACAATGAGAATTTGGAAGCAAAGAATATTGACGCTATCAAGATTCTGTCAGCGATTCACGTTTAACAAACAATTTTACCTTCTCTTTTTTTTTTCAGAAATCATATATACTTGTCCATTACACATAGTCACATAATTTACTGTTTGATTTGTCTGGTATTTATAAGAAAAACATTTCCTTCACCAAATACCGCTAGTTTAGATAAAACCTCAACATGAGGCCAATAAAAAAAATGTTACATCATTCTGGATCTGTAGGTGGTCAGGTCCTCCACCCCACAAAGAGACCCTTAAATCTTACCCCTCTCGCAGCTTTGGAGGTTGAAGACCAATACAAAAAAATGTATAAATACCCCTAAGATAGCGGCCAGTCTTTGACTACCATAAAGAATCAACAGTTCCTCTCCTTCCAAAGGATCTATCTAATGAAGCAAGGAGTGGGGGCCCCAAAAGGTTTGTGATTCCCCTTGTAAAACCTCTACAGCACAAAACAAGCTAAATAAAATACCCCAGAACTGCAAAAGAAAGAGGCAAAGAAAAACTGAGCAATGAAATCCTCCATTATACCACAAAGAAACCACACAGGATCTATACCCAATACTATTCTCTTAAGCGTGCCAGACACTGAAAATTGACCCATGTAATTCCCAGTCAGAAATAACCACCTTAGACGGAATTTATTTTCTCCCTGTATTCGAAATCTCACAAAGTGATACTTCTCCATTGTGCATTCGGCATCCAGTGTACCCATAAAACGACCTATCTTTCATCGATTTTTAAATATCATCTAAATCTCAGATATCAGCAATATTTTGGTTAGTGCACCTATAACATTTGCCTATTGAATGGTTCTTTTTGAAGATGGTAGTTCCAACAAATTGATTCCCCCTTTAGTAAAACTCGGCCACAATACCCATCCTAAGGTCACAAGCATTGTAAAGACAAAGATACTCTCCAGTTTCCACTAATGATCTCAGGTCACAAGCGCATATCATGCTAAAGCAAATCCTTTACCCTTATCCCACAACAGTTTTGATGCCCTACTTGAAAAGATCCAATTGCCGCCGCCGCCAGTTGTATAGCTTTCCCAGGATTGATCACCAATTCTAACAGCCAACAGCCAACCAGAAGATAATGCGGGATATGTCTCTAGGGTGATGTTCTGCTCCAATTTCTCTTCGGTCAATCGCGGTCAATCGCAGTCATCTTCCAAGGAATTTGAGAATATATAAGCATTTTTAGAGACTGATCGCCATGCCTTGCAGACAGCACGAAAACGGATGAAATCAGCAATATTGTTACCTAGAACCTTTGATCCAATAACTCAATTAGGAGTTGAGACCAGTTAACCATTGATATATTTGTTTTCTTAAATCTAATTTGGGTTTCCAGGGACATCCTAAACAATATGGTATAGCATCCAAAAGAAAATCTACACCCAAAGCAATAAAACCATATTTAAACCCTAAAAACAAACATCTAGGAAAAATTAAAATTATGAAATATTAGCAGAGAATGCTTACAGTTTTAGATCGGATGGAAATCGAAGTAAAGAGTGTGACGGCCTACCGAACGCCGGCCAAATCCACCCGAGCGTTTTGAGTTCTGACATTGGATATATGTTCTCTATATCCTAATATAGTTGCACGCCAAGTTTTGTCGAAATCGGAATTGGTTAAGGGGGCGAAAAGGGTCAATACACTTTGTGTCCAGTTTTAACGTTTCCTTTTGGAAACTAGCTATTTACTTAGTGACTATATTAAGGAGGAACCTTGGTCCAAACCTCCCCATGACTAAAAGAGTTTCAAGGCTTGGTCATCTTGTACCCCGGCTCATTGCTATCTACAAGGGATAGTCATGAGTTCTCCTAGGCCTAGGGAAGGCTAGGAGACATTGCCTCGCAATGCGGGCCGCTTTCCCAGATAGGGCTTTGAACGGCGCCGTTATGCCCCACGGGGTACTCGAGACGCACCGCCCCTTATAGATGGACAATGTAACGAGTCCAGGTTGTCGCCCCTTCATATAAATGTCCCTTATCTGGAATCCGACATATTAAACTATCCTGATTCGCTACCGGACAGGTGTGCTATCCGTACCTCGTGCGCGTCACGAGAGATTACGTTGTAAGGATAATTGAGGGAACCTTCAACGTTGTTGCCTTGCCAAATACATATTCGATGACCCCTCACGAGTATCCAGAATTATCCGGATGCCGCTCTAGCATCCGTGGGATTATTCCACTAGCGCGTTGCGCCCGCGAAGATGGCTGGTACATGCCGACCGCATGTGCATGTACGCCGCACGGCCTCATATTCCGTTGTGCTCCGGTATCCAGAATTATCTGGATGCCGCTCTAGCATCCGTGGGATTATTCCACTAGCGCGCTGCGCCCTCGAAGATGGCTGGTACATGCCGACAGCATGTGCATATACGCCGCACGGCCTCATATTGCGTTGTGCTCCGGTCACTGTAGAGACAGACCCGGGCTGGGCCGTGACAGATGGTGTCAGAGCAAGGCTTGTTGGGCCTTTGTTTGTCAGAGCGTGGATGGGTTGTGCCTACGTCTCTCAGAGCTGGTCAAAGTTGAGCCAGCTTATCAGATCTTGGTAGAGCAGTTGAAAATACGGGATACCTAGTTGACAGTTGTTAAACTTCAGAGCCGAAGTTGTTCCCTACAGATGATCCAAGCACCATTGTGAACGCTTGTAGAGCGGATTGCCTACATGTCAGTTGATATTGGAAGCGAGAGAAAGGCTCCATATCTGAGCGCGAGATTGCTCAAGTTAAGTGTGCTTTTAACAATGATGCTAAGAGGAAGGATTGATATTTGAGTTGGACGCGATGATCTATATCGTTGGCTGTCTCTAGAAGGCTGGTCAGTGTAGCAGATGCTCTATGAAGTGTATTAGTAGAGCGATCTAGCAGGTTGTTATTTGCATTCGGTCCGCACACGCACTGAGAAGTTTAGTAATAGTTGTGATCAAGGACGGTGCCCCTCAGCAGAGATCGATATGGTCAGCGTTTTGTGCCGAGTACTTTCGTGTGGAAGACGCAAAGCTTGGTTTGGTTGGAATTCCTTAGTGTCTACAGAAGATTGAAGAATCCTGGTGGATACTCGTTTTGATTGTTCTGAGTTGGACATAGAGACGTTTCGGAGGCGAACGTCATGAGCCGAAATTGAAGCGGCGTGAAGTAAAGATGGAGACATGGTTGGGGTCTCGAGTTTGCACACAGTGATATCGCCAGGTAGACGTCGAGGGCAGAGTTTCTCTTGGTTACGCGACATGAGCTGCGACCCCCAAGATGGGTTGTCGCTTGTCCGTAGTTTGTCCCGCAGTTGTACAAGACACTGCTTGGCTCACTCAAAGAAGGCAAGTTGTCGAGTGATGCTTGTTCTCTGGCTCCATAGTTGAGTTTCAGGTTTGTCGGCGTTCGAGTACTCTAGCCGAGTTGATCCATGTGGTTCCACAAGATGGTCCTGGATCGTTTTAAGCTTACAGATTGGTGAAGACTCACGTTTCCGAAGAGCAGTAAGTTACGTGGTTGTCGCAGAACATAGTTGAGCTACAGTCAGTTGTGCGGGTTACCTCAGACATGATCTCAAATGTAAGAATGCTCTAGGATGAAAGATCCTGAGCAGAATTGGATGGTTTTCCCAATTCCTTTTCACATGGTTAGCGGTAGGGATAGAGTTCCAGCGCCTCGTTCTTTGTTTGTATTGATGGAGTGCCTTTGGAAGACCACATCCGAATGACCGTTCAGAGTTGGCGGCGTTTGTAGAAGGTAGTTCAGAGACAGAGAATGACTACGCTTCAGTTTATAAGATGATTGCGACAGTATGAAGGTTAGTCTCCGCGAGTTTGATAGCAGTTGGAAATGGCAAGCCAACGAGCTCAGGGCGACAGGTGCAGTGACAGTATTTTGTTCCCAAATTCCCCAAGTACTCAGGTTCGAGTAGGGATGAAGTTATGGAGAAATGCTTCAGCAGTTAATCAGTTATATGTCACAGCTTTGTTCTCGACGCAGATGTACGCAGGTTTCAGCAAGGGTCATTACCACAAAAGTTTGGCAAGTACAGATGCCAGTGTTAAGTCCACCTTGGAGAGTGAGACAGATTGGTGTCCTCCAAAGTTGAGAGACCTTGGTGACGCCGGAGTAGCGATCACCCTTCCTACAGCCAAGTTAGGTGCAGATGCCATCTATCACTCATTGGTTAGATGGCCTACTACGAAGTGGTAGAGCAGAACGTGGCTGCACAGAGAGATGCCTCATAGGTTTTACAAGTTCACACAGGATGCCTTTATGGCGGACCTCAATGGTTAGCTGGCGGTAGGGGATAGAGTACCCGCGCCTTGATAGGCTGCCTCGATGGTTTTGTTGGCGGTAGGACAGAGTGGTCCGCGCCTTGTTGAGAGTATGCTACCTTCTAGGAACTACCCTCCCTTACCCAAGTGAACAATGAGTACCAGTTCAGTTCTATACTCGTAAGACTAGAGTGCCGCATCTTGATGTTGTGTCCCAGATGATCCGTAAGAAGGGCGGACGTAGTTGGAAGACCTTTACAGAGTTAGTTGAAAGAGCAGTCACGCAGTGTGAGAGCGCGGCAGGTGTTCCATAGCAAATGGGGAGAATTTACCCCTTGTTTTCAGCAAACTTGCTCCTTACCACTCGCAGAAGAAGAGTGAAGTTTGAAGCCGAGATTCACAGAAGATTGAACTCTCGAGCAGCAAAGGCATTGTGCGACTCGAAGAAAGAGTGCACCGGTGTGACAGAAGAAAGCGCATCTTTTGGACGGGATTGCAGATATCCTCGTCGAGCTGTCCGGAAGAGACCCCCAGGTTTGTCGAATAGAGCGACATTCCACATGTGTCAGGGGAGAAGGCGCATTTCAGAGGCGCGATGCAAGGAAGCACCGCCCATACATTTATCAGAAGGCTAAAGGTCGCCGAACAATATCCAGACAAGAAGGCAGACTCCAGAGTTCAAATGAAGGTCCAGTCACCACGCTCTTCAGTTGGAAAGGCCGAAGAACAAGGTTCAGCTCTGAAGACACAGTTGTCAGCATCGAGACTAGCAGTTTGGCACAGTATCCGCTAGTGCAGAAGATGTAGTACTCTGAACTAAGTACGGGAGAGTTGTTAGTTTCTTGAAGATGCAAAAGATTGAATCTTTGCAAGGCCGGGTTGAAGAAAGGTTATCGACGAGGACGTCGAGATTATTTTAAGTGCGGGAGGGTGTGACGGCCTACCAAACGCCGGCCAAATCCACCTGAGCGTTTTGAGTTATGACCTTGGATATATGTTCTCTATATCCTAATATAGCTGCACGCCAAGTTTCGTCGAAATTGGAATTGGTTAAGGGGGCGAAAAGGGCCAATACGCTTCGTCTCCAATTTTAACGTTCCTTTTGGAAACTAGCTATTTACTTAGTGGTTATATTAAGGAGGAACCTTGGTCCAAACCTCCCCATGACTAAAAGAGCTTCAAGGCTTGGTCATCTTAGACCCCGGCTCATGGGCTATCTACAAGGGATAGTCATGAGTTCTCCTAGGCCTAGGGAAGGCTAGAAGACATTGCCTCGCACTACAAGACTTTCCCAGATAGGGCTTTGAACGGCGTCGTTATGCCCCACAGGCTACTCGAGACGCACTGCCCCTTATAGATAGACAATGTAACTAGTCCAGGCCCGTCGCCCCTTCATATAAATGTCCCTTATCTGGAATCCGGCATATTGAGTTATCCTGATCCGCTACCGAACAGGTGTGCTATTTGTACCTCGTGCGCGTCACGAGAGATTACGTTGTAAGGATTATTGAGGGAACCTTCAGCGTTGTTGCCTTGCCGAATACATATTCGATGACCCCTCACGAGTATCCAGGATTATCCGGATGTCGTTCTAGCATCCGTGGGATTATTCCACTGGCGCGCTGCACCCGTGAAGATGGCTGGTACATGCTGACCGCACGTGCATGTACGCCGCACAGCCTCATATTCCGATGTGCTCCAGTCTGTAGAGACAGACCCGGGCTAGGCCGTGACAAAGAGTTTATGATATCCATAAAGCTTGAAAAAAACTAAAGTGCAATCCTATGCCCCAATACTCCCAATTTGAGTAAAAGCGTGGGCCCCATGTTTTAACAATAGGCTTAAAACTCAGGCAAACACGTGCAAAATCTACAAAAAAAAAAAAAAAAAACTCCAGTTTCTAGACCTCCCTTTTCAGTCAGTTTCTGCAAATCGAGTAAGTTTTTTTCCTCATACTTCATTATCATTTTTGAATTCATAGAATAATCTGCAAAGTAAATTAGATTAAATTGATAAAAGCATGCCTAAATATCATATAGATACATATGTAATTGTAAAATTTGAAAAGAAAACATACCCGTCTCCTTTGTTTAATGACTTGGAAGGATCTTTTGGTGGAAAAAAATCATTCTCTAAATCTGAATTGTTAGAAATTGTTGTCTTCGATGCCAAACTACATGAAAAACAATATATAAGCAATTATCCGAATTGTTAATAACTAGTCTATGTGCTTGAGGCGACTAATAAGATAAATCCTTAGTTACTTGATGAAGAATTGAGAGCTCAACTCCGTAATTCGTTTCGTGATTGTCTACTTCTAACCACTTAATTCGGAGTTCGATTTCTGCATTAATAGTTTATTCTAGTTACTTTATTTGAAAATTTTATTTATTTATAAAAGGTAATAGATCACAGTTTACAACCTCATGGTACCACTACATCCCGTAAAACGAATACCACACCGCTCCTTTTACTAAATATAAGAGCGGTGGGGTATCCGTTATACGGGATGCAGTGGCACCCTGAGGTTGTAAACTGTGATCTATTATCTTTTATAAATAAATAATTTTTTCAAATAAAGTAACTAGAATAAACTATTAATGCAGAGACCGAACCCCGAATTAAGTGGTGAGAAATTGGCAATGGCGAAACGAATTACGGAGTTGAGCTCTCAATTCTTCATCAGGTAACTAAGGATTTACCTTATTAGTCGCCTCAAACACATGACTAGTTATTAACAATTCGGATAATTGCTTCCATGTTGTTTTCCATATCGTTTGGCATCGAATACAACAATTTCTAACAATTCAGATTTAGAGAATGAATTTTCTCCTCCAAAAGATTTTTTCAAATCATTCAACATCATTCAACAAAGGAGACAGACATGTTTTCTTTCTAAATTATTACAATTATATATGTATCTATGATTTGTTTCTTAATAGGCATGCTTTTACCAGCTAACATAATTTTTGTTTACAGACTATTCTATGAATTCATAAATGATAATGAAGGATGAGGGATCAAAACTTACTCAATTTGCAGATTTGCAGAAAATGAGTGAGGATTTAATTTTGGATTTGTATTGGTAAATTTTTGAAGGTGGTCTAGAAACTGGAGACTTTTTTTTCTAGATTTTGCATATATGTATTTGGCTGAGTTTTAAGCCTATTGTTAAAATATGGGCCCCACGATTTTATTCAAATTGGGAGTATTGGAACAGAGGATTGCACTTTAGTTTTTTCCAAGCTTTCTAGATATCATAAACTCTCTACTTCGATCTCCATCCGATCTATAAAACTGTAAGCATTATCTGCTAATATCTCATAATTTTAATTTTTCCAAGCTGTTTTTAAGGTTTAAATATGGTTTTATTGCTTTGGGTGTAGATTTTCTTTTGGATGTTATACCATGTTGTTTAGGATGTCTCTGGAAACCTATATTAGATTTAAGAAAACAAATCAATCTATAATTAACTGGTCCCAACTCCTAATTGAGTTATTAAAAGTTATTGGATCAAAGGTTCTAGGTAACAATATTGTTGATTTCATCCGTTTTCGTAAACCAGGACATGACGATAGTTAGTGTGTTGTACAACACGAGATCTGGCACTACACAAGTATTACTTTCTGTAATGGCCTATTCTATGCTTTAGATGTTTTGAAAAGAACAGTGGACATTTTTTATATCGGTCTCACTCCCGGAGCAAATTATTATACCGAAATCTTGTAATCAAGGATATATGATCTATAACTATATAATATAATCGTATGGGGAAGTCTTATTAGTTCATATCGCCAGAGATTACAAGTTACAAATTTTCAAGCTGGAACAAAGTTGCAAAAAGTGGTCTCAAGTGAAAAGCATTGGTGATCGGACTATTTTCTCTTCCAATATAAACTATATCACAGTTTCGGCTTCAAATCATCCTATGTATCATCCTATGTTAAAGCGAAACTGTATTTATTACATGTTCTATCACCATCATGCCCGCATTTTCAACGTAAGCAATGGTAATGTTGAAGTCTTAAACGATGATCGCAAGAAACTAGGGCCATCTGGTAGTTCACATTGGATAACACCATCATTGTGCTAAAAAGGTGCGCAATATACTAGCTTGTTTTCATTTTTCTTCTTAGTGTTGAATAATGTTATGTTTTCTCCCTACTAAATTTATAGATGTGTTCCCTATAAGATTGTGGAATTAGCTTATTTTTAATTTGATGTGTGCTATCGTCGTTGATTCGCTGCATTTATTTAATGTGTTGTCTTCTTTTTTTACTGAGCAATGAAAAAAATGTCACATCATTCTGGATCTGTAGGTGTCAGGTCCTCCATCAGGTCCTCCATCCCACAGAGAGACCCTTAAATTTTTACCCCTCTCGCAGCTTTGAAGGTTGAAGACCAATACAAAAAAAATGCATAAATATCCCTAAGATAGCGCCCAGTCTTTGACTACCATAAAGAATCAACGGTTCCTCTCCTTCCAAAGAATCTATCTAATGAAGCAAAGGGTGGGGCCCCCAAAGGGTTTGTGATTTCCCTTGTAAAATCTTTACCGCACAAAAGAAGCTAAATAAAATATCCCAGAATTGCAAAAGGAAGGGGCAAAGAAAACTGAGCAATGAAATTTTCCGTGATACCACAAAAACCACACAGGATCTACACCCAAAACTATTCTCTTAAGCGTGTCAGACATTGAAATTTGACCTATGTCATTCCCAGTCAGAAAAATCCCCTTAGACAGAATTTCTTCTCCCTGCATTCGAAATTGCACAAAGTGATACTTCTCCATTGTGCTTTCGGCATCCACAGTGTACCTACAAAATGACCTATCTTTAATCGATTTTTACGCATCATCTAAATATCAGATATCAGCAATGTTTTGGTTAGTGCACCTATAACATTTGTCTATAAAACTCGGCCACAATACCCATCCTAAGGTCACAAGCATTGTAAAGACAAAGATACTCTCCAGTCGGCACTAATAATCTCAGGTCCCACCACATATCATGCTAAAGCAAATCCTTTCCCCTTATCCCACAACAGTTTTGTTGCCTTACTTTAAACGATCCAATGTTGTTAATAGTCTCCACTCTCCAAAGCCTCACTACATAAGAAGTCCGGGGATTAATAGGCTTCATTACAGGCACCAAATAAGAATTGTCCACTAGACTGAATCACCATATCCATTTCTCAAGGAGAGCTGATTACATCTTTTTCAGAATCTCTAAGAACTTTCTTAGATCCCCTCAACCCTAAAGTAAGTTTGTAAGTGAAATATTGACAAGAAATAGATTGGTAAGCTAAACAATGTACTCTCGACCAGTATTAGGCGCCCTCCTTGGAAAATCATATTTCTTTTCCACAATGCTGGGCAGGGCCTGCCCTGAGGATATGAGACTCAGGGCCGGACAAGAGTCGCACTTTTAAAAATAAGGTCCGCAGTTTATGGGGTTTTCTACAGGGCAAAATCACTAGATGTATTCTTTTTTTAGAGACAATAACACCAAAAAAAGAAGAAAATAGAATCAGTCATGGGATCCAAAAGAAACTAACTCGTACCGCTATTCTTCATAAGAGCTACAATATAAGTTGTTTTTCCACCAGGTGCGGCCCTGAAACAAGGTCAAAGTACAGACTTATACACAAGTTTATAGTATCTATAACTGAAAAAGATTAAGAGATAAACATCAGGAGAAAGAGCTAGATAATGTAAACGGGGTATTGGGCATATTTTTTTAAGCAAAACTATATGTAAGCACAGGCAAACATCAATGGGTTCACTTATAGTCAATATTTTGCAGACGGCATAATACTTTTGTTCATTAAAGGGACCCTCAATTAAAAGGACGTGACTCAAGTATCATCTAATTCTACTACTTCAGTTCGCAAACCAAACCCACCAACAACTCCGTTTCAATAAATGAGCTTATAATTCAACTTTTTCCTTGGTCCTTACCATCTGAGATGTCAAGTAGAGGTATACAAGATTAATGTGGTATATTTCGTGGTTTGTTTACGTTGGAATATATGTGGATATATCGAAAAATTTCTTCACTGTGAATCCCCATGAGTTGGGAACCAATAGGCTGAATATAATCATCACGGCCCTTGAGATCTTTATTATTTTACTCTACTCGTAAAGTAGAATGCCGATGTCGAATACTAGTTCTATGAGATTAATGTAACCATGATTTAAGACGCTTTAGATAAAACAAAAGCATTTTTTTTTTTCCTCCTAGTAAATTTTGGAATGAGGCTTTTTACATTTTGTAACTAGTACTTTGTGGACCACCTAATTATCTAACCAAATACTCTGCCAAACTATTACATACATTTCATTTATTGTATTCAAATGAGCAACAAACTCTGGAACTTCCTACTATATTACTTTCCCTTCTTATCCTCCCCCCCCCCCCCCCCCCTCTCTCTCTCTCTCTCTCGAGTACACACACACACAAAGACACTCTATCTGTAGAGTTAATCTTTTATTTAACTATGCATTTTTTAATGTTCCTAAATAAACTATAGAGGAGCTTTTACCACACACAAAAATGATAAAACAGAGACCATACATTGTTTTCACGACCAGCGTTATCAAGGTTTTAGTCAAAACGACATGAAGGTAGTTCGAGGGGAAAGTCTAAGTTGATGATAAGAAGCTTAAGGGAAACGTAGGTCCAAAGAACCCCAAAGTTAGCTATGTATGTAAGCAAATACGAGATCTAGAAAATAAAATACTTAATAAATTTCTCTCTAGAATACTGCTTAAATAAGATACCCATTCGGCATAGATGTGAACAAGGTCCGAAATACTTACGCCATATCCAAAACACGTTCATTCTCCTGAGGAGCAAGAGCCATTACAGGTAAAAAGGAACTTGCACTTTGCAACTACAAAAGAATTAAATGAGGAAAAATGAGCGCACAAAGTAAATGTTGATCAACTGAAAATATGACCACATAAAAGTGTTAACATATAGGGATGGTTCATAACTTCACATTCCAAACAATTGGCTGACAATAATATCGGTATAATTCCACAGTTTGTCATGCATGTAAGAAAACTCAAAATTATTAGTTACCATGTAGTAGCCAGCCATATATTCGGGGGTGGCACCAATTGGTACTTGTGAATCATACACGACCAGTCCAACCTGTAAATGATAACATATGATAATTCCAACTCTTAACAAAACAAACATTAAATGGAATATATTCGCATACAAAGAAATCTTACCTTTGACCATTTGCTTAACGGGTCCAAGTTAACCCCTCTGTTTAACAGACAATCAGCCAAATCCCTTCTACGAGTCTAAAGTATTAACAGAAATTATACGTTTATCAATAATGAATTGCAAAAATATAGCACCGGAAAAGAGGTATATCAGACTTTATACTTGAAATGAAAACATTATGAAGGACAGTTGAGTATTTCTACCTTTAGAGTGTTTGCTCGTATGCACATTGGTCGAGGTTTTTCAAAGGCTTCAATAAGTTCTAAGAGTTCAACTACTGGAAACATCTGCAAAAGAATATAACTCACTTAAATATGAAAATTACGCTCATCAGATTGAAAACTTCCCACACATTATTCGAACAAATGTAATTCGAAAAGCAATAAGGATTGAGCTTTTATAGGTGGCTATTCTGATTGATAAAGAGGACTGAATTTTTACGATTACTTGCAATCTACAAACGGTCGTAAGAGTGCATGTCCGTGAAATTTTACGGTAAAACCAGATTATAATTTGAAGATTTTGAGAATCCTTTTGTTGATGGTTAAGAGGATATGGCATGATTGTGTTCAACCTAGCTTACTCAGACATAGAGGTTCTATTAGAAAACCTTGCCGATTGAGGATGTTGTTCAAAGCATGGGTATTCACCTTGCTTCAAGGTGTTCTTTATGCAATCCAGATGATCTTTCATCCACATTCCCTTCAATGTAAAGTTCTTAGGGAAGTATGAATGTGCCTCGAACATGCTTTCTGAATCAGCAGGGCATCGAATGATTGGAAGGTGTTGATCGAGGCTTGCTGAGGTTTTAGTCCATAATTAAGGGTAATGTGGATTGCCGCATGCTCTACACATTTTCAGTGCTTTGGAATAATGAAACAGACCTATTTTTTATTTGAACTCAAAGAGATATGACTTAATACAAATAAATCATGTATGCAGAATCTTCCAAAAGTTCAGAGAATGTTAAATATCTCTTTTGATGAAGCTTCAAGAAGAAATCCGGGAATTGCTGATTCTGGGGTCATCTTTATAGATCAGAATGGATTAGTCCTCTACACATGGTACTCAATGTAAACAGATACATGCTCAAACAAGCTATAAAGCGGAGTTTAGATCTATTCCCTATGACCTTCCTAAAGCTAAAGGAATGGATCACAAAAATAAATAAATTAGCAGATTCAAACACTACAGCTGCAGACCCATCTTCCAAAGTGAGAACATCCGAGGTTTCTTAGAGCTGATTGGAGGAAGATAAAAGGAGTACTTCTTATAAGAGATTCTTTTCTACTTCTTCAAAAGTAAGATTTGCAGCAGACGTAATGTAAGAATTGCGAGAAACCAAACTTAGAATAGTTTAAACTCGATTAAGCTTGTTATCTTCTTCTTTTTTTGACTTTGCATAGGACGATCGGCGTAATGGTGCAAACCTAGTTGGGATGATTTATGCCGCAGTGATGCAGCTCTTCTTCCTTGTATGTCAGTCTTTCTTTTATCAATAAAAAATATTACTATCATTTCACTTTCTTTCTCTTTTGTATTTCCACTTCTAAATATCTTTCTTTCAGAGCTTCAATCATACTCGAATAAATAACAACTTTCAGGCATACTTAGTGACAAACAATACATGATTACCTCAAAAAAAGCATCAATAAGGAATTCATTGTAACCATAATAAGAAGCCAAGTCTCTCTTAAGCTGATCAACATAATCCTTCCGCTTTATCGAATAAACATAATTCTCCGGTGGACCTTCTCTTTGCCTCAAATCCTTGAAGTTCGATAGCACTCGGGCAACTAACAAAAACATAAATAAATAAATAAATAACACACAAGTTATAAACTTCACACAAACCGAGTAAATGGGTAAGCTTGAAATGATAAATTGATTTCACTCACTCTCTTTAATTCTTCGTTGAAGACTTGAAAGATCGGGTGGTCGAATTTTCTCTTCTTCAATCTCCTAATTCATTTATCAAACACAAAACACCACACATTTAGCTCAAACAAAACTCCCAATTCAAATAAAACTATCTAAATCATCTCCAAATAGTACTAAAAATCCAAAAAAAATACTCTTTTAATCACAAACCTCTTCCGTAGGCAATCGAAAGTCAGATTCCTGTTTAATATTCGTCTGCAACTCCTCCTCAGCATTCTTAGCTATTATCTCATTCTCCAAATCGATTTTCACCGATTTCTTCCCAATGTCATGACTCGAATCAGAATCCGAATCCGAATTATCCACTAAAACTACAACATACATGAGTAAAATTCAAAACCCTAAATCCTAAATTACACGAAATCAAATGATAAAAAAAACTCAAATTGTTCACGAATCACTGTACCTTCCTCTTCTTTGTCTTCATCGTCATCATTTCCTTGAAGGATATCATCAGCGTAAGTATCAACCTCATCATCATCATCATCATCACTGCCGAGAGAAATACGTCAGATAGAGAATCGTTCTCTTCTTCATCTTCTTCTTCGTTTGAAGGAGGTGGAGGCGAGTGTTGAAGTTTAGGTTTCTTAGAGAGAGGTTCTCGAAGCTTTTGCTTCTTCAATGGTGATTGTTTCGATGGTTTCCCGCCTTTTTTCTTGGTGATTGAAGTTGCCGCCATTGAAGCTTGCTTCGAAGAAGAAGAGAGTGAGACTGTGAAGGTGAAGATCTGTTTAGCTAAACCTATGACGACGTAGTAAGAGCGTCTCCAACAGAGTTTGACGAAATTGGTAAAATATGACTACACCATTGGGTCTATGTTAAAAGCACTTATGTGCCGGTCGCAGAATGGCGATACACCGAGGGTCCATGTTATAAGCACTTATGTGCCGGTCGCAGAATGGCGATACACCGAGGGTCCATGTTATGAACACTTGGTGAATACACACTGACACGGACCAACTTAAACTCAAGCTTGGCACGTGCGGCACTCGAGTTACCTGTCTCAAGTAAGCCTAATTATTCGTCTCTTTCAATCGTTTATTAACACAACATCGCATAACATCACAAAATCTCAAGGCAACACAAACACTGTACAAAGGGTCTTTGAAAGCATCATTTCATTCATATATCAACAACTATTACAAAGCACTATTACAAAGCTTTTAATTCATTCTTGGATGTATCGGAGTCAAGTCCTCTACATATATAGCTACTAAGTAAATGACTAATAACCAAAAGGAAACATCAAAGTTGGAGACGAAACGTACTCCCCTTTTTGCATAATCTATGCTTTACAAAAATAAACCAAAATTTATACATGGCTTTATTACATCCTAAGGCTACTCTGTACAAAATTTTGGCATGATCGGACCAATACGTCACACTCTCTCCCACTTAGTTTGGAGACGCCCTTATCGACTTCTTCTTCTTCCACCTCTGCTGGTTCTCTTTCCTCTCTTGCTTGGCCTCAATCTTCTTGAGTCGGACCAGAAGGGGAAGAGAATCTTGGTGCTCCCAGCTGGCTTCTGTTTCTAGTAGGTCCTTCTACTTTATTAGGTACTCGTAGACTTCCTCCATGGTGTCCAGGTCAACATGGGTTACTCTGTGAGCAAGAACATTCTCTGGAACTTGGACTGGGCTGACTGGTTTGTGAGGAACCTGAGGTCTGACGGTACTTCTGATTGGATCTTCCTTGTCTTGGTAGTAAGGCTTTAGGGTACTGGCATAAATGCCACACCCCAAAATCTGCCTTCTGATAAAAATCATTAAGCAAATTCTAAGGCCTAACAAGTCGGGCATCCCACGGATGAAACCCCACAGATGTGTTATATTTCTAACGAAATTAACTACATCTACTTACTAAAGAAAAGCAGCGGAAAATAACTCAATTATATTAAAATGAATAGAAATTAATAAAATTCTAAACTAACTCTAAAAATGAGAATTAGACTACGACGATGAAATATGAAATTATTATTATAAATACCCTACGACAACTCAGCGATCCAAAGAACTCCAAAGAATCCTGAAACTGATCAGCCAAGCCTCACCAAACAAAATCCTACCGTGCTCGACCTCCTGAAAAATATAGCGCACAGGGCGTCAAGCAAGCACAATTATTACCGGTCACTGAACATGACAGCCCGATCTATTATACAAAAACACTAGTGTGATATAATACCCTATAATTATATATAAATGATGCAATGCATTGAGGAAATGAGGTTCAATTATTAAGGTTGTTTTTAAGCGTCGGCGCCAACTAATATTATAAAATAGTTATAAAGTATTATTAGGTGTGGGAGATAACTGACAGACGATGTACACAGGGTCACTTTTAATTCAGTGGGACCACACTCTCGCACCCTTCTGTCATCAACAGAAGCGTATCTCTTATTGGCGAGCCAGGGATTGGCGGATTCTTTTTTAGTGAGCCAGGAATTAGCGGGGAAATCACCGGATCAAGGTGGTCAAAGATTTTCAACCTACAGGTCTAAAGCCTATTTTATTGTCACTTTCAGGGATCTAAGGTCACGGGATGCTCGCGTAGCATGCAACCGAGAAGTAACAGGGAATGAATTTTGGGACTTGCAACCCGGGAACGCTGATAAACAGTTACCTCATATTTTGTTTAGGAACTCAAACCCAAGGACCCTGACAACATAGCCCTACTGTGTACATGACTCTAAGTTATCCTATGCATGAATGATTTACGAGACCGACACTCAATCAAAATGCCCTATCTGTCATTGCTCCATAGGCAATGAGATTATATCATATGATTGGCGATCTTATGCTCAATGACCTTTTTACCCTCACATATATAAGAGTGAGTCTTAGTCGTTGATATTATACTCTGATTATTAATGATCCTCTTCCTTAAGTTATTAAAGGATATATCCGTAAAGTCCTATAATCGTGGCTAAGTTAAGCCGTGTGCCAAATACCTCTCTTGACACTTACAAAAAATTTAGGTATCCTATCATGTCGCAAAATGTATATTAGACTATCCGATAACTCCCAAAAGTTAGGGTATTATAGAGTGCCAATCCTATGTCTATTAATTTGCATACTAATACCAACAGTACCTGCTATGTTATATTAGGTTATCATTTCTTCCAAAATTCAGATTTCTACAGTACTTAGTAATTACATATTCTCGACCATATACATCATACGAGATTATCAATTCCAACAGGTAGTCTTTACAGAAAATATGGAGAAGAAATTATGCATTATAGCTAACGATAAAATAGTTTAACATGGCTGCATATTATATACACTAACTCGAACGATTTAGATGAACTATCCTACTCTTGAATGCTAATATTATGATCTTCAACTACTCCCTTATACAATAACAGACTGTTCATTATTAACTGTTGAATGAATTAATATAAGGATTTTAAGGTATAATGATAACTCTTAACATGGAATTATGCTTATACCCCAATTTACATCTATACATTATATCAATGTGTCATACGATGCTCAGAAATAATTATACTTGCCTAAAGATTGAATGCTTAAGAAGAGCAAAGCAATGATCCTTCCCTTTACTAGAACAATAACAATTTCACTCTCGAACACTCGCTCAGAATTTCCAGCCACCACAAGAGATGAATGATTTGCAATTGTAAAAGGAGAAGAGATAGGTTAGGAATTCGGGGTTGGGGTTAACTTTTCTCCTGATTTCAAAAATAAAAAGAGGGAAGAAAGGTTAAAGGAGGAGAAGTAGGAGAAGGATGAGGAGAAGAAGGAGAAGGATTTAGGAATTCAGTGGTGGGCCTGACCAAGTTTCCCCAATTTCTAAAGCTAAGAAACCATACTAATGTACACCCAAGTCAAGTTAAGCAAAAAAAAACCTCTAGCACAACCAAGAAAGAAAAATAAAATAACGGGGTACTACAATAAAACACTGGATGGATGAAACGAAGGTAGCGTGGCAGCTGAAGCTTGTAAGAAACCTTCCCAACTTTGCCAATGATCGGTATTGGACCGATATACTTGGGTACCAAGCCTTGGTGTACAATGTCACCTCGGTGCTTGTGGTGAGATTTCTTGATCAGAACAAGGTCTCCCACTTGGAAAGGATCTGGTCATCTCTTCTGATCTGCCCACTTCATCATTCAGGCGGACGTTTTTCCCAAATAGGCCCGAGCAATATCAGTATTTCTCTGCCATTCCCTTGCAAACTGGTAGGCTTTCGGAACGCTTCCTTTGTAACCGGAGACCACCGTGAGCGGTGTGAGGGGTTGTTGTCCCAATAATATCTCAGAGGGACTCTTGTTGGTTGAGAAACTCTTTTGTAGATTAAAGCAAAACTGTGCTACACCCAGGAGTTTGGCCCAGTTATTCTTGTTTGCCCTGACGAAGTGCTGGAGGTACTCTTCCAACATTGCATTGAAGCGTTCGGTCTGACCATCTGATTGCGGATGGTTACTAGTAGAGAAGTTAAGAGTGGATCTCAGTAATCTGAATACTTCCCTCCAAAACTTCCCAATAAATCTCGGATCTCTATATCTGACAATGTCATGTGGTACGCCCCAATACGTAACAACGTGCTTCACAAATAGATGCGCTGTTTTATTCACCATACAAATAATCGGGGCTGGAATGAACGTCGCATACTTAGAGAACCTGTCAATGATCATGAGTATGAAACCATATCCTTTAGTCTTAGGAAACCCGAAGATAAAGTCCATAGAGATGCTTTCCAAAGGTCGTGTTGGTACAGGAAGCTGTCCCAGCGGCAAGTCCCGATCCACTTTGTCTTGCTGGCAAATGTGACAAGTCCGCGTAGAATCCATCACATTATTTTAATCATTGGGCCAATAGTAACCACTGTGCAGCAAGGATAGTGTTCTCCGTCAACCCGGATGGCCTGCCCAAAGAGTATCATGGCACTCCTTTATCAGCTTCCGTCTTAGTCCTACGAACTGAGGAACATAAATTTGTTGTCCCTTAATATATAAAAGACCATCTTCAACCCAAAACTGCTTTGTCTTCCCCTGTTTCACCAAGTTAATGATGGCCTGGGTCTGAGGATCTATTGTCAACCCTTCACGGATCCTATCTTGGAGAGTACTGGTAACATGAGAGTGTGATTGTTCGGCAGCTATATAGATGGCCTCTAGTTCAGCTTTACGGCTCAACACATCAGGTACATTGTTCATCCTCCCTGGCTTGTGCTCGAGCTCTAAATCAAACTCTACTAGAAACTCTTGCTAACGAGCTTGCCTCGAGGTCAACTTCTTCTGTGTAAGGAAATGGCTTACCGCACTATTATCGGTCTTCACGAGAACCTTCATTCCCAACAAATAGTATCGCCATACTCGTAGACAATGCATAATAGCTAGGAGTTCCTTCTATTGGGCTGAATACCTCCTCTTTGTGTCATTCAGCTTCCTGCTTTCGTATGCTACCGGATGTCCCTCTTGTAACAATACTCCCCCGATAGCAAAATCAAACGCATCGGTATGTACCTCAAACAGCTTGGTAATATCTGGCAAGGCTAAGACAGGATTGTTAATCACTGCATGCTTCAGATTGTCAAAGACTGCTTAACATTTCTCGGACCAAGACCAAGATAAGTCCTTCTTGAGAAGATCTGAAAGAGGTGTCACGCTCTTCGAATATCCTTCGATGAACTTCCGGTAGTAGTTCACGAGGCCAAGGAAGGAACAAACTTCTGTAACCTCTGTAGGAGCTTTCCACTCCTCAATAGCGCAGAGCTTCCCCATATCCATACGGATCTGTCATCCGCCAATAATGTGTCTAAGAAACATAACTTGTTCCTAGGAAAACGAGCATTTCTCTAACTTAACATAGAGATGGTTCTGTCGTAGGACTTGGAATACCAGGCGAAGATGCTAAAGATGTTCTTCCATAGTGCGGTTGTAGATAAGAATATCATCCAGATATACCACCACAAACTTTTCGATATGTTTTCGGAAGAGCTCATTCGTAAGAGTATAGAAAGTTGCAGGAGCGTTGGTCAGGCCGAATGGCATGACAAGAAATTCATATTCCCCATACCGAGTGGAACAAGTCGTCCTCGGTTCATCCACGGCAACAATCCTGACCTGATAGTAACCCGATCTCAAATCAAGTTTAGAGAAGTACTTCGCAGATGTAAGTTGTTCAAATAAGTTGGCAATGAGCAGTATTGGATACTTGTTCTTCACCGTTACCTTGTTCAGGGCTCGATAGTCGACACATAATCGCAGACTTCCATCTTGTTTCTTCTGAAATAAGGTCGGGGCACCATATGGCACCTTTGAGGGGTGACTAAAACCCAATTCTAATAGTCCATCAAGCTGTTTCTGAAGCTCTGCTAGTTTAGGCGGACTCATTCTATATAGTCCTTTTGTATGAGGCTTGGTTTTAGGGATTAGCTCAATCTGATGATCGATAGGCCTTCGGGGAGGTAACACCTTTGGCAGTTCCTTCGGCATCACATCCTTGAACTTAATAAGCACTTCGGAGACTTCCGTCGGTACGGCACAGTGAATGTGATCATCCGGTTTTAGCCGTAGGGTAGCAAGGTAAGTCAACTCCCCTCGCTTCAGTCTCTTCTCCAACTGAATAGCTGATAGAGTCTGTTGTCATCTCTATACATGGACATTTGTATGATTGAGGGATTATCGCCAAAAATCCCCAAGGAATTGACGAACGGCATCGACACTGCTTTGTAGTAGCGGAGAAAGTCCATCCCCAAGATAATCTTGAAATCATCCAATGTCATTGCGAGAAGGCTAACTTTCCACTCCACTGTCCCATCTTAACTGGAACAAACTTGGCAACACCATGTATCGGCATCGCGGCAGAGTTGATAACTTTCATCCGGCTAGAATCTTTCACCAAACGCAGTTTCAGAATATTCGCCTCTTGAATGACGATAAAATTATGGGTAACACCTGTATCGACCATCGCCAAAGTGCTCTGCTCATTAATTATGAGGTCCACGTACATGAGTCCCTTCTTAGGCTTAATCTCTGGCAACTAAGTGGTCACGACATTGAGCAAGTAAAGATAACCCATATGAGTTTCACCGCTATCATTTCCCTGAGTAGTGTCATCGGCTTGGTCCCATTGCGGCGCCATTAAAGCATTCAGGGCCGTCTTCTAAGGATACTGATAAGCTCTGTGATTCCCTCCACAAAGAAAATACTTCAAGTTCCCAGGACGCCCTTAAAACCTGGGCGAGGAGGAAGCGCCACCATTGTTACGTGGCCTGTGATACTCCCTTCTGGAATTGGAGCTCGAGGCACCACCTGTACTTGCTCCCCCACTTCTGTTCTGGCCTTGACCTTGGTCTCCCCCACTTCTTGCTTGGTATCCCCAATTCTTGCCCTTATTGTAATTATAGGAGGATATCGTTCTTTGTTACGACTGGGAACTAAACTGAAACTGAGTCGGTCGATGTTCACCCTGCATAGGAGTGTAGTCGTTGATACGCTCAGCAGAGGTCATTGTGGAAGCCAAATCTTAAACCCGTTGCCTTTGCAATTCATTCTGGAACCATGGTTTCAGACCTTCCAAGAAACAAAACAACTTATCCTTTTCAGACATGTCGCGGATATCTAATATCAGGGCTGAGAACCGCTTCACATACTCACGGATGTTGCCGGTTTGCTTTAGTTACCTTAAACCCCTCCAAGCAATGAACTCAACATTCCCGGGTAAGAACTGATTCTTTAGCTCTTTCTTCAAGTCATCCCACGTTCCAATAGTACAATGACCGATCTGGATCTCAGTATACTTAGTGCGTCACCATAGTTTAGCATCACCGGCGAGGTACATGGTTGTCATCGACTCCTTTGCACCTTCGTTATCAGGCCTGACCACATTGAAGTACGTCTCCATATCAAAGAGGAAGCTATCTACCTCCTTTGCGTCCCTCGCTCCCTCGTACGCCTTAGGTTTGGGGAATTTAATCCTGGGTTATTCTATACCGCGCCCAAAAGTGCTGGTTTACCATTTCCAACAACTTTAACTAAGAGATTTACCTTCGAAAAAAGTTCAGCCACCTAATCCAAAAAAGTAACCATATTCCCTTCAACCACTCCTTCTAGCGTAACGAGACGTTCGCCCATATGGGTCGGATCGTCTGAGAACCCGTCCAATCGTTCCTCCAAAGTCGTTACTTGATTGATAATCTCACTTAGAGCTTGCATTTTTCCTCTAATTGGTTCAACCGCGTTTGATTATTCAAGGGCCTGGGATTGACGGGTGGTCCTGCCACATGCGGGGCAAGGACCTGAGCGGGGTCGGTAGCATTCGGACCCTCCGCCATAGCAACTAGATCACTTTCTACTCAAACAATAGCTCTGATATCAACTGACACGGACCAACTTAAACTCAAGCTTGGCACGTGCGGCACTCAAGTCACCTGTCTCAAGTAAGTTTAATTATTCGTCTCTTTTAATCGTTTATCAACACAACATTGCATAACATCACATAATCTCAAGGCAACATAAACACTCTACAAAGGGTCTTTTGAAAGCATAATTTCATTCATATATCAACAACTATTACAAAGCTTTTAATTCCTTCTTGGATGTATCAGAGTCAAGTTCTCTACATATATAGCTACTAAGTAAATGACTAAGAACCAAAATGAAACATCAAAGTTGGAGACGAAGCGAACTCCTCTTTTTGCCTAGCCTAAGCTTTACAAAATAAACAAAAATTTATACATGGCTTTATTACATCCTAAAGCTACTCTGTACAAAATTTGGGCTTGATTGGACCAAGGCGTCACACACACCAACTCAAACTGTTTTCGTTTGGTAAGCAACAATGAGCTGAACCTCTATCTCATTAGGTTCAGAGTTTGAACTCCTGATGATGTGGTGTTCGAGTAGCTGAAAACTGTGTGTTAGGAGACTGAATTGAACGACAGGACCGACCATGGGGGTGTGCGACATGTACGACAACATAGGGCTCGAAAGGAAAAGGGCCAAAGAAAAGAAAAATGCATATAGCTTAAACAAACAAACAAAAAATTACATTGAGCCGAAACTAGTTCAAATTCGACCTAAGAGTATACAAAAGTCATGAAACCAAACCCAATTATCTAGAGAGGCCTACAAACGTAAGTACTACAACGACAACAAAAATCCTAGACAACAAACAAATCAAGTAAAAATGGGGACTTTTATTTTTCGCACGTGACCTTAAAAAAGGATACGGCTAGCCTTCTGAACGGGTGTGAATTTTTGTTAAGGAATTTAAAGTTGTGAAATGAACTCATTTACAGTCTTTAGATCTAGAAAATGACGGGTTAAAACTAGGTATCGGTTCAAAAGGCCAAAAATGATTTACATTTTGTGTGAAAATTTATTTAGATATCGAAGGCACGATTACTATCAACGATGTATAATAGAAATCTCAATTTTTCATAGACCGAGCATCAAGCCCACACCATCTCTAGTCTCACTAGTCTCAGCCATGCCCATGCTCAAATGTTTGTCAACTGGCACTTTGTTGGAGTCTTGCAAATTGCAACTAGTGCATGTAAAAGAGCCAACGCAACACAAGGTAAATATGCGAGGATGCAAAGTACAGCAATCACGAGCTAGCACTATTGTGTCCATTATGTATACCTACATCTTATCCATATTTTGTCGACTGGCCGAAGTCTCTGAACTCAATAATACGGTGCGCGAGGGTCCACATTCCCAAGGATGCACTCCTCCATTTCTTTTTATCTTCTCCACTAACTAAATAGCCTTCTCAACCGAATGTCCACATCCGACTCGACTTCAGGCAAAGTTCAACGGTCTCAGTCTGAAGCCATCTAAGTCATACAAAAAGAGTACGTCCCCACTCTATTGTGGCTCATCTACAAATATGTCATCAATCAAGTCCGCGTTCAAATGATTGAACGCGTGAACACACACAAAGATATCCACTGATCCGAAATTAGGGGTACTTTACTTTCTTCATTTCCCACTAACAAAAATGTTTTTGTTTTTGTAAGGGCAGTTTATGAGCAGTAGGGAGAGTTGGGGAACCGTTGACCTCAGAACATCTCCTAAAGTACTTCACTCACTTGGTTTTCCTCCTCAATAAACAAGGTGCAATTTTGCATTTTTACGTTGCGATCGAGCACCTGCTTTTAAGCATCTGTTGCGAAAACCTACTTTTAAGCATCTGTTGAGAAAATCAACTGAGGTACTGTCTGATGAAATTTTGACCTCACCCATAGTCAAATTTTTTTTTTTTCACCCAACCTAGTGATCTACTTTAAAAATACTCCTACACCACACATTTGGCATTTGATTGACTTTAGATCCTCAAAATTATTCTCCCCGGAGTCAAAGACTTCACTAGTGTTCACCCAACAAGGGGCTACCACAAATTTATTTTGCTCTTATATGCTAGCTTTGACAAAAATGTACTCATTGAGTTATTGGCTTGTTTCTTATAAATCGTCCTCTTTTGTCATGAGGTATGTATTGTCTCATATTCTAGGATCTCTGCATGTGAATAAGGTCACACATTGCCCATACAATCTTTACACCCAATCTTTAGTTGTCAACCAAAATCAAAACAACCACATTACCACACTGAGAGAGAGAGAGAGATAAATGTGGAGACCTCTCTACAAATTTAGATACCAAACTCAGTTTCACAGCTAAGAGAAGACCAAAGTTTGTTACTAGTTTATATTTTTTTAACAAGAAGTTGTAAAAGATCTATAGAGTCAATGCGGGGGTCTTCTCTATTTTCAGTTTTATTTTATTTTTACAGATCTACAAAAATAGAATATTATTGTTTAAGGGTTTCTTAAAACTGAATCAAATTGAATAATCTTGTTTAATTATCCTTAAAAGTAGTAGTGTTTTTGTGTTTGTTTAAAAGTAGGTGCATTGCAACATTTTAATGTTAATGCATACTAATTATTAATCATATTATACAAAAACCAAATATAATCGTAATCGTTAGATCCCCTAGCTAGATATAACTATTGTGGAAAAAGGGAGTAAGTATATTGGGAAGGCGACTAACTAGTGAAGCTGATAACTCCACTGACGCTTAGAATTAAGTTCAGAGCAGGATACCATAACTTAGAATCTCATTTTAATTGTCACCGAGGTCTTTTGAGGTAAACCCCCACCAGAATACCATACATTAGAATCTTATTAGTTATTAGAGCATCTCCTAAAGTGCTTCACTACCTTGGAATCCAAGGTGCTACATGGGATTTTCGACCTCTAACAATGCCTCGTTGACTTAGATTTCCAACTCAAAAAGTAAGGTTGAGTCAACCTTGGTTTTTAACTTCGCGATTGTGAGCCTAAGTGTTGGATGTCTGTTTGTTTTCTAATCAGGCGCCCAAGTCTTATGCACCTGATGAAAAAAATAAAAAAATTATTCAAAACAAATAAAACATGCGACAGTATTGGAGGAAATAGAATCTCACTAACTTGGATTTTACATTTTTTCAACCGTGAGGCAATTTAGGAGATGCTCTTATGATTAACTTAATACAAATGCCTTTTGAGATAAAACCCCACCAGGATAATTAGGATAATTGTGAACTGGGACTAGATAACATATACAATTATGAATAAAGACTAGATCACACACATGATTCTGAGACTAATTTATAGGAGTAAAGTAAGGAGATAACAACCAGTATCTTTATAACACAAATCTTATTGTTACCATGCCAGCCTTGTTTTCTTCTTAACATTTGCCTATATTAAGAAGATCTGAATCTTTAAGGAGAGAGAGAAAAAAGTAGATAGGTATATCCTCGTCTTGAGGAGAAGAAGAAAGGGTATCTCATTACTTCTCTTCTTCTGTAAGAGCACAAGGAGAAACAGAGAGAAAGAGAGCAATGACAGGTCGTTTCGCAGAAGATGGTGTTGTTCCCTACCAAACTAAGGATTCTAATGGCCTAACACAAGGTAATAGCTCTATCTATATCTATATCAATATCAATATCTATCTAACTATCTCTGTGTTTTGAATTGTTATATGCAGAGGAACTGGAGAATTCACCGATAGAACAAGTGCGGTTAACGGTGCCTACAACAGATGACCCGTCATTGCCATGCCTAACGTTCAGAACATGGACGTTAGGCCTAATATCATGTGCGTTGTTGGCATTCTTGAACCAGTTTTTTGGATACCGACAAAACCCGCTTACTGTTTCATCAGTATGTGCTCAAATTATTTCGCTACCAGTCGGAAAGCTTATGGCAGCAACACTTCCAACAAAACTAATCACAATCCCAATCGTGGGATGGACGTTTACAATGAATCCAGGTCCTTTCAACTTGAAAGAACATGTTCTCATTACTATTTTCGCCAATTCTGGTGCTGGTGGGGTTTATGCCATTAATATCATCACCATTGTTAAAGCGTTTTATCATCGGAACTTGCATCCCTTTGCAGCTTTCTTGTTGTCGCAAACAACACAGGTACATTTATTCTTTTTTCGCTTTTTGTTTCTTTCGATCCAAATCATAAATTTTGTCCGACATAACATCACTTTTTGGATCGAAATCTATCATAACAATAAATTGTTGATTTCGAAATAATAAATTTTAGATGACTTATGTATTCATGCAAAGTCAATCTCCCCCCATGTGATTTATTGTTAGCAATTTAACTAGCCAAGTTTGCTAGTTCGATAAGGCGAGATGACCGATCTTGAGGTTTCAGAGGCGTCCCTTCGTTCTTTGCTAAACTTTGGGGACTAAGCGAGTGCATGCTTGGCCTATACCTAGGGTGTTGATGCTTTGTTTTCTGTTCAAATAGACTTTAGTTGCGACTCAACACAGGGCCGTGCCTGGCTCATAGAGACATGCAAATAAATATTTAGTTACAAAAGAATTCCCAAATATAATTTTGTTTAAATCTTTTAATTTTGCTCTAATGTTTTATATTTTTATGGAAATCTAGCTGTTGGGGTATGGTTGGGCCGGTGTTTTCAGGCGATATCTCGTGGACTCTCCCTACATGTGGTGGCCGGTTAATTTAGTCCAAGTTTCTCTATTCAGGTTCTCGTTCTCTCTTAACTGGGATTCGATTTGGTTTAAGTCATCATCAAGTCACTAAATTGATTTGATAATAAGATTATTAAAAGCGTGTTTATATGTTTATAGGGCGTTGCATGAGATTGATCTGAGGCCGAAGGGCGGACTAACGAGGCTCCAATTCTTCTTAGTGGTTCTAATATCAAGTTTTGCTTACTACATTGTTCCTAACTACTTCTTCCCGTCGATTACTGCTCTGTCCTTTGTTTGTTGGATATGGACAAAGTCGGTCACCGCCCAACAAATTGGATCAGGTCTCCACGGCCTTGGTATTGGATCCGTTTCGTTGGATTGGTCCTCCATATCTAGTTTCTTAGGAAGTCCCTTAGCTTATCCTGGATTCGCCGTTATTAACACCTTGGCCGGGTTTTTCTTAATTGTTTACGGTGTAGTCCCCATTGCTTATTGGACTAATTCTTATAACGCTAAGCGTTTCCCCATCTTTTCGTCTCACGTGTTTGATGCCGAGGGAACTCCCTACAACATTTCTAGGATCCTCAACGAGAAGACCTTCTCAATGGACTTGACTCAATACAATAGCTATAGTAAAATTAACCTCAGTATATTTTTCGTCTTCAGTTACGGTTTAAGCTTTGCAACACTAGCCGCAACGATCTCACACGTTGCTCTCTTCCACGGAAAGTAAGTTTTTTTTTCATTCAGAAGTTGTTAATAATCAAAAAATAAATGACCCATTCGGCATTTTATGATGTGTTGGGTGTTTGTTTGTTTTTCAGGTCAATCTGGCAAATGTGGAGACGAACAACGAAGTCGGTAAACAGTCAGGTAGATGACGTGCACACGAGATTGATGAAACAAAATTACAAACAAGTTCCGCAATGGTGGTTCCACGTAATCCTTGTTCTAATGGTGGGTTGTGCCTTGTTTGCCTGCGAGGGATTCAACAAACAACTTCAACTTCCGTGGTGGGGAATTCTACTTGCATGTTGTTTGGCGCTATTTTTCACATTGCCTATTGGGATCATTCAAGCTACAACGAATATTGTAAGACTCCTCGCTTCTTTATTGTTAGCAATTGATATGATATTGTATAATTAGCGCTAACTTAATGTATTTTTAATGTGTGCAGCAACCAGGGTTAAACGTTATTACAGAGTTGGTAATCGGGTATATATACCCAGGGAAGCCTCTTGCCAATGTGGCTTTTAAGACGTACGGTTACATTAGCATGTCTCAGGCGATTACGTTCCTTAGTGACTTCAAACTCGGACACTACATGAAGATCCCTCCAAGGTCTATGTTCGTCGTTCAGTTGGTAGGTACACTTGTTGCATCTTCCGTTTACTTCGGGACAGGGTGGTGGCTACTAGAGTCAGTAGAGTATATCTGCGACCCTGTGAAATTGCCAGAGGGGAGTCCATGGACATGCCCGGGAGATGACGTGTTCTACAATGCATCAATCATATGGGGAGTAGTTGGTCCCTTACGAATGTTCGCAAGGCTTGGAAACTACGGTGCAACCAACTGGTTCTTCCTCATTGGACTATTAGCGCCTGTCCCTGTTTGGTTCTTTGCACGCTTATACCCTGATAAAAAATGGATAAAGTTGATCAACATGCCAATCATACTTGGCTCTACAATGAGCATGCCACCAGCAAGAGCAGTGAATTATTTGGCGTGGGGAGCTGTAGGTCTATTCTTCAACTTCTTTGTTTACAGGCGATATAAGGGATGGTGGGCAAGACATAACTATATCTTATCGGCCGCACTTGATGCTGGGGTTGCGTTCACGGCAATATTGATGTATTTCAGTCTTCAAATCAAGGATATAAATGGGGTAAGTTGGTGGGGATTGGATTTGGATGATCATTGTCCATTGGCAAAATGTCCTACAGCTCCAGGGATAATCGTTGACGGATGCCCTGCAATTCTATGAGACGATCTACATTATCTTTAGGAAATTTATGTATTTATATAATTCTTATTACTAGAGAAAGTAGTGGGTAGTGGCAGCGAAAAATGATAGATGATACTGGCCATACTCATTCATGTATAGACTCTCTCGCTCTCTCTGCACTAATTAGAATCGCGTTTCAATTCTTAATCTTGCAAGTTTTTTTTATTTTCTTGCTAATTTTTTTTCTTTAATTCATATATGGACAAAGATTAGCTTCTTTTATGCAAGAAAATCAAATCGGTAAATCTTAAAATGGGGTGTTTTGTGTTCGTTGAATCCCAGTGTTATTAGTAGTAATCCATTGCTCATAGGCAAATGTGAAGAATATAGAGATCCTGACCTGTTCTGTGATCCTAATGGATTACTAATTTCGTGACCTGACTTGATCCGACCTGTTATGCTAATTTTTTTTGCAAATTTTCAATCCTTGCAATATTAAAATCTAGCAATTAACAATATAGCATGGGGAAGGATTCCCCTACACTCTCATTTTGCTACACACCTCCTACACTCTCTCCTCTCCACTCAAAACGCCACCTCACCTGCCAACTCAGTTCTCCCTCTCTCCCAAAAAATACAAAAAAAAAAACTCTCTCTCTCTCTCACTCGCCGAAACTCACTCACTAAATCAGTCTCTCTCTCCACTGAGCTCAACAACGTACTCTATGTCGCTCAGTTGCTGTCAGTCACTCCGTGTAGTCCTCCGACAACTCCTTGCTCTCACTCACTCACTCTCTCTCTATCTTACGGTGGTGACCAGTTGTTCTGTCTCTCAGTCGGCATTCTATTTGTTCTACGGGAATTTAAAAAGTGAATATTGGCATAATAGATTCTCTCTCTTACGGTGGTGACCAGTTGTTCTGTCTCTCAGTCGGCATTCTATTTGTTCTACGGGAATTTAAAAAGTGAATATTGGCATAATAGATTCTTAGAGGAGTTGGGAGAAAGCTGGGAGTCATCTTCCGAAGAATCTGATTGAAGGGAATACGTTTGGGATTAGGGACCTATATATAGAGGAATTTGTATCATTGATAACTGATCGCGTTTTTACAAGATCAGGTCATGGTGAATCGTAATAACCCAATCCGTTAGTTAAAAAATCAAATCATTAACATATCAGGTCGTAGATGATCGTTTTTTTTATTCTTCGCCTCCACATTGACAGAGTAACGCGAACATAGCTTTCTATAGAGTTACAATGAGCCTCTATGTTGTGGCTGAATACCACAATTTTTTTATCAAACACCCGTAGGAAATGTTTTTTTTTTTTGCACCAAAATGATTTTCAAAACACCCGAAACTTCACGAAACTTAGTTAAAAACCATGGTATGGTATGTGTGAACCGTAAACCCTAAACCTCTCTCTCTTTCTCTGCAATTCGAAACGATGCCTAGGGTTTCAGCTCTAAACATGCCAGACGTGCCAACGGGGCAACTCCCGCCCCATTTGGAGCTCCAGAGAACCCGTGTTTCATGCGCTTCAGATGCACCCACACATGTAATTTTCTCAATTTCACTTTCATTGGTTCGCAATTCAAATTGTGATTTTTTTGTGATTTTTTGTTGTTGTGATTTTGAAGACTGGGAACATCTTGTATTCGGGAGCTTACGCGGAGATGGGTGTTGATAATAGTTTGTGCTTTGATGAGTTTTTGAAGAATTTCAGAGTTGATGTTATTAGCGTTGAGGAGGACGAGATGGAGTTTGATATGATTGGGATTGATGCTTCGATTGCAAATGCGTTTCGGAGGATCCTTATAGCTGAGGTAATGTAATGTTAAGAAAAAGATTTGATTTTTATTGTTGAGTGTTGATGAATTTTTAGAGTAAAGTTTGTTTTTTTGGCTTATTTTGAGGTGAAATGGTTCGATTGGGATCATATTGTATACCGTAGAGTGTGGTTTTTTGTTAGATTTTAGGTGTTTCTGAACATTTGGAAGAGTGGGGGTTATTAAACAATCTCTTGTTTTGTGGTAATGATAATGTTATAGGTTTTGTTTGTTATAAGGGAAATTATATTTCTGAGGCAGGAATTGGTGACTATTATATTCACGTGTGATAGGAAAGTTTAGCTAATCAAATGGAGAAATTGCTGAATCATTGAAAATATTTGCTATTGGAGGAAATATTTCTTATGTAGCACGCGTAGACTTAATAATAACGAAATGGGTTCAGGTAAAAAGGATAAAGTGACCAAGGTACTAAAAGTGCGTGTGGAAGCTAAACAATTGGCCCCAACATAATCTTTTGTAAATCGGATGAAGGTAAAGTTGCATATAGTAAAACCAAGGAAGGGTTCCTACAATTTTTAAATATGACGAGGATATCCCTTGCTCTCTCATTCCAAAACCCTGCTCTCTCCTAACAAGTAGCTCTAGTTCAAAACTGATTGGGCTCGGTTCATTGAATCCTTTCACCTCCAAATGATATGATATGATATATTTTTATTTACATAGGTGAAGGCCCTCAAGTTTTTTGGCAAGCCATATGCCCCAGAAGAGATCGAAACTGTTCTGCTTAATGCATCGATACTTAACATGGACCTTAATGTTTAGTTTCTAGCTGGTTGCCCCTTTATTCTTGATGTTGCTGTCTAGATATGTATGTGGAAATTGTGTTGTCCTAATAATAATTGTTTTAATTCAGTTTAGTTACATCATGTTGGCAGCTTCCAACAATGGCTATTGAGAAGGTCCTCATTGCAAACAATACATCAGTTGTCCAAGATGAAGTGCTTTCCCACAGGTTGGGCCTCATTCCAATCAAAGTGGATCCAAGGCTTTTTGATTATATGTCAGGTTTATTTCAATCAAAACTCTCATATGTTATCATCAGATATCAGGGTTCAATAATTCGTTAATATATCATGTCATTTAACGCATTTTGTGGGTACGACATCATTATATACTATTGAATCATGATATCCTGCTGCCGTATTGCTGAGAATCTGTGAAAATATATTGACATATGGGTTTATTGTGGAATATCTAACGAGTAAATCATTTTTGGATCAATCACATGTGTTGTATTGGTACTCTAGACTCCCCAATATATCACGATACGTTAACATTTTTGTAATTAAGTATTAATTTCATGTTTATCTCACTTCTGCTATGTGTCAATGGACTAATATGAAACTTGTTCTTCATAGAAACCGATACTCCAAATGAAAAAAATACAATAGTCTTCAAGCTGAATGTTCAATGTGGTCGTAAAGGTGGCCGTCTTACAGGTATCAATCTTTTTCCATTTTTTTATTTTTTATTTCTTCTTTTTATCAGATTATGATTGTAAAGATGATTTTATACATGATACAGTGAAATCTAATGAACTTAAGTGGTTACCAAACGGAAGTGAGTTTGAAATGGTAACTGGCAGTACGTCTTCAGACCCAAACACGAAAAAGAAAACCTATACTTCATTCAGTTGCAGTCAAGACTCATTGCCTGAATTTGCGAATAATCCAATTACTCCTAAGCACGAAGATATCATTATCTCGAAGCTCGGCCCGGGGCAGGTAATTCTGAATAATTATCTACGAAAGGATAATTTCTACGTATGTCCATACTTATAAAAACTGTTTCTATATATAATATCGGAAGAAGGAAAACATTGTATTCTTATAGTGGAATGACCATATGAAACTTTGACTGCATCTGTTTTGAAAATGTAATGTCAAATTTATTTAATGTGGTTTTCTAACAAAATTTTCTGTATAGCTGATTCAACTCAACTATATTTCATCACCAGGTCATAATCAGTAATGGATATACTATACCTGACTCAATTAGTTTTTCTGTAGGAATAAAAGCATATTTAATTCTTGTCGACTACTATAAAACTGAACGCCTACAGCTGCTTCAGAGCTTCAGATTCTCGCTCTTGCTGCTCTTGCTGCACTTTGTGCAGTGATGAGATTCATTTTCTATTTATTTTTCTTTGTAAAGGCAAAAAATGGGAATTTTGGTATTGATAATAATAAGGTGACACAGGTGGAAGTAGATTCCAACAACATCAAGAACAAGAATAGATAGAGACATCAGCAACATCCCCAGAGAACACTTGGCTAAGAGATGTTCCATAGATATTAATTCTGCGTTAAAATACGAGACCACCATGTGTTAGAATCCCTAGAGATGTTTAACCATTTATTTCAAAAGATAATGTGTCTTCCCTGTTAAGAAATTAAAAAGATTACAAGTGATTAGATTATATCTTTGTTTGCAGGGTATTGAACTCGAGGCTCATGCTGTGAAAGGCTTAGGAAAAAGTCATGCCAAATGGTCTCCAGTGTGTACAACTTGGTATAGGATGCTCCCTGAGGTGACAAACCTGTGCTGATTACTACCCCTTATGTTCTTTATCTTGATTTTGGGAATTGTTTACCTCTCCATTGATCAAAGCACAAATATCTTGTTTATTGCCATTGCTCAATGTCACCGAGTGTGTATCAATAGCTTACTTACTATATCTGGATGGCACTTTAAGACAAATAGGGGCAAGATATTTGTTTTTGATTTTTAACTAGAGGACAAAACATTCTCCCTGAATATTTATACTTGAAAGAAAAAATTAAATTAAGTTTATTGTTTTGTAAATAGGTCGTGTTATTACAAGAAGTAAAAGATGAGAAAGCTGAAGAACTTGTAAAGAAATGCCCAGTTAATGTATTTGATATTGAAGATATTGGCAAAGGTAAGTGATCATATCCTTGGATGGAGTTGGAAAAAGTCGCTCTGGAGTAGATAGTATCAAAGTTAAAAGAATAGTAATTTACAAAATGTTGTTTGCTACAGATTTCTGATATTTCGTTTCGATATTTTTATGGCTTATCATGATTTAATTTGGATTTAGGATGGTCTTGTTTTGTTCTGTATTTTTTTTTCTGGACAAGCAGGTAGGAAAAGGGCAACAGTAGCTCGTCCACGACTTTGTACATTGTGTAGGGAATGCATTCGTGGGGATGACTGGGAAAAGCGTGTAGCACTAAGACGTGTTAAAGATCACTTTATCTGTAAGTATAGCGGTTGAATATATGCATCAATTATAAAGTAGGGAATACTATGCTTTAATGCGCAGGTGCACATGCACACACACACACACACACACACACGCACGCACACACACACTATGTTTATTTCTCACACACCTCTTTATCTTTCACTCTCTCTTACGAAGATGCAACTACAACAAACCTCTATTTTCCTGTTTGCTTTGAAGCTTCAACTTTCTCAGTGTAACTCCATTGTTACAAGCTCCAATCTAAGCATTAAAACCTCCTGGACCTGCTGCCTTCTTCAATATTGTGATACCCATTTCGCTGTTTGTTAGTTCTGCTGACACAATTTGTCAAAATTAGCTTTCCCTGTTTGTGGGGTTTTCAAGGCAAGCATAGCTTGTAAGTTTTCTTATTGTTTAGGTTTTAAAATTAAAGTTTCTAGGTTTTCCTAGAGGTTATCTTCCAGAATTATGGGTGCCCAATAGTTTAAATGGAGAATAAAGGTGAACTATTGCTTACTGTGATGTATATTTGGGATTTTGGTATGAGTTGTATTCTGCTTTTGGGCTATTTGGAGGTCTTTGTCAGTTTGGGTAATCTGTAAAATGATACACTTTTGCAGGGGTTGTTGTAAATTGTGTGCAAGGTTCTAGGTTTTGTAGGCATCTTTGGGTGGACATTTGGTATTTTTTTTTGGAGTTAGCTTTGAGGTGTTAAGTTGAGTCACTGATTGAGCAATCTCTAGGGTTTGGTTTTTTTTGGGGGGCTAGTTTTGAGGTGTTAAGTTGAGTCACTGACTGAGCAATCTCTAGGGTTTTACTGTGTGAGCAACTCTGGGTGCAAGATTCTTAGTCTCACCTTGGGTGAGCTGGATTTAACTCTTTGCTGCTTCTGTCCAGCATCTTTGGCTTCAGAATTAGGGCACTTTATGAGGTTTGAGGTGTTTCTCCTTTTGCAGTATGTCTCCAAATGTTCATGGTTACATGGAATAGAGAGAGGACATTTGTTTCGCCTGAACGGGGTAGTTGAGTTGTTCACCTATACTTGAAAGATAGTGCAGGAGATTCGACTCTTGTAGTTGTAGGCACTGAGAGAAGTCTTACGCACATGGTTTATGTTGTTTCAGAGGCCTTTTGCCAGGCTTCTAGTTCGGTGCCGGCTATAAATGGAGACCGAGAAGAGAGGTCGTAGACTGTCTCACTTCATTGCTCTCAAAACGCCTCCATTTTCAAGTGATGCATGGAGGTGTAGGAAGCAGCGTAAGCATTACCTAGCATTTTGCAGAAATGACACCACCATGACTATTCATTCTTTTGTGTTTGTCATGGCACAAGAAGAAAATCAATATGTCGCATACGTGGAGATACGTGTGGTGGAATGATGGCTGGTGGGAAGGTATGCTTACTGAAATTGAAAATCAATAATTAAGAATGGTAATTGACAGTTGTGGGAATGACAATCTGCATATTTACTTCCCTGGTGAAGATTTGTTTTTAACCTTCTCAAGGAAAGATATAAGGAGTTCCAAAAAGTGGTTACAGGCCTGTTGGATCGATATTGAAGCAAAGCCAGATATACTCTCAGTCATCAGCAAGGGATCAGAGACTGGAAATAATATAATTTAGAAGAGAAAAATCCCCCTATCTTCCAAATTTAGTCCAATCAAAGAGGATATTCAAAAATTAGCTGGTTTAGTTAGATCTTTCAGTTTCAAGGATAACTTGAAGTGGTTGAACTCAAGGAAGCGACAATGCTTTGAAGGTGAAAATAAGGAAAGTTTAATGGTGAAGATGAGGATCAAGATAAAGAAGACGAACATACAGATGATAACATGTTTGATGATGAACTCACAAACTAGTAGGCGACTTGGGATGGGTGTTGGGTTTTTTTGTAAATTAGATTAGAGAGAGGTTGTTCAAAATGACATTATATTGAGGGAAAAAAATAGAAATAAAATTATTGAAAACGGAGTCATATGTTTGTTGAGATGTTAGATGCGCGCCTAACAAAAAAGAGATGTAAGGTGTACAGATAAATAGTACCACACATACATCCTGCACGTACAGTAGGTAAATTGAATACAATGGAATGGAATGCATGTTGTCCATATTATTACATGCATATTTTTGTTACCATTTATAAGGATGGTCAAAAAGTCAGCCAAGGTATAATTTTGATTGACGGAAAGTTTTGGGTATTTGGACTTGAGTACTGACATATTTTCTGTATTTCTCACAGTTAGAATCGAATCAGCCGGAGCTTTGCCTCCAGAAGTTCTATTCACAGAAGCTATAAAGATCTTGGAAGAGAAATGCGAGCGTGTGATCACGGAACTTACTTGACGAATTGATATTCGTGGGAGAGTTGAGTGTGTAAGTATTGTTTTGCTTGAACTACTGTGGTATTTATATCCTTGGCTGTACTTGAGCATAAGAGAATTCAAAAGTCTAGATTCTATAGAAAAAGATCGAGCCCTTGTACTTTGACAGTGAGCTATGAAGATGAGAATCAATTTTGTCTCTGGTTATTAATTACTTGCGAGTCTTTCTTATGTTCGTCTGATTTCTTTTACAATTGTCACCTGAAACTCACTTTGGAATTATAAGATTACGGATAAATAATCTCCAAAAATTGTTTCTGTGGAAATATTTTGGATCATTAGAAATAGGCAGTCTGTCCAAAATATACTTCCAAGTTATCTTAGAATTGAATGTGCCCAGTTGCTCGCATAAAAGAAGCAGTAATCTCTGTAGCCTATTGCATCCAATGTCGAAAAACCATTGGTCAGTTAAAATCACTTCAAGAGAACTCCTCTCATCTCAATCCAGCATATTTGCGCCCATTGAACATATGGACCATTATTGTTTTGTAAGCTTAGATTTATTTATTTTTTTGCTATAACAAAAGGCATAATTAAGTCTCGTTATATAATGAAAACACAAACTATGACTAAAAGATCGTTTTTGAAGTAGAGCCAGCTTACTGTACATGTCAACATTACACGATAAAAGAGTGATCTATATTTTTCTAAGTGTTTTTTTTTTTGGAACAAATGCAGGATATCCAATTGCTAAAATGTGCGTGGATGAAAATCCCAACTGATTTGACAGTTTCTGATGAACACATATTTTTCATCGTGCTAAAATAACAAACAATACGATGTAGTTATTAGGCGATACAAGCAACAGGGCATACATGTCCATCCTGTCAAAGACTATTATTATGGATTGGAAGGTGCTTTGAGCAAAAATGCCAAACCAATGGAATTTTTAGGATGAATAGCCCAAGCGATTTGGCAGCTTTAGATGAGTATTATTTTTTCTTTTTTTGGAATCCAGAAGTTTGTCGGGTTCATCATTTTTCACCATTCTCCTAACTAGTCTCCTGGGACTCGCCACGGTACCTCCGCAGGGCCGCACGCTCCATTTTAAGTCATCATAAATTTTGACGGATTGTTAGGTTTAGAACTTTTGACGCTTCTCTCTTCTCTCTCCTCTCTCCAAGAGGTGGTCCACATTCAAAATTCGAAGTCGTTAATTGGTGACTGCGAAAGCAACATCTCCCTCACATTTAGATGGAGAGCATCTTCACTCTAAGGAGAAGGTCCAAGTCTATTTGAAAATTGGTTCAAAAGAGACTTGACCTTCACCAAAAGTGGTTTTGAGGAACATATTCTCTCCTATTGCAATGCAATCCATTAGTCTCATAAGAAAAGAAAAAAGACGAATTTGACAAATACGCGAATGTTTTATGGTATATTTGACTTACATCCCACAGTTTGCAAAATATTTGACACACACCACACATTTGTAGCTTAACAATAGTCAGCTCATGAATTGATTCATACGATGAAAAAGAAACAAAGTCGTTCCGGTCTTATGGATGTGAAGTTGGACATGTCTAAAGCCTACGATTGGATCGAATGGGGTACATTGATTCGTACTTTGGAATCCATTGGTTTTAGTCCTAAATGGTGTAATTGGATCGAACAGTGCATTTCTACGGTGCGTTATTCTGTCCTTATTAATGGTTCTGCCCATGGTTTACTTACCCCAACGAGAGGTCTCCGGCAGGGCGATCCCTTTTCCCCGTTCCTCTTTATAATTTTGATGGAAGGTCTCTCACGTGCCCTGGGGGCGAAGGAGGCGGCGAATCAAATTTACAGGATTAAAGCATCCAGGCGAGCTCCCCCAGTTTCTCACCTTCTCTTTGCGGATGACTGCTTTCTTTTCTGTCGAGCGGACGTGGTTGAAGCGCATACATTAAAGGCTATCCTTGATGAATTTTGCGAGGCCACTGGTAAACAGCTCTATTTGGCTAAATCTGGCGTGTTTTTCAGTAAAAATTTCCCGCATCGGCATTGTCGCCTTATTGCCCGTCTCCTCAAAGTTAAAATTATGCCGTCCGATGAGAGCTATCTGGGGACCAACCTCTTTTTTAATTGCTCCAAGGCTGTGACATTTAAACGTATTGAAGAACAGATTTCTAACCGGCTGCAGTCCTGGCGGGGACAATTACTATCCCAGGCGGGGCGTACGGTCCTTATAAAATATGTTACCTCTTCTATTCCGGCGTATCAGATGTCCTGTTGCGCCCTACCACACTCTACGTGTAAGACCATTAATGACCTTCAACGGGACTTCTGAAAAACCCTTGTGTCTGAAAAAATGTAAAGAAGTTTGTCGCCCTAAAAGGGAAGGGGGCATGGGTATACGGGAAGCGGGCGCTACTAATACAGCCCATCTGTCCAAATTGGTTTGGCGTCTGCATCAACAACCGGATACTTTATGGGGAAAAGTTCTGAAACCAAAGTACTTCCCGAAATGTGATATCCTACAGGCTCCGAAGAAAGCGGATTCTTCCTGAACTTGGCTCAGTGTCCATTCTGTGATCTCGACGATCAATAATCACTCTTGCTGGCAGATCCAGACGGGTATTCGGGTAAGGTTATGGATGGATAACTGGGTAACCTTGAATGTGGGATAGAAGTTGGCCCCACGAGTTGACACTCCACTGGAGGGACGACCTCAATGGGTGAGCCATTTTATTGATCTAGTACGATGAATCTGGCGTAGGGAGGAATTATATGAGTGGTGTGATGATGACTCGGCGGCCCTCATTTCCCAGATTTGTATCCCTCGGGAGGGAGATTTGGATGAACTGAAGTGGTGTCCTTCTAAAGATGGTAAATTTTTGATCAAATCGGCCTATCGCGTGTTGATGTCGACTGCCCAGATTGAGCCGGTGGAGGCTCCCCCCCCCTTATGTTAAAAATTTGGAAAAATCAGGCGTCTTCTCGGGCTCAACTTTTTGCCTGGAAATGCTTAAGGGATATGGTTCCCTGCAGGACTAAGATTGCGGATCGTCTCTCTTTTAACAGATGTTTCTTGTCTCTTGTGTTCGGCCCCCTCGAAGACCTTGCGCCATTTTCTCCTGGAATGCTCTTTTACGCGTGCGGTCTGGTTCGGTACAACGTTTGGCGGTCGGCTTCATATGAGTTCACATCTCTCCGTTCAAGAATGGATCTTATTGTGGATATCGCCGCCTGTGGATTGGCCTATCCCCCGGGATATTTGGACTCTGGTGACATTCTTGCTATATTGGGTGCTTTGGAAGTCCCGCTGTGCCTGGGTTTTTCAAAATATTAAGCCAAATCCGGTCCGGCTTGTCTCGATTCTCAATAAAATATATTCTTATGATCCGGCTTTTCGCCTTGCTCGTCTTCCTATCATGACTCCGTGGGGGGCCCCAGAGTCTGGATGGGAAAATATAAATGTTGATGCCTCTTTCTTTACAAATAAAAGTTACAACAGTATTGGTTTAGTTATCCGTGATACTCACAATACTTTTGGTGCAGCCCGAGTCTCCTCCTGCGGTTCGCATCTAGTGAAGAAGGCGAGGCGCTAGCAATTTTGGTTGGTGTTCATTGGGCTAGAGAGCGAGGGGTGAGGAAGGTGGTTATCGAGACAGATGCTAAGACACTTGTTTCCTTTTGTCATAATGGCTATGCAGCGGTGCCTTGGACTACAAAGGCTATTTTACAAGACTGTTTGGATCTTTTTGGTATGTTTGTAAATATTCGTATTTGTTATGTTCCGCGGAGCGCTAATTCGGTCACCCATGCTTTAGATGCTCGGCCACTGGGTGATAATTTTCTTTGGACTTGGTGTGATTCCCCTCCTGAGTGGCTATATATGACCCTCGCGGAAGATCATACATCTTTTGTAACACATTATGCTTATTAATCTAAGGTTTGTCAATCAAAAGAAAAAAAACTCAATTTTTTTTAAAGACAAAACTATCATTTTGAATTAAAATAACAAACTACTTAAATAAATTGAAAAACTCATTGAGATACCACATCTTGAAAAAACGTTGGATTGTTCAACTTTTAACTAATGGATGAATGATACGTTTTTTTTGTTTGTTTGTAAGTTTAAACAAAATATTACGTGTTCCTCTTAAGGGTACTTTTGGCAATAAAATATTACGTGTTCCTCTTAACGTAATAAAATATTACGTTTTTTTTGTTTGTTTGTAAGTTTAAACAAAATATTACGTGTTCAACAATTCAAATGTTGGTCTATTGTAGTTGATTGCAGTTAAACTGCAAATGTAGTGTGTATGTTAAATATTTTGCAAACCGCCGGGTATAAGTCAAATATGCTATAAAACATCAGGGTATTTGTCAAATTCACCCGAAAAAAAGCACACATCAACCAACTAAGCCAAGTTTGCAGCACATATCCTATTTACTATATATTTTTCTTTTTTTCTAAACCTTGGACAAATCTTTTTTCTCTTTTGGGCCTTTTTTTTCTTGGGCCCTGTGTGGGTGCATATCTCGTACACCCCTAGGTTGGGCAGGGTCTCTTAGGGTGCCATGGTAGTTCAATGGCCTAGATGAATGATACATAGGCCAAACGAGATGTCGCGAAATTCAATTTACTATGTCAGTTCAATAACAATATTTTTACTCTTCAGCACCACTTCAGACTATTGACATATTTTATTTTTACTCTTTCGACGTGACGTGGAAGTGATTTTGATAAAGAGACTTAACCCTTATGCTAGTGATGCTCTTAGAGCATCTCCAACAGTTGATAAAATAAGCGTAGGTTAGGTTTTTTTGTCAACCCACACTCTAAATTCAAACTTAAACTCTTCCACCAGTTGATAAAAATCGGGCAGTTCAACAACAATACTTTTACTCTTCAGCACTACTTCAGACTATTGATTTTTTTTTTTGTACTCTCTCAACGTGACGTGGAAGCAGTCACAAAAATAGGTTCGAGTCTGCGCAAATTAAATATTATTTATTGGTATGACCTCAGATGAATAATTATAGGGGAAGTAAAAAAAAAGACCACGCAGACTAAACAATTTTTTTATTAAAAAAAAACCCTGCCACATCATCAATAACTAGCAGGAGATGACCTGATCGGCCAGACAACTCAACTCACACCCAACTACTAGAGATGCTCTTATTGTATTGTAGAATCTCTCTAGGCTACTACCCCCTACCCCCTACTACTACTACTACTAGAGATGCTCTTATTTGTTTTATTTTAGAGTTTGATTACTTGATATTGAAATTAGAGCCCATTTGGGCTTGGGGACAAACAACAATGAAATTGTAATAATAATTGTTGAATCTCTCTCTCTCTCTCTCTCACTCACACAACAATTGTGAAGCAACAGTGCTTTATTTTTTTCTCTGATAAAAAGCAGAGGAGAGGAGGAGCTTTAAAGAAAGAAAGAAGTTCTCATCTTTTAATCACTGTTGTTTTCTCTGTAAAGGAGAAAGAAAGCTTTATCTTTCAAACCAGGTACACCCTTCTCTCCCTCTCACACACACACATTTCTCTTGATTTGCTCACTTTTATGAGTATCTGAGGCTTTCTAGTGGGTGTGGGGGTGTTTGGATCTGTAGTGGTAGGGTTTGATCAAACTAGTAGTAGTTTTGTGTTTGAGATCTAATTGATTGTCTTTGGGTTTGGTGTACCAACTTGCATTTTATGTTGCAGTAATATAGTTTTGGGAGATGGGGTTTTGATCTTTTCCTTATTTATGAAGTTTTACGAAATGGGGTTTAGTGATTTTGCCTTTTGTAAGTGAAAGTTTACATCTTTATGGTTTTTTTAGCTTCTTTAGATCTGTTTAGTGTAAATAGCATAGTCTGATTAGTTGAATTAGTGGAGAGTTGTGTAGTAACCTTTTTTAGTGTAAATTTGATGAATTACAGAGCGTACATTATGTTAAAGTCGATGATGAATTGGTTAATTTGAGGACCCTCTGTTTCTCATGATGGCATCTAAAGCTGGGTTGGAGGAACCGGGACTAGCTGGTAATCAAACGGTTGAGGCAAAAACTCGAAGGCCTTTACCTTTGCAGGTTTCAAAGATAAGCAAATCAGAGCCAGTCATGCCTAAAAAATTGCAGCAAGTTGTGGTAGAAGTTACGGAGAAATCTCATGTTTCTTTACCTGATGATAAGTTAGGTTCAAAATCTTCGTCAGGAGTTGAGAATAGGGGATCATTAGAAGGAGATGGGGATCAAGAGAAGAAAAAATCTGAGCCAGGTAGTGTGAAGAGTAGTTCAGTTTCTGCTAAATTTAGTGATGGGGCTAGTAGTCTTACCAAGACGAGTATATGTAGAGGAAGCACTAGTAGTGATGTGAGTGATGAGAGCAGTTGTAGCAGCATAAGTAGCAGTGTTAGTAAACCTCACAAAGCTAATGATTCAAGATGGGAAGCGATCCAGGTTGTTCGGAAAAGAGACGGGGTTTTGGGTTTAAACCATTTTAGACTTCTTAAGAGATTGGGCTGTGGGGATATTGGTAGTGTGTATTTGTCAGAATTAAGTGGGACAAAGAGTTATTTTGCGATGAAGATTATGGACAAAGGGTCTTTAGCTAGCCGTAAGAAGTTGCTTCGTGCCCAGACTGAAAGAGAGATACTGCAATGTCTAGATCATCCATTCCTTCCAACACTTTACACCCATTTTGAGACCGACAAGTTCACTTGTTTGGTGATGGAGTTCTGCCCAGGTGGAGACTTGCACACCCTTCGACAGAGACAGCAAGGAAAACGCTTTCCAGAATTGGCGGCGAAGTAAGCTCTTTGCTCTTTGCTCTTCAACCTTATTCTTATTTGAGCACATTTTAGATTTAGTTGGTTGTCTCGTCAAAGCTGTTATAGTTGAATTTTGTACTTGTTTCTGGCTAACTTGATATGGCATTTAGAGGATCTAGAATGAAAAGGTCACTTTTTTTGATATATTTCAGACCAAAGTTATCCTAAAATATATAATCACCATATCAGTATTTTAGCCTATGCCTATGTCTGATGAACCTTCAATAAAATCTTAATTACCTAATAAACGGTCTTATATATCGGTGTTTTATTTGTCAAATGGTACGAGCGTCGACCCATGTAAAATATATCGAATGCTATTGCACTTCAAATGGAGCAGAATCCTAAATATATCAGTATACCACAATATATTAGATTATCATGTTTTCTCTTCCAATTATGAAATAGAATGTAATACAAAATGGTCGCTTTAGATCTGCTTTGCTATAGAATATAAACAAAATGTTTCCCCTCTCTTTTCGTCCTTTTTTTTATATTGTTGATCCTGTAATAGAAGATGTCCTTTTAGCTAAACAAGCAAGGCATTCTTCTCATTTTTGCTGTTTCTTATGGAAAACTAAGCAAAAGCAAACCGAAATCTTGGCATATCTAATTTCTTTTGGTTTGTGGGGGAAGTCATGAAATAGAAATTCATTTTCTGTCAATAAGGTTTGAAAACCAGCTTTCTTCTCAATACTCGGGAAGTTGATTTTTTTTTCCTTTGCTCTTTTTACAAAATTATTTTTCAAGAGATATTACTTGTTGAATATTTATTTTTAGTGGAATCATTTTCTTGAAAGTTAACCTCCCTAATAGAAACATCCTCTCTAGACAGAGAAAATTTCAGTTAAATTTCGGGAGAAATGTAGATGGATATTTGCGCTAAGATAGACTAAATGTGGAGATAGAAGAGTCAGAGAGAAATTTACAGATAGAATGTTTGAACTAGACTAAATTTGGAGAGAATACAAAGAGAGATATAGGAGTTAAAACATAAATAACTGACGATAAAATCTTAGCATTGGCACAAACTCATGCAAATCTCTAACCCAGAGCGTGTCACAGACGTACTGCCCAAAATACTTGTAGATCCATTATGTTTAACCACATGTTCTCTCTCGTATATGCACACATTTTTTTCCAGATGAAAAATGAATTCTTGTGGTTATCTTCGTGTTAAATAAACTTTATTACTCAAACGTGCAGGTTTTACGTAGCAGAAGTCCTTCTTGCTCTAGAGTACCTCCACATGCTTGGAATTGTCTACCGTGACCTCAAGCCAGAAAATGTTCTTGTAAGAGAAGATGGGCACATAATGCTCTCAGACTTTGACCTCTCCCTCCGCTGCTCTGTGAACCCAACTCTCATAAGATCTTCGGCTGTTGAATCAGATTCAGTCCGAAAAAATTCGGCTTACTGTGTTCAACCAGCTTGCGTTGAATCTTCCTGTATCACCCCATCTTGTGTAGTCCCAACAACTTGCTTTTCCCCCCGTTTTTTCTCTAGCAAATCGAAAAAAGAACGTAAACCCAAGAACGAGATCGGAAACCAAGTCACACCATTACCCGAGCTCATGGCTGAGCCCACTGGGGCTCGGTCAATGTCCTTCGTGGGTACTCACGAGTACTTAGCACCAGAGATAATCAAAGGCGAAGGTCATGGAAGTGCTGTAGATTGGTGGACTTTCGGGATCTTTCTATACGAACTCTTGTTTGGTAAAACTCCTTTCAAAGGGTCAGGTAATCGGGCAACCCTGTTCAACGTCGTGGGTCAACAGTTGCGGTTCCCAGACTCACCCGTGGTTAGCTTTTCCGCAAGAGATCTTGTGAGGGGATTGCTGGTGAAGGAGCCACAGCAACGTTTAGGGTTCAAGCGTGGAGCCACAGAGATAAAGCAACACCCATTCTTTGAAGGTGTGAATTGGGCTTTGATTCGTTGTGCCAGTCCACCAGATATCCCGAAACCGTTTGAAATTGAGAGGGCCCCGGCGCCACCCCGGCCATCAGCAAGTGAAAAGGATGTTGCTGATGCTGTTCCTACCCTGGATCAGAAAAATCCTGAAAATTATCTTGAGTTCGACTTCTTCTAGTAATTTTCTTTTCAGACTTAATTGCAATTCGCTTGTTGGCGACTTGTTTGTTGTTGTTGATGATGATGGGAACACCTCCAAATTTGTATTGCAAGAGAATAAATATTTGTTTTTCTTAGTTCATGATCACTGAGAGTTCACTTTGGATCAATTATCAAGTTGACTATACTTTCTGTATGTATTTCAGGCCTAATCTTTCCATGTTAGAATGTTGGGATCACAATGTCTGCAGCAATGTTAAGGTTCCCATAAAGACTTGATCCTCCAATTCATTAGTAAGTAATGTTTGGGTGTTGGTTTGAGTTGGGGCACACAGAAAATTAAACTCTAGATCCTCATTCCTCATTCCTCATTCCTCATTATAATTGAGGCACAAGGCATATTTGATGGTCTTTAGAGTGCAATGGATTTTCAATTACTTGGGCATTTTTACTTCCTCGCTTGACACAAAGCTAGACAGACAGTTTGGATTCTCTACACCCGAACTTACACCTGCTAGAGCAAAAAAATAAAAATAGTTCGAGGTCGTCTAGGTTGGCCCAAACGTAGACAAACTTAAATGCTCTAACAAACAAGGTTACAAAATAATAGTCAATACAGACGCTAGTTTTCGTCCATCTAATTGGACTAATAGTTTTTTTTTGGGGTGCTTGAAAACAACCATTAAGCCCAGACACAAACTCACAGCCTACCCGATAGATTAGCAAACAGAAACCGAGCAAAATCACCTTGAAGACGCTCAGTGCTGCCCCCACCCCCCACTCAATTATCCGATTCACCTATTTCGAAGAAGATATTATGTTCTACCTTGGCAACAATATTTTCTCTTTAACCACCTTATTTTACGGCCATATATCTATCTAAAGTCTACACATCTATGAAAACTCAGGAGTTTGACAAAACAATAGTTCAGAAGAAGAAAACTTGTGATTTTGAAGAGCTTACTGAAATCCTTTTATGTTTAAATCTTCTCTTCTTCTTAGTAATTTTTCTTCTAATTCTTATCCTTCTTTTTGATCACATCTTTAGGATGAATCACATCTTTTATACATGCAAATTTCTTTTGCGTTATTTAACCCCCCAAACCCCCTCTTGCCCCCACTGTACATACGAGGTCCTCTCAGTAGTTAGTAGGGCTAATGCTTAGAAAATGAAAATCAAGAGGTCATGGGATCAATTTTCACAATAAAAACACTTAATCTTCCTCTAAACTGAGATAATGCAACTAAACATACATAGATATCTAAATTAGGTGCATTACTGCTCCACTGTGTGGTGGTAGACAGAGAGAATCTATGCTAAGTTGACATAAAAGGAAAGATGATCACGCCATCACGGACACTTACCTAAATATAAGGAGAGAGAGATAGTGTTTTATTAGCTGACTTGTGAGCTAATAAAACACACACTCTCTCTTTCAAATAACAAAGAGAGAGAGAGCTTAAAAAGCAAATCTTAAATTATTTATTTAGATTTGAAATGGGAATTGTTTCACAAGATGCGATCAAACAATTGCAGGATTTGATCCTACAAGGTTAACTTATTATCATTCACTCACTTTGAGTCAATCTTACATTTTCATTTACAGATCCTAATCTGACTAATTGTTGTTGTTGTTTGCAGTTGATGATCCCTTGAAGAATACCTTCCAGGTACTCGATCTGTCATTGTGCTTCTCTGATAAATTTAGTATTTTTATTTAGTGATACTGGTTGTTAGGGTTATGGTTTACTAGAGTTTATTATAGCGCGAAATTGGTAGATCTGGATATTTTTATTTACTAGTTTTTTCTGCACAAATTTGCCACAAAATCGGTAACCGAGGTTAATGATTTAGGTGAAGAAATATTTTGAACTTACAAGTTACAACCCTTGTTTTATTTACAGAATATTCATCAAGGGTTTCTAACTGAGACTATTGTACGTTTTCTCAAAGCGAGGGACTGGAATGTGGCAAAGGCAAATAAAATGGTTTGATATTTTGATATTTTTGGTTTTTGGTTTTCTATTTTGGTTTTTGAATATCCTTATTTTATTTAGGTTTTATTTGGTATTTATGAATTATGACGTTGTGTTTTAGTTGGTTGACTGCTTGAATTGGAGGAAGCAGAATGAGATTGACAATATGTTGTCGGTGAGTGTTCCTGATTATGAAATGTCTATTGGATTGGATATATTTCATAAACACTATATTCTATTCATAATAAAATATCTTTTAATGACTAAACTTTCTTTACGCAGAAACCTATTGTTCCTATTGATTTATACAGAGCAGTGCGGGATTCTCAGCTTGTTGGATTGTCAGGTTACTCTAAAGAGGTATGTGTCTTCCTGCAAAATTAGTGAGTTTAGATTATGTAATGCTCACATTTTATGGCTATTTTATTTTATCTCCAACCAACCTAAGATTTAATGTTGTAGATGTCTTTTCCGCAAATTTTATGTTAGGAATCTTAAGATCCTTGGATTAAGACTAGGTTTTAATTGGTGCAATGGTATTTAGGGTCTTAACATTCAGAGCCATCACGTGTGAAGGGTTTGAATTATGGTAGGTGCAGTTATGGAAAAAGGTTGGGAAAAAGGGGTACCAACTCAAAAAGGGGTTGGGGGCTCGTCATTGATGGAAAAAGTGTACCGAGGGTTCACCATTTGTGGAAAAAGGAGCACCCGGGAAAAAAATTGTTTGGAGCTCGCCAATGGGTTAGGTTTTAATTGGTGCAATGGGATTAAGGTCTTAGCACTTTCTTCATCTTCTGATTTAGGAAGTGTGTTTTGGCATTCTAATGACATTCGAACTAGTAAATTTTTTTTTCCTCCGTCATTTAGGTCATATCGCACTTCTCGCTGTCTTCAATAGTGAAAGTGGACTTTGCCCTACCTTTTTATTAAACTGATACTTCTAGGTCTCATGTCTTTCCTTTCTAAAAATAGAAAGCTTCAAGCATTCGATTTTATTTTAGTAGGAAAAATTAATAGCTTTTTTTTTACCGTTCATTGGAATATCTAAAACCAAAAATTCTGAAACAAATAAATTCAAACAAAACAATAGAAAAAAATATTGTTGGCTCCCTAGTTGGATCTCGGAAAAGTGGGTATGCCCCTACTCTTTTTAGAACTTGCTTCCCCATAACTTGCAGGACGTCCCTAATTAGTTACCAAATTCTGCTTCTTTCGGTCCATTGAAAAAAAACTATTTTAGGGTAGTTGCATATTATTGACTTGGTTACATGTATCAATAAATGTTTCATCCCCTTTTTTTGACAGGGACTACCTGTATTTGCTATTGGTGTAGGGCAAAGTACATTCGACAAAGCTTCTGTAAGGACTGAATTTTCAAGTTCCTTCCATACATTTTCCACTTATTATTCCGAAATTGTCAACATCATGAAGTATGCACCTAATTATTTTAATTTTTCATCAGGTCCATTATTATGTGCAATCACATATCCAGCTCAATGAATATCGGGATCGTGTCGTTTTGGTGAGTATAACGTTTGCAAGCACATAAGTTTATTAGAGTTATCTGTTGACTAACACTGATTTGCTTTGGTAGCCTCAAGCGACACAGAAGTATGGACGTCATATTGGCACCTGCATTAAGATTTTGGATATGACTGGCCTGAAGCTTTCAGCACTGAGTCAAGTAAAGGTATTATAACTGTGTATTTTCCCCCAATATAGGTAATAGAGATTGTTATATAGGAGCATCTGGCTAGAGTATAAGTATATGAAATTAGGTTTGGCACTGTTATAGACATAAAAATGAAAAAAACCTCGTGTTTTGCGGGTTCATCATCTTCAAGATACTCAAAATTGATTTCTTTTGTGTATCTCAAAGACACCATGACCATCACCTGCTAGTGTTTTTTCATCTCTTGAGACTCATATATTTTTCAAGGTAAAGTAGCATGAGTATATTCTGAGCTGAATATTTATTTATTTTTTAATGCTCTGGTTCTGGTAATTTGTTTATTCACTTTCTCTTCTTCTTACTATTAGTTCGTCTGATTTTTGTAAACCTCTACTTAAAACAGTTTTTTGTGTTTCACTCTTCGTGCAGCTATTAACCGTCATATCGACTATTGATGACCTGAACTACCCAGAGAAAACGGAGACATATTACATTGTGAACGTCCCATACATATTTTCTTCATGTTGGAAGGTTGGCCTCTATCTTCTTTAAAACTAGTTTCTTGTAATCAGGCCTGGCCCTTGGGGTGTACGACGGCACAGGGCCCAAAAGAAAAAGGGCCCCAATTTTTTTATTTTTTGGGGTGTGCGACAGTGGTTGATGCACTATAGAATAATCTAAAACTTCCATATATTAGTACCGTAGGGACTAGGGACCATTACTGCAGTATTAGTATAAGGAGGTTATTAATACAAAATTTGGGTGCATACAATTTTGTTGAAATGAAAACTCAATTTAAGGAAATGAAAACCTATAATTTATTTTCCTTAGTTTGCTTCTCAATAATTTCCGTTTTTTTCTTCTACCGGGTCGCATATAACCATAATTTTCTTCCCACGTGCATTGAGATTCCAAATTTGAGCGCGTAGGAGTGCTCTTAGTTTCCTATTTACAATTCCTATCTTAGTTCGTACATAACAGAGCTGTTGTTTTCAAGCTCTTAAACAGAATAACATTCATGTCCCTATTTTCAGCAATATTCTTTAGTCTAAATTCTATCATGACAAATGTATATTTTCTGAACCTTTCATAGATTGTGAAGCCTCTTTTGCAAGAGAGAACGAGGAGGAAAGTTCAAGTGCTGCAAGGTTGTGGGAGAGATGAGCTACTGAAGGTAAGACAACTTTTAACATTTACGGGTATTTACAGCTCGAGTAATTTTATGTTAGCTCTTTATCTCATTAAGAAGTGTAGTAAAACTAATTATGATATGAATGTGTTAGATTTTTATTAGCAATCTGACGAGTGCTAGAGTTTATATTGAGGTATATGAGGAACTAAAGAGTTAATATTGAGGCATACTAGACCCGCCCACTGTCTGATCTTCGTTTTTCCATCACGGAGTCATGAAACAGTTTATTCACATATTTTCGATATTCCTGACACTATCTGTTGATTCGCACATTTAGCTTCCATTAATGCAAAATCCGCTAGCGAAAACTATGTGCTAGGATATATCAGAGAGAGGTGGATCTACTTGTGTTAACTTTCAGTTCAACTTAAGCTGCATCCCTCACCGTATGCAGATAATGGACTACGCATCCCTCCCGCATTTCTGTAGAAAAGAAGGCTCTGGTTCTTCTCGAAACTTTAGCAATGCAACCAGCAATTGTTTCTCCTTGGACCATGACTTCCACCAACAGCTCTATCTCTATATGAAGAACCAATCTCTGATAGTGAACCCTGTTATGCCACTCAAGCAGGGATCTTTCCATGTTGCCTTCCCTGAGCCAAACCCGGATGGATCAAAGATTGCTCAAACCATAGAATCTGAGTTCCACAAATTTGAAGACAGGAATGGGATTTCTCGGTCACTGGGAGGGCTGAAGATCAACATTGAGTGAAAATCGAACTGAAGAACGAAATGTATTTGTATGCAATATAACTTATAGCTAATCTTGATGGCAAATCACTTAGTGATAGCTGTCTGAAACATCTATGTAATCTCCCCATGTACCACTAGTAACTTGCATCATCTCAATGCAGGTTTACTTGGTAGGGCTCATTTAGTTTATGTAATATATATTTTGACATCCCCAAAGATGGGATTGTTGCTACCATACTGAATTGCACTAGGGAAAATCCAGTGTTTATGTTAGCTACTACTGAGTTGTTTCTTTGTTCGCATAACTTCTTTCTTTCTTCTTTTGTCGGTATGACCTGTGCCAATGACCTGAATAACACGGGATATCGCTGTAATTACTAATAACGTTTGTGAAACGTAATTATAAAGATGTTACTTTGGGGTTTATTTTGGTTATAGAAAGTAAATGTGCGAGGGAAACAGACAGCATTGCCACCACTCCTAATACTGGAGCTGTTAAAGATTTTGTTAAGAGTTTTTCCTTTAATCACCCCACAATTTCTATCTTAAGCCAACTGCATAACTACTTCACCACCAGTAAAACAGAAGAACAAATTCCCCTATATATAACCAACCACACCTTGGGTACTCTTCTAAACCTCTTCCTCCCTTTCTCACTCCCTCTCGGAATCATATTGGAAGCAATGGAGCCTCTGGGAATAGTTACATACACCGGAGGTGTGCTCACACAAATTGGCTACATCATTGTACGATTTCGGCCAGTGTTCGAATTCATCGGTAGGCTCGTGAGTTGCCTTCTAAATCCACGACCACCTCCACCTGGTGGCGCTACTGCTGACAGAATTTTTGATGCCATCGAACACCGTCTTCAAACTTGAATTAATATGTAAAAATCATCCAGTGTTTTCATTTCCTTCCTCTTAATGGCTCACTACAATATTTTGCCTCTTTAATTTGTGTTTAATATGCGTAATTTAGTTTAAAGGAAACGGTTTGAGGTTTCTCAAAAATCAAAGCCAATAGCACCATTATAAGCAATGCCAAACATCAACCTAGAATATATACAATTTTTGAATTGATGTTTTGTAATTTACAAATAAACCTTACTCCAAAGATTCAAGTACATGATCCATCTGAAAAAGAAATCAAAACCTTACAATAGCTATCGCTCTGCTTGGTACACCTGCCTAACTTTGTGACACAATGTCTACTAGAGTGTACTGCAATAGGTAGCCATGCATGAATCCAAGAGCTACCAAATGATGCACACCCTGATAAATATTGGCTCACAGAAGTTATCTGTGTACATGGCGTTAAGTTTCACCTCAACTGCTTGTAAGAGACATAAGCAATAGCAACCGATACGGCAGCTCCGACAACAGCAAGAGTTGCAAAAGTATCTTCTTGTTCCCAACTCTCAATCGACAATTTTTCTGCCAGATATGTTGTGCGTGAAAAATACCCTTTGCCACTAGTAGTTCGAGTAATTTGTTTCTCACTCTTCTTTCCCCGGGGGATGAATATTAGTTCTTCACTCCTCTTCTTGATGAGGACATCATTGTTTTCTGCTTCTTCTGGTGAAACTTGATTCTTGCAACAAGAAAAGCTTTGATGTCCTTGACAACAGCCCGTAATCTCTTCAGTTTGTGCTCCATTTTCAGTGCGAACCATCTGATCATTTAGTTGATTGGATTTCACACTTTGTTGGAGTCTTAACTTTTGTGCTTTTTTCTGGTCTTCTTCTGATAACCCCATCTGGCCCCTGATAGAAGAAAATCCGACTTCAGTTAAGAGAGTAAAAAACATGAAAATACCACAAATATATAAGGATAACATTTCAGGAAACTACTGTTTGAACCGTAAGTTCAAAGTAAACTCCATTATCAGGAAACAAAAACGCATAGTACTTTATGGTAGTGTTATGGTATCCTTTGAGACAATAGACTCCCTTTTGCTAAAATCTAAATTACCCTTCAAAACAACTGAATTCCCTCAACTATCCAACCCCATAGATTTTACTAAGAAGAAAAATAGCTTTGCATAGCAAAATGAAAAATAAAAGGAAAAGCTACTGGGTTAGCAATCCAAGCAAGACGCACGTGAAAAATCTCATATTATCGTAGCTGCATTATTTGGTTTGACTAAGTGATCACATACTCCGTATCCTCCCTCACTTCCTAAAGTTCTTGCCTAGAAGTCAAAAGACAAGTAATAAATTCATCTTTATCAAAAAAAAAGAGGATAATAATTCATGATAGAAAATATTTCAAGTCCTAATCTTTCATAGGCAAAACAAATAACCATATTTACATAAATGTCGAAATAAGAAAACATGGATACATCACATGCAACTTATTTATGAGAAGAATATAAATAAATGAAATAACTCTACCTCCACAATCGGTCTATAATTTCTCCTTTCCCAATATGCTGATCAAGCAAAATATGTGCATCATCAGGAGTAACATATCCATACCTACAGAAGATAGCAAAAATGATAAAATGAATAATTACTTGTAAGAACATGATTTATCCCTATTTAGTATTTACCAGAAAAGCTGTGGCATGAGTAAATATATGAACCATAATTTTCAGAGTTACCTGCAAATTATGCAAAAATGCAAATCTATAGAATTGAAGTTCACACCCTTACCAGTGACCCGCCACTCCGCAGTGGGTAGTTCGACTAAATATGATAACATTTCCAGCATACTTGTGTCCACCAATATGTGAACACGGACTAACGGACACTTGACTTTGGAGACCACGTGCATCTATTTCTTCCTGGAATTTTGTAACCAGTGGGGGTCCACAAACGCCGCACCGGCGATCCCGGCTCCCATGAGAGCATACGAAAATGTATGAACCCCTTAGTGTTTCAGGTGTACCTGGCAGCCATTCACTGTCTTTTACGAGCACTTCTTCTACAAATGTATCAACATCAAAATGCGTAAGCCTCCTGCATTCAACCAAAATATAAATTGATTAGAAGAAAGGAGCGAAAAGTATAAGAGAGAGCTAAAATATATTCAAACCAAAATATGAATAACCTGTATCTAATCATGTCTGGAAAGATTAATACATCTCCATTTGATGTCTCCGTCCCATCGTGTCCCTCACATATGGTTAAACGAGTCTGAAAGAAGAAAGAATGATCAAGTTCATAGAATCAATCAACATTAAATAATTTACGAAAAAAAGTGAAGACCCCTAAAACTATTTCTCCGTTCCCTTTTTTATTTATTTCTGTAGTCAGTAATTATCTTTTCATCAATGCTAACTACTAATTCTGGTAACTAGCATCAGAAGCTCTCCGAGGATTTTACTACTAAATAAACTGAAAATCTCATTCATAAGATGCCAGTTACTAAGTACGTTCTACAGACCTACCATGATAAGCTGTAGAAAATTTCTAAGAACTACCTCCCTACTAAACCCCTCAAGAAAAAAAAAATCTACAAAATTTATGAACCAAGCACTTCAATCGAAGGATAAATCACCAAAATTCTCAATAAGACTCTAAGGTATCTCATGATACACACAAAAAATGTGTTTTAACTGAAAGATAAACCATATAGTTCACCAACCAAAACAATTTCTTTCCAACCAAGAACCCCATAAAAGGTTTCAATAATAGTAACAGTGATACCTATGGATGACTTAAAATTCCAAACATTCAAACCCCATCTTCCTCATTTGCTAAAAATCCTCTTCCACCTCCAAATCCACACCTAATCTTCAAAACTAACAATTCCCCAAACTCCCAATCCACTAAAACCTCCTCCAAAATCCATTTCCTAAAACCCCTCTTAAACCTCCAGAATCCATAGCTAAGCTTCAAATTACCATCAACCCAAACTCCCATTTGTTACCAAAAAATAAAAAAACTCCTCTAAAACCTCCAAGATCCATACTTTAATTCACATCACCAACTATAAAAAAACACCCAATCAATCTAAAATCAAAATCACAAACCTGCTTCTTCATCTGAGTTTTCCTTGCCAACAACGCAGCTGAAAGAAGCCTAGGCAATCGATCAAACTCCGCTGCTTCAACATGAGGAGGCCAAACTTGGGGGTTCTTATAACAGAGAAAAACATGTCGATCATAGATCTGAACAGTCCCAACTAAAGGGTTTTGCCGAAACTCATTTCTCTGAAACCCAAACTCAGTCTCACTGGTGTTCCCACTCCCTCCTCCACCATCGTTGTTGCTAAGAACCCCATCGTTTTGAAAGCTCCCAGAACCACTACCAATCTGGGAATCGATATAGTTGTTATCATTGATGTTCGATGAGACTGTAATTGGAGATGATGATGATGAAGAGTGAGTCATGAATGAGAGTGAGTCATCTCTCGACATTGTAGTCGTCTCAAAGAGAAAAAAAAAAGTGGGGTTGAGAGATAGAGGTTTAGGATTTAAAGGGTTTTGTTGGATTAGGGTTTAAGACCGCATCATCATCATCATCATCATCATCATCTTGTGGTGGTTGTTCCAGTGATTTGGGAAAGTTTTTGTTTCCTTTTTATTATTATTATAAAGCTACCTCCACGTGTCAACAAATTGGCTCTGATGATCACAGATTTTTTATCTTTTATTTTTGGGTCTAAGATGATGGCTCAAGATTTTTCAAGCATTTGAAGATAGCCATGGAATTTGGAATGTGATATGTGTGTGTTGGGGGTGTGGGGGAGATGTGGAGAAGAGACTGGATATTGAAATTGTTAAATTGTTCAACTATTGAGAGGATACAGTCTTATTGGCTTAAATAATCTGGCGACTAATATTGATCTTGTCGATTTTAAGGAGAAAAGATCTTACAGCAACCCAATCGATTAAGCTTTCAAAGAGAAATTTACTCTTACAATAGAGAGTTCATTTTTTTGTTTGGTAGGATTTTGGGGGATTTGGATAATTAGTTGGCTGATGGGCCTATATACGACTGACTACCAGATTATAAACCAGATTTAAATTTCTTTGTACTTACAAAAACATCTCCCTGCTATAAAGCTCCCCAATTGCATATGCTCATTGAGACAGTGTAAATATATATTAAAAAAAATGTCAATTTGTTAAATACCTACTAATTTATGTAGATAACAAACTAGAATCTTGGAGACGAAAAACAAACATTACAATGTGGAAAGTTAGCCTCGGGCATAAGTCGGTGCCACCGTGGGGAGCCACAAACCTTCTCGGTGGGACCTACGGATCGGTTCATAAAACAATCTTAATTTTAATTGGTTACATATATATGTTCTTACAAAATAATTTGTTTACCATACTTGCAAAAGGAAATTACTTTCTTACTACAGTAAAAAAAAAAAAAAAAAACTCATTTTGGTTCATGGTAAGATTTAAGAAAATAAAAATGATTCAAACTAGAGAGAGGACTACTGAAGATTATCTCAAAGTGCTTTCATACATTTTGAGAGACATGACAGAGAAGCAAAAGTTCTCTACAATCCCCTAAATATACACAAATCACTCATTCATAACCATAAACATGTTTCAAACCTGCACAAAGAGTTCAATTTGCAAAAAAGGATTCAACTCAAATGGGTTTCTCACCGGGGAGGTAAGACGGAGACCCACCTTCAACCTGATTCTTTTTCTTGAGGAAGATACCACTTAGATTTGGTAAAAGCGCTTTTTTTGATCCAGAAGGTTTCTCTAACTTCCGAGTCCCACTGGCCTTTTCCAGTGGGACTTGTTTTGGAAAAATAGTTGCATGGCGAGGGGAAGATTCGGTGGACTTCTCGGCCTCTGCTAGAATTCGTGATGCAGTTTCGGCAGCCCGTTTTTGGTCTCTTTCTCGCCATCGCCGGAGTTCTCCCTCTACAGCTTTTTTCGCAGCTCCAGCCATCTCAGCTCGTTTCAAAGCATCCTCTGTCAAAGACTTCATCTCTTCAATCTCCTCCAAACTTCTTTCCAACTTCTTTTGCGCTTCGTTTTCACTAGCCTTCACAGCTTCCACTTGAGCCACTGCTGCAGCCACTTTCATTTCAGCCAGTACATCAGATTCTTCTAACTTTCTTTTCAAAGATTCGAATTCCTCTGTGGAAATTGTAATCTTTGTATCAGACTCTGATGTCAAAGAAGTTCGGCCAGCATTTGTTTTCTCGGATATAACCCTAACAAGTTCAAGGGCTTTGGTCTCCGCATTTTTTGCATCTTCAGCTTCTTTTAAAGCAACTTGTAACTTCTTCTCTGCTTCTTCTAGAGCAGTTCTGATCGCTGTTGCTTCAGTCTTCAGTTCTTCGGCCTTTTTCTTCATTTCTTCGGCTTCTAGTCTTGCGTTTTCAGATTCCGATGATAGCTGAACCAGTGTTGCAATTAGCTCGTCAGAAGCACCTCTTACTTTGGATTCTTCTCCAATAGCTGACTCAAGCTCCGTCTTGCATTTTCGGAGCTTAACATGAAGGTTTCCAGCAATTGTTTCAGTTTCTGCTTCTTTCTCTTTTAGTTCAGTATGCTCTTTCTTCACAGTCTCAAGCTCCAGCTTAAGAGACTCCATCAAGCTTCGAAGCGAGCTTTCTTCATCTGCAACTTTATGCAGAGCCTCTTTAGCATCATCAAGCTCCAAAGTCACAATTTTGACGGAATCAAGATCTGAAGCCCGAGAATTTTCCATCTCCTTTTGTAATACCCCAATTTCAGAAGTTGTTTCAGCCAGCTTGGCTTCGAGTTCAGTTGTGAGATTCGGATCAAACTCGCTCTTAAAAGATGCTATCTTCTTCTCTGCTTCTTGCAGAGCAGTTCTATAAGATTGCCTCTGAACATCTTTTTCGGATAGAATCTGACTCTTGTCTTGGTGGGATTTTACAGAGGCGAGCTTCATCTCCATTAATGATTCCTCTGAAGCTGAGATTTCCTTTGAGATCTCACCAATCCTCTCTGTGTTAACCATAGTTAAGTTTTCAGCTTCTGCTGCTTGTTGAAATGCAGAAACTTTTGCTTCTAACGATGCTTCAAAATCCTGCTGAGCTTTTCTAAGCTCGTGTTTAGCAGCATTTAGTTCAGATATGGCAGATGTGTACTGTTCTCTAGCTATATCTAACTCGTTCTTCCAAATAGGGTCGCTAGAAGTTGATTCTTCTAGTTGCTCAGAATGACCTTTTGCGGATTCTGTTGCCTTAATTGCTGATTCCTTTGACTCAATTACTGTTCTCAGCTTGTTATTAAGATCTTCAACTGTTCTTTTAGCCTTTTCAAGCTCGCTTAGTGCTTGGATCTTGGTAGTTTCAGCATTCTTCAGATTATCCTTGAACTTGTTCAGTTCCTTTTGAGCTAAATGAAGCTTGGTCTCCTTGGCTAACACTCTCTGTCATATAAGAATAAAAAAATTGGCAGCTCATTATTTAGTTTTAATTGACGACTTCCAGATACATCAATATGTCATTTTTCAAATTAAGGATACCTCCATATATGGTCATTATTCAAGGTATCACAATCATAGCATCAATAATGATTTTGTTCAGAAATGCTATACATCGTGATTCAACGGTCTACTACCACATTCACATATAATAGCATGAAAATAAATAATAGACCGTACACAAAACTGACATATCTGCACTTTATCATGATTTTCCTGAGGCAATAATTATGATATGCGACACTATCTCCTTGAGTTTTTTAATGAGGTAAAATAGGATACAATTTGTACCAAATATGTCACAATTATTAACATTTATCAATATACATGAAATGTACCTCAGCAGGTATGGGTTTTGATTTTCTAATAACAGTTTTCTCCCCTGAGCCGGAGAAGGCTGATTCGCCAAATAAGCTGACGGCAGCTTTGACAGATTCAAATGGGGATCTTGTATCTATTTCTCCCACCTCTGCCTTTGAAGAGTCTGTAGAATTCCTACGAGCTTTTATGCCCATACTTTTGTTCTTCTTCTTTTCTCTTGTTCTGCGAAAAAAAGTCCTGTTGACACAAGTTGGAAAAAAAGTCAAGCTTTTAGACAAAGTAGGAGGGAGGAAAGTTAAAAAATGGTCTATCATTATCAAACAGTTAATTGAAATTGGATCATTGATTTGAGGGAAACTTTCCCAGATGAGGATGACAACGGGATGTCACAGAATTTATGTAGCAAACCAGACACCTGCAATGGGTTTCACGCCCAGTAATCATTCTGTGCATTTCAGATTTTTAAGATGTTCCGGTAACACAATTAGTGATTTCGGATAAGAATTAACAATTTGTCCATTTCCACCACTCGAGAGAGATTGGTGAAAAACCGAGAAAACACAAAATCAGCAAACAGAGGCGTGAGAAACCGAAAAAGAAGAAAGTCGGCAAACAAATAGAGAAAACAAATAGACACTTACCACAACAGAAAATACCTGTTCAAGATTGACAAAGAGATGATGAATAAAATAATGCAAAAATAAAAAAAAACTAATTGATCGAGCATAGGGACTTCCTTATACAGTCCTAACTTATTTGGCGTGAACAAAACAAAATCAAATACTATTTTAAATGCTTAATATCAAAGTGGCATTTCCTTATAAATAAATAGGCGGTCATAAAATAAATAAAAGGATCCCGTCTGAAAAGAGCAGAAAAAGGGAAATTTACTAGAATAAAGATGATATTTAGAAATGAAAGCATTACTAGGAAATGAACTACAAAAGTTTGTTTGAGATAAAGTTTGTGTGTGTGTGTGTGTGTGTGTTAATGAGTGCCTCTCATATCTTAGGTAATGCTTGCTTGGTCTTGGATTTCAGGATGGCATCTGAACCTTAAAGAATGATCCAATAAATTCATTCTTTCGACTAAATTTGATATAGCAACAACATAATTACTATAATTTTCACAAGAACTAAAAGATGTAGCATTGTTTGTTCGGTCAGCTAAATGGAACCTTCAAAGTTTGTAATGGGGTGTGAACAGGGCGAGCGTGCGAGTTTTATTTGGAACAAATCTCGCTTTTGAAAGTATCCTGCTCTATGCCCTCGAATAATAGTCCTTGGACCTAAGGTTAAAACTCGCCTAAAAGATCCAGCTGCCTTTGATGGTTAAGTCAGATCACCTTTTATCAAGTTTCCAATGGCCTCTGTGTTGATGATATAGCGGGATTTTCTTACTGCTAACCCTATTATTTAGGATATTGCTCTGCTGATAATCTAACTGTTACGCAAATACATAGATTCCATTGTTTAACCTAACAATAGTGCATAAATAGCAAAGAAAGAATACCAAATATAGATAAACAAAAAAAGAATATTCATGTCTAAAACATCAAACTAGGAAAACCCTAGGAGACGATGTTCGAGCTCTGCGCTATAGGATATAGAAGTTCCAACAACTCTCAAGCACCCTTTCACACTATCTCCCAACAAAAAAAACTGATCCATTCAAGCACCACCAAAACCCAGAATCGCGCTAAAACTCCTAAAGGGAAACCCCATGAGATACATATAACTCAGTAACTACAATACTAGGGGGACCGAAGGACCCAAATCCCAATGTACTATGTCAAGCATGCTCTCAGTAAAATAGTAAGCATAACGGAATCCCAACTTTAATACGAACCAATCTCTCCAAATCTAGTACAGTAAGCAGCCATGCTTTTTAATATCCGCATAGATCCACTACACAAAATTTTCCGAGAATACAGCAACTTTAAGCAATTGAACTTCCCTTTTAACAATTTGTCGTTTTCCTTCCCTCCCTATTCCCTCTTCTCTAAAACAAAACTCTATCCATTATCTTCTAGTATAAAAAGACAATAACCGATACGGCCGTTCTTAAACAAAAGTGTATGCTACTAGTCATACACGAACACCAAGTCTAATAAAAGCCGTATACCCAAAAATACAAAGTTGCACAATTTCACAGACATCCCTAACAAAGTGAAAATCACAAAAAAGGTAAGGAACTACAGTAGTAGCCATCAAACTAAGCTCATTATTAATGTTACAAAATGTCTTATTTACATAGCGTCAGTCCGAGAACCCTTCTCGGGGGCACTAATTCGAGGCTATACCATGTTTTTTTTTTCCTCAAATCATCATAACCATATAAATTTTACATCTTTCAAGTAAAAATCATATCATGCAAAAAAAGGGTATCATAAATCATCATCATAACTATAATTAAACAATCATTTGATAAATCTAAATATGCTTTAAATACAAACAAATAAAATAAAAAATTAACTCAAATTAAAACACAATCAGAGAACAACCCATACCTGAAGATTGTTTCCTCAAAAACCTCAATCAACCCTTACTCCAAAATCGATAATCAAACCAAAAAACCCTAAATTCTCCTCAAACCCCCAATAATCAAACAATCACCCAGTTCACGAAATCACGAAATCAACGATAGAAACAAAGAGCTGCGTTGAAACTTCAAAACCACTAGTGGTTTAGTTGTAAAGAAGAAGAAAGTGGTTTCAGAGGGGTTTGTGGTGGTTTTGGTTTCAGAACAACGACGATGATGATGACAAAGTTTTGGATTATTGGAGGTCGTCGTTTTTATATGTCTGTGTGAGTGTGAGAGGGGAGAGAAGGTGATTGCCACGTCAGCAATTTGCAAAATTCAAAAACACATCTCCAATGGGTTTTGGTTTGGTTTTGGTTGAGTTGAGGGAGTACTGTAGTGGGACATAGGGAGGAGAGGACATATTATTTGTTTTTTTTGGGATTTCCTTTTCTTTCAATTCTTTTTGTGCTTTTCCTATCCTTTGCTCTTAACTTTTCTTTTTATGAGGTGGCTAAAAAGTAGTATATGTAGGGCGGTCCGAAAACAACAGGAGATGGCGGCAATGGTGATTGAAGCAGTGAAGAGACGGAAGGAATAAAATGTTTATAGAAGAATGTTTTCATATGAGCTTCAAAGCTAATCTCATGCTCCAAATGCTACGACAGTGCCGGGCCGTATGAGCAGAGCCGACCCTGTAGTTTTGAAGGCCCTAGGCGGAACTCAATTTTTTTATTTATTTTTGGGTACTTAAAAGTTAAAACCATTCTTCATATTCTTGAGAGAGAAAGAGAGTCCAGGTCCAAAAAAAACTCTCTTTGGGCTGGTTTTAGTATTACATGAGCCCTGTATTTTAGTGGCCCAAACATATGAAGGTAGTAATATTAGAAGTCCCCTATTTTTCATTTAAAATTGGAGACCCTAGACGGACGCCTCTTAGGTCCATGCCCAGGGTTCGCCTTGCATATGTGTCCTGACAAGAAGGGCATAACTCTTATGCACATTTTTTTTTATATGCAGAAGAAGAACCAACTACCTTGTGCTCTAGTGGTGATCAGGAGGTCAAGGGTTCAAATCTCACCACTGGCGACGATATCTCTGTCTCTAGAAAAAGTCGGCTCGGCCTACCGCGTCGATTTAGGGGTCGTGGTCCGTCGCATAGGCACGGGTGTGCACTAGTATACCTTCCCCTTTGGAGAAAAGGGGAAATGTGGCATATTGTATGCTTTTTCCCTGTTTCCCTGCACACGAAAACGTCTCTCCCTTCCAAAAAAGAAGAAAAAAAAGGGTCTCTCCGTCTCTTATATAGTTTTCTTTATTTGATTTAAACTTTTAAAGGTAACCATGGCAATGTTATTACTGTGTTTATTTCAGTGTTACCATCATATCTTGTGAGTGATTATCTTTCTTTAAGCATAATATGAAGAAATTAGCTTTGGGTTTTCAATCAATTCAGTGTTTCATCATCATTTCTTGCATTTTTTTTTTAATTTTTTATTTTATAAAGTTGGGTTTGCAAGTACATTGATGGTATGAAACCTCGTTTTTGTGTTAGATTGGAACTTTGTTGTCAATGTTGATATATTTGAGGATTGGATGAGTGTGAAACTTTTGAATATTATCATCATGTTTGTGTATATGATCTCGAACTTTTTGTCGCGAGGCTTTTAGTCCTTTATGTGTAAATTATGGAATGTTGAAGATTGTAAATAATCCCCTTTTTCTCTAAAACTCGCCGCACATTTGGTTCCTCTAGAACTATTTTTCTATAAAAAAGATTATTATAAGAAAGATTGTAAATTTTGATATTAAGGGTGATTTAGACTTTGGACCCCATATAACTGACCAGCTTAGGGCTTGCCCCACACATTTGGTACAAGTATGACTTTGATCCCCAAATCCAAACTACCAGAGTCAACTCTTTGACCCGGTGAAGACCAAGTCAAAAATTTTAAATGTCAAAAATGCCCCTCACGTGCATTACACACTCCTCTTTGAGTGAATATAATATTTGGGGGTATTTTTGACATTTAAAAAATCTGACTTGGTCTTCATTGGTCAAAGAGTTGGCTCTGGTCTGGGCCGGAGTTTGGATTTGGGGATTAAAGTCATACTTGTGCCAAATGTGGGGGGCAAGCTCTAAGCTGGTCAGTTATATGGGGTCCAAAGTCTAAATCACTATGATATTAATGATCAGTTAATTACTTGTAGGTTATGGAGAGCACTTGCATTAAATCAGGAACTGTTATTGGAGGAGATTTAATGGAAGATGGACGGAGACGTTTTTCTCTTCGTTGTGTTCGAGCTCAATAGGTCAGCAATGCATATGAGATTTCCCTGATTTTTATTTGTCAGGTTTTGGTGTTATATGCCTGCAAATGTACATTCCCCTTTAATTTTTGATGGTGCCAAGTATGACTAAATATATTTATTTTTCTAACCATGTTTTGGTTTACCAGGGAAGCTTTGAAATTTTGGAACGATAAACCGTGTTGGAGTGGAGGTTTGCCCTTTTAAACTATATGCATTTCATGTTCCTCATTAGTACCTGTGAAATTTCTAGATTTTATATTAGTTTCTTTGTGGATATGCCTCTGATCTGAGAAAGAAATGCAGTGTCCCCCTTCTATGCAAGTAATTCATTATTGACGCATGGCAAATTTACTGTGCACAGATCAAAGGTATCAATGCTGTTCTTTTTATCACTCCTGTTTTGCCCGGTCTTGATATTGAATACATGATTAAGAGCTGCAAAATTTGGATGACAACATTTGTTGAGGTTTGTATAATTCTTTTCTTTTGTTGGATTAGTTTTTACTGTGATAGTTGTTTTGGAGATAAAATCATAATTGTCTTGTTCATATAGTGTGTGCTACATTGATATATGACGTATTCATGAAAATAATCATTAAATGTCTCGATAAACTTCAAAATGTCGCTACAGTGTTCTGCAAGATAAATGTTCTACAAAGGCACAATCATGCCCAGTAATGCTTACCTTTAAAAAAGAAATCATTTCACGATATGCCCTAAATTTTGTTGTTACTTGTAATTTCTCGTGTCTTTTCATTAGTGAAGATCACCTCCTGTAGGAATCTGAAAAAGAAAGAGTGCACAAGATTAGAGTGGGTTTAGAAGGTGATGGGAGGCTACATTGAAATTTCATGTTTTGTTTTTTCCTTTTCTAATTTTACTGGAATACTGAAATTGATGGAAATTTTTATTAACTATAGAAATGTGAGTGGTCTTTTAGAAATTTTCTTTGATCTAGAGCGAATTCACAAAGAAAAATCTTATCCCAAATTCTCTCACGTTTGATATTATGGACTTAAGCATTTTAGGCTTCGCTGTCATGGGTCCAACATTCTCAAGCTACATCCATATTATATTTTCTTTAAGTACAAGAAATATGTTCAATGCACTTCATTACAGTACTACACCAATACACAAAGAGAGAGAAATATAGCAAGATAGTGTTAGAAGGATAGAGGGAGAGATGGGAGGTGGTGGTGAAGAAGATGAACATCTACCATTGTTTGAAACAAAAGCAATGAAGGGTCGATTAGTTTATCGTGTATTTTCCGTTACGATTTTTATTGGTATTTGTTTGATATTGGCTTACAGGTTACTTCACATACTAAGAGGAGGAGAAAGAAGATGGGGTTGGATACTTATGTTCGCATCCGAATTATGGTTTGGTTTTTACTGGTTCATAACTCAATTTCCTCGTTGGAACCCAATCTTTCGTAACACCTTCAGACACAGACTCTCACTCAGGTATTACTATACCTACTAACTAACTGCCAATAACCTTTCTCAAGTTCAACTAACCAAGCAACTAAGTTACCAGTTCTCAGCTTTATGCCTGTTTGATTTGCCACATTGATTATAGCATAACTTCATGTAATTATTTGATATTAGGATTTTAAAATCACAACTATATCCCAAAGGCTTGATCTCATAGGGGCTCAGCTTTTGGATCAACACATACAGAGAGTTCCGGCAGCTTTGTGTTATATTATTTTTATAGTTACAACTTTGAGAGTTTATTGGTATATACATACGAACTAATGAACTATGCACGCTTACTTGAATATGTATAAAAAATAATCTGGATTTGATGCATGAATGTTCTTTTATTATCCTAAAGCAGATATAAGGATGAATTGCCATGCGTAGACATCTTCGTATGTACCGCAGACCCAAAGATTGAGCCCCCAATCTTAGCGATCAATACCGTCTTGTCAGTCATGGCATACAACTACCCGCCTGAGAAGCTCAGTGTGTATCTCTCGGATGATGGTGGGTCAGATCTGACATTCTACGCCCTCTTGAAAGCATCTGTTTTCTCTAAACAATGGATTCCATTTTGCAAGAAATTCAATATAGAACCAAGGTCGCCGGCGGCTTATTTTTCAACAACAGAATCCAAATGTGCCTCACTTGATCCTGTTTTGTCACAGGAGTCAGCAGCCATAAAGGTAAACTTGCTTTTCCATAATTTTATATAATATCAATATATTATCTCTTTATTAGTTAGTGATAATAACATATTTACATGTTTATTATTGTGTTTGGGTAGGAATGATTTAGGCCACTTGCGAGATCAGTTTTGTTGTCTACATTATTCAGGTCTAAGCATCCAACGGCAGCTCTAAATAATTTTCCATTACAACTTATTTGACCCAGAGTTTGGCATAGTACATTGCAAAAAATGCTTGAGCAGTAGGAGTAGGATAGATAAAATCCCAACCTCATAGGAGATTTCATACGAAGCAGTTTTTTTGCTAGGTGTTATCTTTGGCAGTACTGAGATTAGTCTGCACCTTCAGCACAATTATGATGGATTTTGTCGTCAAGGGACTGCTTCAATACCTACCTTTATTGTGTTGAGGTGCTGTTTGGAATAATGTTTGTGCTGCCTGAAGGCTAAGATAAATTTTACTTGCACTGTAAAAATAAAAAGTAACTGTTATGGGCACACCCGTTCTTAGTGGAGCACATACTTGAAGTAAAAAAAAGATTAGATCTTTTCCTATTTGGATCCCGAGAAGAGAAAATTATTTCTTACCCATAAACATGTATAGTCCATATCTAACTAACTACCACCTTTTAAATGTGGTACAACTCTCTCTCATTTCCGGCCCAAACACATCTCATTCCTTTTCCCGACTCATCTTCTCTTCTTCGTTTTTTCTTTTTCTTTTTCCACTAGACATTCAACAACCCCTTCGACTTCTATTTGGAGAAAAACACAACCATTTTTTATTTTTTTCTTCTTCAATAACATTAGCATAAGACGGTCTTTACGTTTAAAAATATTAACGTAATTTTCTTATACTTTATCTCTTGAGACTCGCAAAACGGTTTAAACTTGACTCTCGAAAAATCCACAAATCTCTCTCCATCTCTTAATAATTAAAAACCCTATTATGAATTATCATAAACATCCTTGATTTTTGTCCGTTATGTTGGGAGGAAAAAATCAAGCACATCATTGTGTAGGAGAGAGAGAAGAAGAAACCAAGATTAAGAAAATTTCAAAGATAGAAAAATTGAGGGTGTTTGAGAGTTTGACAAGAGAGAATGCACGTTTGGGGGGAGAGAAAGAAACTTTAATTTTGGAGAGAGAAAAAAAAGTAATTAGGGGGTGTGGCTTAATTAATTTAAATTAAACTGGCCCCTACATATCTAAAGGATGAGAGTGTATGTGCCCAAAGTTTAGCATGTGCTCCATATTAATAGGAGGGCTCTATCTATATTAAGAACACTAGTGCCCAAAAGGGCTTCCACAAAAAAAATCTAATATAATTTGCACTTCAAGATCGACCCTGCTTGCCAATTACAGTTTCATAGATTAGTACTCATTTTGTTACCTTTAATTTGCTAGAAATTGTATAAAGCAATGGAGGACCAGATCGAAACTGCAACCAAGTTGGGACACATTCCCGAAGACATACAAACAAAACACACAGGATTTTCTGAATGGGCATCGGTTACATCTCAACGTGATCATCAATCAATTCTTCAGGTGACCTGCCAATATGTGTTCTTAACGCCTAGTTTTCGATGAACCCGTTGCACCAAAAATTCTCATGTTCGTACTAAACTCCGTTTGTTAGATAATAATCGATGGAAGAGATTCTAATACGGTGGATGCGGATGGATGTGCATTGCCCACACTGGTATACTTATCTCGTGAAAAGAGACCTAATCATCCACATTATTTCAAAGCTGGAGCAATGAATGCACTTGTAGGTATATTAGATTTTTTATACTTACAATTTCAAAGTGCTAGGAATAATCAACTATCTGTTGTGCAGCTAAGGGTGTCGTCAAAGATAAGCAATGGGCAGATCATTCTCAATGTAGACTGTGATATGTACTCTAACAATTCGGATGCAGTGAAAGACGCATTGTGCTTCTTCATGGACGAACAAAAGGGAAATGAGATCGCTTATGTGCAATTTCCTCAAAATTTCAATAACATCACCAAGAATGATATCTACGGCAGCAAGATTGATGTAATTACCAAGGTGTGTAGCTTAAGCATATCGTACAATATAGCCTGACATTCGATCTGCTAACATTATTACATTTTGTTTGTTTTATGAAGGTTGAACTTCCAGGTTGTGATGGTCATGGAGGACCACTCTATATTGGTACTGGGTGTTTTCATAGAAGAGAAAGTCTTTGTGGGAAGAAGTATGAAACGGGTTACAAGTTTGATATGAAGAAACGAATTGAAGGGAAAGTAAAAGAAAGTGTGAACGAGTTAGAAGAGACGTCGAAGGTTCTTGCAAATTGCTCCTATGAGGAAGGCACTCAATGGGGAAAAGAGGTTTCTTTCTATCTTTCTCTTTTCTCTCAATGAATTGAAAAGTAACATTCCTGAACAAAGATAACACATACAAAACACATTTGATGACACGATATTGAGAAGTTGCAATTTTCGGGAGCATCAATATACCCCCAAGAAGCTGGTTCAACAGAATTACGGTCATGAATGTTGGGAAACCGAGGGGGCAAATTGCAACGCGTAAGCACAATACGATTTAGCAAGAACTTAAAGAACCAACTCTAACCAAAGAGAATTCAAACAAAGGCAATAAAACACACATACACAAGGTTTAAATTAGGTGAAAATACTAAGCAGGATCAAAACCACCCTCGACAAGTACGACGAATATATTATCACACTAGGGTTACAAGAAGTTCTAGAGATCACTCAAACCTCACCTCTACCCTTACAGATAATCCCCAACAAGAAACTCTAGAAAGAAAACCCAAGAAATCTCTCCAGAGCAAAACCCTAGATTTTTCTCTCTAACTCTTTCTTACAGTACAGAGGCCTTTAGCATACATTTTTTATTTATAGGCTTTCCATTAGGTTATCTCCGAAATACGCATCACGAGATAATCCATCGCTTTGGATTAAATTCCATTCGCAACGAACTTAGAAACAAACACACAGAGCCATTTTCGTTCGAACGACCATTTGACTATCCACTGGAATTTTGGCCCAAAAGTTTAATTGAAGTCGTTCGAACAACTTCAACGGAACTCTGTTGTTCGAACGACTTCCCCACTCGTTCGAACGACTTTCCCCAGTTTTTGAGCCGTATTCCTAACAACGAGCCCCTTCAATACCCACTGTAATTTTGTTGAAGGCAGTGCTTGGAATAATCTTTGTGCTGCGGAAAATATCATCCTTTTAAAGAACTCGAGAAAGATTGAAAAGATATATATTAAGGGTAAGACACATATTATAACTAATCATAGATATAAATGTTACTTAAAATAATATACGACATAAATACTGCGATGATACTTATGATATTATCCCTCCTAATATGCTATGTAAATGTAAATTTTGCAGATGGGGTTGAAGTATGGTTGTCCAGTCGAGGACGTGATTACGGGGTTATCAATCCAATGTCGAGGTTGGAAATCGATTTTTTTTTGCCCGGAGAGAGCTGCGTTTTTGGGGATTGCTCCAACTACATTGGCACAAATGCTTGTTCAACACAAGAGATGGGCTGAAGGCGATTTTCAGATATTGCTATCGAAGTATTGCCCCTTCATAATGGGTCATGGTAGGATCAGCCTAGGGCTTCAAATGGGGTACTCCATCTACTGTTTATGGGCTCCTAATTGCTTACCAACCTTGTGCTACCTTATTTTACCACCCCTTTACCTTCTTAAGGGAATTGCTTTGTTTCCAAAGGTATCTCTCTCTCTCTCTCTCTCTCTCTCTCTGTATATATACTAACTGACGGACCCGGACTTTTTATCAGATTACAAGCCCATGGTTCATACCCTATGCTTTTGTGATTGTCGCAGCCAATGCATACTACTTGGCTGAATTTATGTGGCGTGGTGGAACACTCAAAGGTTGGTGGAATGACCAAAGGGCTTGGATGTTCAAAAGAACTACGTCGTACCTCTTTGCAGTCATTGATACGTCCTTCAACTTATTAGGGCTTTCAAGTTCAGGGTTTGACGTCACGGCAAAAGTATCTGAGCAAGATGTTTCAGAAAGGTATGAGAAAGAGATCATGGAGTTTGGATCATCTCTTTCTGGCATGCTTACGATTATAGCAACTCTTGCTTTGCTCAATCTCTTCTGTTTAGTTGGAGGACTTAAGAGAATCACGTTGAATTTAGTGGATTCAGGATTTGAAACAATGTTCTTGCAAGTTTTAGTTTGTGGGACTGCGGTTGCTATTAATTTACCGGTCTATCAAGCACTATTCTTTCGCAAGGACAAGGGCCGCCTACCTATCTCTGGCCTTTAAGTCTTTTATTTTAGCTCTATTGGCTTGTCAAATATTCTTATATTAGTACACTGCAAATGGCAATCCAAAGAGGGTACAAATACATCACTGTAAGAAATATCAACTAAATCTTGATTCAGCTCCTAAGATTATATAGATTCATGATTGAACCTCCACAGTTTTCTTAAGTTACAGCTGTGTATAACTTGAACATTTTCAATTTTGGACTTGTCGTGTTTATTCGAAAAGGTTAAAAATGATCATCTACTGGTTTCTTTAGCAAAAATTTTCACAGTTGGTGATACTGTGATGTTTATTATAACTTGGTCATGACAATGTAGAGGCTTGCAAATTGAACATTCAATTTGATAACTCCACAACTTGATTGTGGCAAGACACTTGTATGGTGCGACTCAAGAGATTGTGACCGTGAAAAGATAGTTAGATGGTGGTCTCGAGTGGGTGGTTATGTAGAAGTGGTGTGGTTGGGAAGAAACGATTGAGGACCCAAAGACTTAGGTTTTAAAAACTTCAATAATGGAAAATATTAGGAGATAAACAAGGAAGCGAAATTTCTTCAGAAATATGTTGGGTATCATGAAACATAACGAGCACGGGAGTTATTGTGACGCTTTTGCAGATGTGATATTTCTCAGACTTTAATAGAGTGTACCCAATTTTCTTCCCTTTTTTCCTTTTTTTATAAGCAGCAAAAAAGAAGAAAGAGTACGAGCTTGTAAGATTTTTGCATGTTATTGAGATTGTCACTATATAAATATGAATCTACGAACACGGAAGCTTAATTCGTATTCGATTAATACTAAGTTTGAACTATATCTCAAATAAAGTTTAATAAGAGGAAAACTCAATTCTTTTTATAAACAATTAACTCTACTAACTAAGTAAAAACAAATAACTTAGACCTCCTATTTTATAGAACACAATGGGGTTCCTAATTCTAATTGAAATAAAATTATACTTGGGAAAACTTCTTGTTTAACCTTGTGTTTGGTTAAACAAGTCCCTAAATCAACTTAGTTTATATGTCACCAAATATCTTCAACGGTTTTAAATAATGCAAATCGGCTCAACTACTAGAAGACCGATGTTTTATAGGGCTCGCCTAATGCCAAGTGAGGGCTTATAGAAGCATAAACTATACTAGTACTTGATCCCCACTGGGGTCTATAGGCATCATCTGTCTTGGCTAAGGACACGAGGTTCAGTACAATTTTTTTTTGAAGAAGATGAAGAAGAAAATGTAATGTAAAAGCATATTATGAAACATAATCCAACTATATTGGTAATTTTTAGAGGTCACCAGAACATAAATCTCGCGGAAGACCTTTTGTCAGAACGTGGAGCTTGCGTGGGCTACGTAATAGTATTCGAATCCATTTTGGTTCCCATATCCCAGTATTAGCTTGAAAGGTAGCAACTGTAGGGTTGTAGGTCAAAGTCATTCGAACAAGAATGATAGTCGTTTGAACGAAACTCGGTTTTTAGCCTAAATACTCAATTTTTAGCCTAAAAACTGATCCAGTTAAAGTCTTCAGTTTGGAGAATCAAAGTCGTTCGAACTTCAATTTTTTGCCTAAAAACTGATCCAGCAAAAACTTTCGTTTTGAGTTGCTTTATGTCATTCAGACGTGTTTTGTGAGATCTTTTTGACCGTTGAGTTTGCCTCGAGATCTGCGTTAATTGTAATAAGTCTAAGTGTTTAAAGGAGACTTAAGGTATTTGATAGCCACCTTGGTGAGATCTTTGGTAGAATAATTATTGAGTTAAAACCTCAGTTGTTGTGAGATTGTAATCTTAGATCATTGGAATAAACTCTCTCTCATGTGCGGACATATGCAACTCGCCGAACCACCTTACATGTGTTCTCTTGTATTTGTATTGATTCCGTCAGCTTGTTTGTGCTCTAATCCAATGACAGTTCGGCTTTCGCGGCACGACTCAATCGTCAACATTGTAATTATTATCTGAAAGACAATAATAAAGTTGGATACGGAGTCAATTTGGTGTGTATTAAATTATGGATATACCTAATCCTTTAGGGGTCAATAATGGCTGCATTTTATTTTCACGGGTCCAACATTCTCAAGCTAACGTCCATATTATATATATTTTTAAGTACAAGAAATATGTCCAATGCACTTCAGAGAGAAATATAGCAAGATAGTGTTAGAAGGATAGAGGGAGAGATGGGAGGTGGTGGTGAAGAAGATGAACATCTACCATTGTTTGAAACAAAAGCAATGAAGGGTCGATTAGTTTATCGTGTATTTTCCGTTACGATTTTTATTGGTATTTGTTTGATATTGGCTTACAGGTTACTTCACATACTAAGAGGAGGAGAAAGAAGATGGGGTTGGATACTTATGTTCGCATCCGAATTATGGTTTGGTTTTTACTGGTTCATAACTCAATTTCCTCGTTGGAACCCAATCTTTCGTAACACCTTCAGACACAGACTCTCACTCAGGTATTAGGGCCGTTTGTTTTTTTGCTTTTGAGTTGATCTGAGTCTAACTTGACCCGAGTGGAGAGAAAAAGAGACTCAGACTCAGACTCAGATTGCATATTGGATCTGAGTGGAGATGACAGTTTTAAGTGAAAAAATCTAAGTCCGTGCAAAAAAACGAACACCTCTAAGTGCGATGAGTTAGTCCAAATCACTCAACAGACTCGGACTAAGACTTCAGAGCTTGACTTGATGAAAAAACAAACCAAGCAACTAACTTTATGCCTGTTTGATTTGCCATATTGATTATAGCATAACTTCATATAATTATTTGATATTAGGATTTTAAAATCACAACTATATCCCCAAGGCTTGATCTCATAGAGGCTCAGCTTTTGGATCAACACATACAGAGAGTTCCGGCAGCTGTGTTATATTATTTTTATAGTTACAACTTTGAGAGTTTATTGGTATATACATACGAACTAATGAACTATGCACGCTTACTTGAATATGTATGAAAAATAATCTGGATTTGATGCATGATTGTTCCTTTATTATCCTAAAGCAGATATAAGGTTGAATTGCCATGCGTAGACATCTTCGTATGTACCGCAGACCCAAAGATTGACCCACCACCATCTCTCGGATGATGGTGGGTCAGATTTGACATTCTACGCTCTCTTGAAAGCGTCTGTTTTCTCTAAACAATGGATTCCATTTTGCAAAAAATTCAATATAGAACCGAGGTCACCAGCGGCTTATTTTTCAACAACAGAATCCAAATGTGCCATAAAGGTAAGGTTGTTTTTCCTAACATATATTTACATGTTTATTTTTGTGTTTGGGTAGGAATGATTTAGGCCACTTGCGAGATCAGTTTTTTTGTCTACATTATTGAAGTTTAAAGACCATTGGGCTCTTGGACGGGTGGTGGTTGTACCTCTCCACCTAGAGAGAGGCAACTCTGGCTGACCTTGATGGATATTGTCCTCAAGGGACTGCTTGCTTCCATACCGACCATTATCGTATTGAAGTGCTGCTAGGAATAATGTTTGCGCTGCCTGAAGGCTAAGATAAATTTTACTTGGGACTGTATAAAGAAATCTAATATAATTTGCTCTTCAAGATCGACTCTGCCTGCCAAGTACAGTTTCATAGATTAGTACTCATTTTGTTACCTCTTATATTCAAGAAATTGTATAAAGCAATGGAGGACCAGATCGAAACTGCAACCAAGTTGGGATACATTCCCGAAGACATACAAACAAAACACACAGGATTCTCTGAATGGGCATCGGTTACATCTCAACGTGATCATCAATCAATTCTTCAGGTGACTTGCCAATATGTGTTCTTAACACCTATTTTTCAATGAACCCGTTGCACCAAAAATTCTTATATATGCACTAAATTTCGTTTGTTAGATAATAATCGATGGAAGAGATTCTAATGCCGTGGATGCGGATGGATGTGTATTGCCCACATTGGTATACTTATCTCGTGAAAAGAGACCTAATCGTCCACATAATTTCAAAGCTGGAGCAATGAATGCACTTGTACGTATATTAGATTTTTTATACTTACAATTTCAAAGTGCTACGAATAATGAACTACCTGTTATGCAGCTAAGGGTGTCGTCAAAGATAAGCAATGGGCAGATCATTCTCAATGTAGACTGTGATATGCACTCCAACAATTCGGATGCAGTGAAAGACGCATTGTGCTTCTTCATGGACGAACAAAAGGGAAATGAGATCGCTTATGTGCAATTTCCTCAAAATTTCAATAACCTCACCAAGAACGATATTTACGGCAGCAAGATGGATGTAATTACCAAGGTACACTGTATCTTTAGCATATCGTACAATATAGCCTGACATTCGATCTTTTAACATTATTAAATTTTGTTTGTTTTATGAAGGTTGAATTTCCAGGTTTAGATGGTCATGGAGGATCACTTTATATTGGTACTGGTTGTTTTCATAGAAGAGAAAGTCTCTGTGGGAAAAAGTATGAAACGGGTTACAAGTTTGATATGAAGAGACGAATTGAAGGGAAAGTAAAAGAAAGTGTGAACGAGTTAGAAGAGACGTCGAAGATTCTTGCAAATTGCACCTATGAGGAAGGCACTCAATGGGGAAAAGAGGTTTCTCTCTATCTTTCTCTTTTCTTTCTGAAAAAAATATAGGACATAAATACTGTGATGATACTTATGATATTAGCCTACTAATATGCTATACAACTTTAAATTTTGCAGATGGGGTTGAAGTATGGTTGTCCAGTCGAGGATGTGATTACGGGGTTATCAATCCAATGTCGAGGTTGGAAATCGATCTTTTATTGCCCGGAGAGAGCTGCGTTTTTTGGGATTGCTCCAACTACATTGGCACAAATGCTTGTTCAACACAAGAGATGGGCTGAAGGCCATTTTCAGATATTGCTATCGAAGTGTTGCCCTTTCATAATGGGTCATGGTAGGATCAACCTAGAGCTTCAAATGGGGTACTCCATCTACGATTTATGGGCTCCTAATTGCTTACCAACCTTGTGCTACCTTATTTTACCACCCCTTTACCTTCTTAAGGGCATTGCTTTGTTCCCAAAGGTATCACTCTCTCTCTCTCTCTCTCTCTCTCTCTCTCTGTGTATATATACTAACTTATGGAACCCCGGACTTTTCATCAGATTACAAGCCCATGGTTCATACCCTACGCTTTTGTGATTGTCGCAGCCAATGCATACTACTTGGCTGAATTCATGTGGTGTGGTGGAACACTCAAAGGTTGGTGGAATGACCGAAGGGTTTGGATGTTCAAAAGAACTACGTCGTACCTCTTTGCAGTCATCGATACAGTTTTCAACTTATTAGGCCTTTCAAGTTCAGGGTTTGACGTCACGGCAAAAGTATCTGAGCAAGATGTTTCAGAAAGGTACGAGAAAGAAATCATGGAATTTGGATCATCTCTTTCTGGCATGTTTACGATTATAGCAACTCTTGCTTTGCTCAATCTCTTCTGTTTAGTTGGAGGACTTAAGAGAATCGCGTTGAATTTAGTGAATTCAGGATTTGAAACAATGTTCTTACAAGTTTTAGTTTGTGGGACTGCGGTTGCTATTAATTTACCGGTCTATCAAGCACTCTTCTTTCGCAAGGACAAGGGCCGCCTACCGATATCTCTGGCCTTTAAGTCTTTTATTTTAGCTCTATTGGTTTGTAAAATATTCTTGTATTAGTACACTGCAAATGCCAATCCTGATCTTGATTCAGCTCCTAACTTTATATTGATTCATGATTGAACCTCCACAGTTTTCTAAAGTTACGGCTACGTATAACTTGGAACATTTTCAATTTTGGACTTGTCGTGTTTATTCGAAAAGGTAAAAAATGATCATCTACAGGTTTCTTTAGCTAAAATTTCCGCATTTGGTGATACTGTGATGTTTATTATAACTCAATGCAGGGAAATTTCTCCTTCATTTATGTGTGGGCAATGAATGAGAGTGATGAAGAATAGATGAAACACTATTTTTCTGTATCTGTTTACACGAGAAATGAGAGAGATATAAAATAAACCTCCTAGCATTCAAACAGGATCCCCAGCGTCCCCACCAGTATCCACTCCAACATTCCCTCCCGCGTCACTATTCCAAAGCTTTTCAATTGCCTGATATTAAAAATAAGAAGACAAATAAAATGAAGGCAGGTTTAATGATGCTATAGTTACCATTGAGTTATTGGCTTAGTGTCTCTGTGTGATCCTCCACCCCATGAGAGGTCATGAGTTTGAACCTTTATAGGGTGAGAATTGTGGACATCTAGGTTGTCTTTGGGTGGCGATATGGGATTTTTGTACCCTTCGGGCTATATACATACGAACTAATGAACTATGCACGCTTACTTGAATATGTATGAAAAATAATCTGACCCACCACCATCTCTCGGATGATGGTGGGTCAGATTTAACATTCTACGCTCTCTTGAAAGCGTCTGTTTTCTCTAACATATATTTACACGTTTATTCTATTGTTTGGGTAGGAATGATTTAGGCCACTTGCGAGATCAGTTTTATATGTTTATCATTAAACAACTTTCAAACAGTGATCCGAACACCATTATTGAAAAATGAAGTATTTTTGTAAAATCTATGTCGACTAAGAGATCCAAACACGACTTGCAGATCTTAAGGCATCCTCCCTATTTCTTCAATGCATATTTATGTGAAATTATGATTTCCTTTTGAACCCTAAAATAGAAAAGCTTACATATTTTTTCTCCAAGTATTTTGATTATGATCATTTACTAGTCGTTGCTTACGAGTTGAACCATACATGAAATGTTGGCAAAATATTGGCCACAATATTGCTTACGAAGGGGAAGTCTAACGAGTTATGTTGGTCAAAATATTGTCCCAAAATTGTCCCCTAAGAGCAGAGCTTTCAGTTCACTCCAGATTCCTTTGTGTCTCCCATCTTCTTTCTTTGTGTACATAATAAGAGCAGAGCTTTCAGTTCACTCCAGATAAATGTGTATTTCTATATTCAAGTTTCTAAAAATATTGCTCCTCATCTTTGTGGACATATTCCTGCCTCAACTTATTATTTTCGTTTGAGTTCTTTATCGGTCATCTTTCGAATATGACTTTTTTAAGGACAACTAAAAGCATTATTAATCAATAACACATTAATTTTGTAGTGAACTGAAAAATTGCAAAAGCAAAGAGGAGAGGAAGAGAAAGGCTAAGAAGAAAGAGAAATTTAAGAGAATAGGGTTTGATAGATTTACTCACAAAATCTGAAATTTTAAAAGAAAAAAGTTTTTAGTCTAACTACCGTTAAATCAATAGCCAAGGAGAGAGGGTTGTGCTAACCCTCCGGAGGGTTGGCAAATCCGAACTCGGTATATACTTCTCTTAACGATAATTGCACTAGAAGGGTAGCTTTGAAGTGCATTGTAAAGTACTACTCTTAAGTTACCAATAACCCTCTTTGTTTACTTTTGATGCAACGAAATTGCCTTTGGTAGAGTCAATGATAATAATCCTAATGCATATGTTATAATTTTCTGCATATAATTGTCTGATGTAGTAGAGGACAGTGATTATAGAACCATTTTGATTTGTAATTATTTTCGTATATTAGGACGGTAAAGCGATTTGCTCATTGTATTCGAGAATTTTTTGTTCAAATGAGGGTGAGTTTAATAAATGCGGGCAAATTCGTACCTCAACTTCTTGCGTACACTATCCTGTTCTACGATAAACTTAGGCGTGACAAGAAAAAACATCACAGTTTCCTCTATTTTGATGCTGAAGTTGTAAGGAGTACCGAATTCTTGCAAGCTGTTATTCTCGCATTTTTGGTGTCCGCTATAGTCTGTTTGGCTAGTAACGGAGTGTTGCGCCTAGTGGTTAAGGCTTTGAAGTTGAGCGAAACCGATAAGTATATCACAAGTTTATTCATAAGCACTATTAGCGGACTAATGATAGACAAGTTTGACGCCTTATGGTTTGTTGTATCTTCTCTTGTGACGCTCTCCGTTGAATTTGAGGTGATTGGTAATTGGGATCACAAAAAAAGTGGGTTTTTCGAAGGCATTATTATCGGGTTCGGGCCATGCTTAGCAGTGAGCATGTACGAGCATAAAATACTTCAAATTGGATTATGTGCGTTGATTCTGTTAGTGGCTGGGATAATATTGGTAATACTAACACCTTTACTGAATATTTATTGATCTTTTGCAAACATAACTATAATATCACTAAACCTCCCTTTATTATATTTTTCTTCTGATTTTTGATATCCAGGCAATTGAAAAGTACTGGAATAGTGATGTTGGAGGGAATGTTGTAGTGGATATTGGAGGGAATCTTGAAGTGGGTATTGGAGGGGACGTTGGGGATCTTGTTTCAATGTTGGGCGGTGGTAGCTAGGAGGCCTATTTTAGAGACTCTAGATGTTTTTATAATACCCGTGGCTCGCCACGGTGAACACGTCGACGCGCCTTCGGCGCTATCCATATTACTGAACACCACAATTATACAAAGAACGTTAACGCGTTTTCGACTCTAGTTTAAGCATTGATTGCCAAAGCAATAATATCTTGAGTTACTTTTTTTTTTTTGTTGGGTTAACTTTCAATTATATAATTGATGAACTTATGGATCAACTTCACATCCATAAATTCTGTTATACTACCGAAACACCAACAGCAAGTATCAAACAACAACTATACTACCCAAACACCAACAACAAGTATACCCAAGAGCAATAAACATCAACAGCAAGTGTAACAGAAAGTATAAACAAAACCCTAAGTATATCACAAATTATAATAAATCAAAACAGCAAGTATCAAGCACACCAACAGCAAGTATAAACAAAACCCTAAGTATATCACAAATTAGAAGAAATCAAAGCCCTAGGTGTGCTTCAATAGAAATCAAAATCCTAGGGATGCTTGAAGTGCAATTGTCGAGACAGAGAGAAAGAGAGAGAGAGAGATGGAGATGAAGAGTTGTTGGAGAAATGAGAGAAATGTCATTGGAGATAGACGTAATGAGAATAAAGAGTCGGGATGAAATGGTAGTTTAGATAGTTAATGTTAAGACTAAACTACCATTTTTTCGGTGTTTTGTCAAAAGTACCCTTAAGTATGTTTAACCTTTCAAGAGTTAAAATAAATCTAGACCGTCCTTCTCGCTCTTTTTCACAAATCTCCACAAAAGAACATCAAATCCCATCCCCTCTTTGTCTTGGGGACAATGGCAGATTTGTCTATTTAAAAAACATCGTTCTCTAATGTATAATAGATACAGAGAAATAGTATTTCTGTTAGGAGTTGGGTCCAACCCAAAGTAGGAACCCAACTGGGTTGGGGTGTCCTATTGGACTCCTAACAAAGCCTATAGGCCTTTAAGGTTATGGGGAGAGTTAGAGATGGTTAGGAATATGTTACCTCCTTTGTATTACGTACAGTTCTACAGTTCTCTATTATCAATAATAATCTTCTCTCTCTATTACTTTCCAAATATATTAGAACTGATAATCTTTCACAGTACTATATTTACTAACACATTATCAGTACGTAAGATGAGAAAGAAAAATCACTCTCCAATCAGCAATTTTCAGGGAAACTATGAAATCAGAGAGGTATTTTACAATTTTTTCAAATCTTGTTTCAATTTCTTCCTAATCTATATTGTATAATATATGAATATGGATTAGTAGCTATTTTTACTATTTTTTTCAGATTAAAAATATGCATTTTTTGTGATTTTTACCCTATAAATATGGCTGTTTTCAAACCAATTTTTTTTTTTTTTTGTGGACATCGGATGGAGGCAAGACAACTTTGGTTAGAAATCCCATCCCGGGAGCTTTCCAATGGCATATGACACTTCTGAGGTAGATATCCCAATCGTCGGGAAACACACGATGAAACTAGTCAGTTTCACGGCCAAAAACAACGTGATGACGTCAGAAAATTTTATTATTTTTAATAATTATATGCTGATGACGTCATCGCTATTCATTGTTGATGTCAGCAGTAATATGTGTTAAGGACATGTGGCATGCTGACGTGGCATGGCATGGCAAGTGGCAATTGCTGGACTGTCATCGAGGGTGACACGTGGCAGTAACCAGGGGTGGCACATGGCAGTTGAAGGTCGTATCGATGACTGCAAAGAAGTACGACGTAGTTCTTTTGAACATCCAAACCCTTTGGTCATTTCACCAACCTTTGAGTGTTCCAAAGTAGTATGCATTGGTTGTGACAATCACAAAAGGCGTAAGGTATGAACCATGTGTTAGGGCCCAAGCCCCCATTGTACCGATATTGTCCCCACCTTGACCATAGTATGAGCTAGGTGTGGGGTGGGGTTTTATCTGAAAAGGCCTCAATGTGAGACTAACTTTGATCCACCAATCTTAACAAAATGAGATGGTGATGTTGTACTACGGGAGCTCAAACCAAGGTGGAGATTCTAACGGTGTTCGATCCAAGGTGAAGATCCATGTGCAACGACTTATCTGCTACACCCAAGCGCCGCGTTTTCTCCGCACATCCATGTTCTACTCTGAGCACTCGCCAATCACAGTGGACAAAGTTAGTCCCAACCGCATTCATGTTCTACTCTAAGCACTCGCCAATCATATTGGACAAAGTTAGTCCCAACCGAACCGTCGGCTCTGACACCATGTTGTCCCCACCTTACCACCTAGTATGGGCTAGGTGTGGGTTTTATCTGAAAAGGCCTCGATGCAATTTAATAGTCCGTATATTTTTATATCATTGTGTTAAACCACATCTTTAACCAATGTGGGACTAACTTTGATCCACCAATCTTAACACCATGGGTTTGTAATATGATGAAAAGTCAGTTAGTATATATATATATAGAGAGAGAGAGAAAGAGAGAGTGATACCTTTGGAAACAATGCAATGCCCTTACGATGGTAAAGGGGTGGTAAAATAAGGTAGCACAAGGTTGGTAAGCAATTAGGAGTCCCTAATGTGTCCCAACTTGGTTGCAGTTTCGATCTGGTCCTCCATTGCTTTATACAATTTCTAGAATATAAAAGGTAACAAAATGAGTACTAATCTATGAAAAATTATTTAGAGCTGCCGTTGGATGTTTAGACCTCAATAATGTAATAATGTAGACCTGAGTAAGTACTACCTGAGTGAGAGTCTATGTCTGAAGGTGTTACGAAAGATTGGGTTCCAACGAGGAAATTGAGTTATGAACCAGTAAAAACCAAACCATAATTCGGATGCGAACATAAGTATCCAACCCCATCTTCTTTCTCCTCCTCTTAGTATGTGAAGTAACCTGTAAGCCAATATCAAACAAATACCAACAAAAATCGTAACGGAAAATACACGATAAACTAATCGACCCTTCATTGCTTTTGTTTCAAACAATGGTAGATGTTCATCTTCTTCACCACCACCTCCCATCTCTCCCTCTATCCTTCTAACACTATCTTGCTATATTTCTCTCTCTGTGTGTGTTGGTGTAATACTGTAATGAAGTGCATTGGACATATTTCTTGTACTTAAAGAAAATATAATATGGATGTAGCTTGAGAATGTTGGACCCATGACAGCGAAGCCTAAAATGCTTAAGTCCATAATATCAAACGTGAGAGAAATTGGGATAAGATTTTTCTTTGTGAATTCGCTCTAGATCAAAGAAAATTTCTAAAAGACCACTCACATTTCTATAGTTAATAAAATAAAATAAAGTAGAAATATTTAATTAGAATGGTTGTGTGTTTGCCAAGGATAATAAGAGTTTGATGTATTTCAATCAGGTTCGTTGATTTGTTGGGCTTTAGATAAACTGATAGATGGCCGGCCCTCAATTCAATGGTCCAATTCGGGGTTAGTCGCTCAGACAAGTGTATTGGAGATATACCTAAGCCAATGGAGATGATAGTTGCACATTTATTGGAGGAGCACGCTCCCGCTATCTATGAGACCACGCATTGCTCTTATGCGAGCCTCATACTCTCATATGAGTCTCTTGCTCTTATACGACGAGCCCCTTGCTCTTACAACGAGCTCCTTGCTTTCATATGAGCCCTTACTCGCATATGACCCCCTTGCTCTTATACGACGAGCCCCTTGCTCTTATAACGAGCCACTAGTCACGTTTGGTCTGTCCACGTGGAGGGATATTGGCAAGAGCCATTCAAAGGCAATTTGGTCATATCCTAGGTCACGTGAGACTAACTTTAGGGTTTTAGCCCACAACCTATAAGTAAGAGTTGAAGGCCACCCAAGAGAGTGGTGCCCTCCTCCGTTGAGACAAGTCAAGCCCAAAACTAATAATTACGTATTGTTGTCCCTGAGAGGAATCTTAGAACTACAGTTGGCATCGTCTGCGTTCCGTACTTGATCGATTATAAACCACTAAGAGCAGGTTATGGTGGAGATGAGAGCTTACCTCTCCCACATACCACCATTAAGAACATATTAGGGTGGAGATGATAGCTGCCCTCTCCCCAAGACCACCACAAAGAGTTGGTTATGGCAGAGATGAGAGCTGCCCTCTCCCCCAACACCATAACTAAGAGTAGTTTAGGTTGGAGATGAGAGTTGTTCTCTCCCCAAGATCACCACTGAGAGAAGGTGATGAGCCCCGTACTCTCTGAGACCTTGCTCAAATAATGAGCCATTGCTCTCAAACGATCCCCTTACTCTCATATGATCCCCTTGCTCTTATGATAAGCCCCGTACTCTCATATGAGCGCTTGATCTCAAACGAGCCCCTCGTTCCCATATGAGCCCCTTGCTCTTACGATGAGTCTCATACTCTCATATGAGCCCCTTACTCTCATATGAGCTCCTTGCTCTTACGATGAGCCCCATACTCTCATATGATCCCGTGATCAAATAAGTGCCCCTTACTCTTATATGAACCCTTGCTCAAATAACGAGCCCTTGCTCTCGAACGATCCCCTTGCTCTCATATGAGCCCCTTGCTTTTACGATGAGCCCCGTACTTGATCGATTATAAATTGACATCTTAAAAGACCCGCAAGTGCATGGTGTACCGTTAAGTACAAGGGTAAGCGGGGTCGTATCCCAAGAGACTTGTGGTGCGAATTATACTTCGAGCTACTAATTTTATCCAATAACAACGAGTTTGTGTAGGTTTTAAAATACAAAGAAGAACGAAACAAATATTTACAAGATAAATTGTAGTGGAAACCAAGGCATCGATTCCACTCCACCCTTTAAAACCCTTAGATAACATAAATAATTAAAGTAAATTACGAGTTCCCGTATTGTATTTCCTTGGTCGGGCATATGCAATACATCAAAAAATATATGAGATTTAGTAATTGGGAACTACCCATAAACCAACTTACTCAACCATGGTCCGGTTGATAAGTATGGATTATGTTCTCTTCTCCATGTTCCTAACCTATCTTATTATGATCTAACAAGATAGTTACATAGATTCATTATTCCTCCTAATCCTAGCTATGGTCAAGCATAAGACGAAGGAATTCGATTATGTAAAATTTTGGGATAAAGAGAAGGTAATTACTCTAACTAAGCTGCACAATCTACACTCAGGCTACATTGGGTGGAGCTTCCTCTAGCCTTGGCTAAGAAGATTAGCTACTCATCCCTTTGATCATTGTCATACTACTATTACTACGATAAAAGTGAAAGAGAAGAACTTCCATGCATGGGCCTTTGGTTAACAACTTCAAATGAGAATCATTGTTGGAGTGCATCACCTTTGTTCTTCGTTAAAAACTAGAAAAATATACGATTTGTTTATCATGTGACCGATTTCTTTAAATACAAACAAAAGCACAATTAGTGTCACATTTATTTAATAAATGGCTAGGTAGATATAAATTTAGGAGTTGTACACGTAAATATTGTGTGTCTATCAAATACCCCCAAACTTATATTTTGCTAGTCCTCGAGCAAAAGTAAACAAAAAGTAATTTTGCATGTCACGCGGTTGCATTTAGCGTATGCAACAAGCCGTTAAACCTCCAGGTTTAGCCTGGTGGACGGGTGTTGTCTCATGAGGGTTTGCAGTGACTATACCCACAAAAGTCAATAATAACATTTTAAACAATTCTAGAATACATATGACTCATTTCCTGTGAACTTATCCTTACTTAGTTGTGACAAAAATATACCAATAAAAAAATCCTTAAACTTGTTATTTTCCTAAGTATACCAAAGAATATTTTAAGCTTATCCGAAACTAGAGGTATTATCTCAAGATTAGAAAGAGATTCAAGTATTTTGTTTTAGCTATATTTGAGTGTACAATGAAAATAGTTTTATCGCCAAATACGTTGTCTAGAATAATTTACTCAATTTTTGGTAGTCTAGTTCTTACTGGAATAAATTCAACGGTCAGTTCGACAAGTGTCTTAGTCAATTCGTCTTTCTAGAATTTAACTTTTTTTCTTTTCTTTTGCAAACATTTTCTTATTGAGTACATTGTTTCTTAGTGAAGCCTCTGTTACAAGGAGTTTTTGGTTGACAATCCCTGCCAGTAAGCTAAGGACGTCAGGGTGTGGTGCCTCATCATGACCTAGACTCAGGATTCTCACAAGTAACATTTTCTTGTGCTTCTTTCACATAGTTCATGGTTAAACTCGAGATTGGTGATAATTTTTCCTCTTTCAACTTTTAATCATGCGAGTAGCATTGCAGCGTATATTAACTCTATGTGCACAGCTTCAACCTGGTTTGTGTTTGGCCTCATCTCCATGTAATGAAAGCAAATTTTGTACAGAAGATTATACATGGTTAAATGAAGGAAGGCAAAGCAATTCTGTGTCTTTGGCTTTGGTTGGGCTAGTACTGTACTTACTATTTTATTTGCTTTGGATGAGATCAATTATTTGGATTATCAATCTGGAGATATACCTGTATATGGAAAGAAGCTTTTGTGGAGGGTTTGCTACATTTTTTAGTTGGGCTTTGAGTAATATTATAGAGGTCTATTTGATTGAGCAAGCTCAATGTCTTAGCCTTTCCGACATGTTATCGAATCTGGGAAGAATATTGTTAGAAATACTACTAAGAATGGGAAAGGTAATAGGAAGCGAAAGGTGGTTGACACAATGCCCGTCAAGATATGTACTAGAAGCTCGGCTAAATCAAAAATATGGAATATCGTCAAGAGGTTGAAATGGAGATAATTCAGAGGGAGGTATGTATGGAAAGCTCATTTAGTATTGAAGGTTAAGACCTAGATCTCATGGTTTCTGGAACAAGACTTGTCTAAATTGAGAAGCCATATGAGCTAGTTTAAAATAAGTGGCTTCTGTTGAACTTATTTCTTGTTTTTGCACTGTAATGATTTAGTTTATTTTTCAATTTCTCGAGTTACTAGTAAATAAATAAAGCGTTTTATGATTCTCTCAATTTCATTTATGCAGTGTTATAGATCATACAAAGTATTACAAACAAGAACATCTCTTGCGATTGTATGGCTCGCCCTGACAGACAACCAAAACCCAACCCTCCCAGTCCCAACAGTTTGTGATGACATGGTTAAAATTTATTACGTGGAGGACCTTAGTAGTCCGGCCGGACTACTAGTTTAACTTCTGATTGTGATGGTATTGGATTATTGTTACCTCCTTCAAAATCATACTTCTCCCATAACCCAAGATGGTCTTAAGAACGATTGTATAACTTCTGATTGTGATGATATTGGATTATTGTTACCTCCTTCAAAATCATACTTCTCCCATAACCCAAGATGGTCTTAAGAATGATTGTGTTAGAAGTATGACATCTTAGAGCATCGGCAGCAGGCTCGCTAAGATAGCGATGACTGTTATAGATATGCTCGCTTTAAATCAACTACTAGTTGCTCAACTAATCATCAATCACTCTACTACTTCCCCCGTTTGCCAGAAAAATTTTATCTGTATACTTATCAAAGATTGATTAAACTTTACGACATCTCTTTTCTTCTGCCTTCTTCTCTTCCTCTTTTGAATTCCACAATCTTTAACTGCCTACACATCGATATTATCCCTACTTAACCACCCCCAAAAATGGCTATAAAATTTCACCTCAAAAGGCCCCAGTGTCAATAAGAGTGCAATTCTAACTTAAACATGAAATAATCTTTATAGCACCTCGAGGAGCATGGTATGCTATTACACTTTTAGCATACTCTTGCAAAAAAAACCTTCCAACAGGGGTATGGGGTTCAGCATACCCAAAAAAACGTTCCAAAGTATGTGAAACCTGAACTTGACGAGGAGTGTCCGCATACCGATTAAGCGCTCAACTGTTCAGCGCCCAGCGCCCCACTAACTTTTAAATACACCTGACATCTCTCCCTCCCATCACAACTTTGTTTCATAATATGACATTTAATTCAACTTTTTTGTTAGGCGGCTAACCAAATAATTTGGCATTTTCTGTTGTGCGCTAAACCGTTGAGCGCCAAAGTGTAAAAACCATAATTCTCTTTTTGGCCGAAAACAGTATGGGATTCTAGAATACCGGTATTGAGGGCCATCTATCAGTATGTAAAGCCCAACAAATCAACGAACCTGATTGAAATACATCAAACTCTCTTATTATCCTTGACAAACACAACTACTCTAATTAAATACCAAATATTTCTATTTTATTTTATTTTAAAGATCACGAAAGGGGAAGATCAATTGCGTGAGTTTCTTCGATTTAGGGTTCTGATTCTCCAAATCGAAAGGTAATTTTAATTGATCTTGTTTGTAATTGTAGATTAGATCTATGAACTGTATTGCAATGTAGTTTCAAATTCCCAAATTGAAATTTAGAATTTCATACATCAATTATTGTAATTGGAGTGAGAATTATTCATGAATTTAATTAGTTTTTACTAAAGATTGAAACTTTAGATCATTGCATCAAAATCCCAAGTTATTGGCGATTTTTTGAATTGAAATTTTTATTTTTGCGAAATTTTGCTGTTTTTTGTTAAGTTAGGGTTCTCTATAAATCTTGTTATGCAGCTAGTAATTGTAAACTATAGTGTTAATTATTTCAATTAACAGTTATCCATAATACATGTCATGTCTCATGAAAATTATTAAATTTTTTCATAATAATGATGCACATTTCTATTAGGATATCGGTTAGAGTAGTAATAATCACGGACGATGGTACCGGGTTTTTTTTTGGTTTCCTTTTTTGATTATCTAGGGAGATTTTTTTTATTTTTTTTTCCGGGTACCATTTGATAATACTTGTGAAATATGATGGGATGTCATTGTATTCTTTGTTGTATCACACGTATATTCTGGTAGTTTTATCTTTTCTGTATTAAGTGATCAAGTGTTAAGTTTTCTATATTTATTTTGGAAATGTGCAGGATGGAGTTTTGGCTGTGGAAATGTGTGATGATTGGAGTATTGGCGTTCTTATTAAGTTTGCAGTCAACACATGGAATTAGATTTGTTCTTGACAGAGACGAGTGTTTTTCTCATTCAGTTCCATATGAAGGGGATAACGTCCATGTTTCTTTCGTTGTTGTTAAAGCTGATGCACCATGGCATTATGGGGATGATGGTGTTGATCTAGTGGTAAGCCTTACATACCCCATATGAAAGTATCAGCTGAGTTTGTCAAATTTATTAATCTAGTTCTTTCGATGAATATTGTTTATTACATTTCTGGTTTGAGTAGGTAATGTGATTTGCTATTTTCCGTGTCGTAATTAAATTTGAAAAAATGGCATTTTTCCCACAACTGAACTAGAATTTTGTAATGTCTTCCATGCGATTATTTAAGATTCTTAATGCAGTGGTAGTTAAATAGGAGTGTTTCCTTCACAAGTATGGTATTTCAATGAGGTTACTTGATGAAATTTAGCAAAACAGCTCCGGTTAAATTTTCATACACTCTTCAAGAGGAGCAAAAAGGTTTCACATAGGGTTTAATCTTGGAAATATGTCTTTCTAGTATGAGAGGCACATAGTTAGGAAGATACGCTAGAGAATAGGATGAAAATTATCTATTATTTCTGTATGTGATGTATTTGTGCATTTACATAGAGTCCTTTCTTCGGGTATGTCTTCGATTCAAAAGTTGAAGATACCACTAAACCTAATATGTTTCAGAGTGGGATAAGGTAAAATGGTGACGGTCATATATTATACTCCAATTTTTGGAGAATGGCTTCCCAATACTTTTGGACATATCTACATTGTAAGCAGAAATAGACCACTTTCATATTTGAAAAGATAGTCTTGTTTGCCAGTATCCAGAACTTATCTCTTAGTGTTTGAGAAAAATGTTTTGCTTGCATCGTCTTGATTGCGTATTTATGGTACCTACTAATTTGTGTATATTTCAGGTAAAAGGGCCTTCTGGGGAGCAAATACACGATTCACGTGACAAGACGAGTGAAAAGTTTGAATTCGTGGTTGCTAAAAAAGGTCTTCACCAATTTTGTTTCACTAACAAGTCACCTTATCATGAAACTGTGGACTTCGATGTACATGTTGGTCATTTTTCATACTTCGATCAACATGCAAAGGATGGTAAGTTTCCATTTTCTTTTCTTGAGCGTGTTTATGTTGACCCTGTAAAGTTGAGAAATTGGAGCTTTATTGTAACTTCTCTGTATACCTGCAGAACACTTCAACCCTTTATTGGAACAGATCGCAAAGTTAGAGGAAGCTCTTTACAACATCCAATTTGAACAACATTGGTTAGAGGCTCAAACTGACCGCCAAGCAGTAGGTATGTTCTACTAAATCTGAACCTTCGCTTGCTTCTTGATGATTTTTTATATTGGTATATTTTCCAATAAAGATCAAAGTAGTTTTCTGTCCAATCAGACCGTTCACTATAAGTTTATGAAACCAAATCACTCAAATGATAGAAGTGCAACTTTCAATATGCTGTCTTCTTCCAACCAATGCTAACTCAGAATCACCGCTTACACTCTTCTGAAGTCTAACCAAAGACAACAAAAAGAATGTCCTTGGAAATCCCATCACAAGTAGCTTACCTTTTAAAAGAAAAATGTCGGTGGATCGTTTTCATCTCCAACAATTATCCCTGTCGTGAACCTCTATAATAATGTCTACAAAACTTAAGTGTCTTTCTCGTTTTGACTAAACCCCATCCTCGAACCATCGAGACCGTGATCATTTGCATCAATAAAGCTTTTGAACCTCCTCCCTATTATGAGGATCTTTGTGTTTATGCAATTCATTAAACCTTATAGAATCAAAATATGTGTTGATTAAGGTACTTCAAGACTCCAAGTAGGGCTATTTAGCTGTTTTATACTATGTACTTCTTTGGTAGTTACTGTAATTTACTAAAAGTAAGATTTTGTTGTCCTTTCCCGTCTTGTTATTTGCAACAATTGCAATATATAACTGATACGAACTGTGGTGCAGTGAATGAAGGAATGAGTCGACGAGCAGTCCACAAAGCCCTTTTTGAGTCAGCGGCTCTAATTGGGGCAAGCGTCCTACAAGTCTACCTCCTGCGACGCCTCTTTGAAAGGAAACTTGGCACCTCAAGGGTCTAGATCCGAATTTCCTATCTGCTGGTGTAAAATTGAGTAACTACTCCGTTATCTTTGCTTCACTTTCCAAAGTTGGAACAATTTTCACATAGATTTATAGCACTTTCTGTGTGGTTAGTTTCATAAAAATAGACATGTATAGTAACTATTTAATGAAAGAGTATTTCTGAATTTGTTCGATACTTCAGTTAGATAGATATCAGTGGTTAATGAGTTTTTCTCAGTACTGGTACGCTATGTTTTACTCTATAAGCTGTGCAGCTTTCAGTTCATCTTCCCGCAATTTGAATTTATTGTTTCAGTTAGGCTGCTTATGCACGAACAATACAAGCATGTGAACCACAAGATTTGATGTGTTGACATGGGGATCTCGATGTCATGAGTTCAAGTTAGAGAATTGGTATTAGAAAGAGATGAAAACAAAGGGAACAATATTTGTCTTTGGCGAAAAATGGGAGATAATGATTTCATTTCTCTTTGAATGAGAGCACCGAGTGTGGCACCTTAGCGAACGCCGAGCAAATCTATTTGAGTGTTTTGAATTCTAACCTTGGATATATGTTTTTTATATCCTAATATAGCTACACGCCAAGTTTCATTGAAATGGAATTGTTAAGGAGGCAAGAAGTGACAGGACCTTCGTCTCCATTTTTTATGTTTCCTTTTGAAAACTAGCTATTTACTTAGTAGTTATATTAAGGTGAAAGAGTTAGTCCAAACCTCCCGATGACAAAGTAAGTTTTATAGTTTTGGTCATCTTGGACCCTGGCTCATGGGCTATCTACAAAGGATGTTCACGAGTTCTCATTAGCCTAAAAAAGGCCAGGAGACATTGTCTTGTAATGCGGGCCGCTATCCTAGATCCTAGATAGGGCTTCATAGGATGCCGCTATGCCCACGAGCCAATCGAGACGCACCGCCCCTTATAAATGGACTATGTAATTAGTCCAGGCTCGTCGCCCCTATATATATATATATCTATATCTGGAACCCATATTGAGCTACCTTGATCCGCTACAGGACAGGTGTGCTATCTGTACCTCGTGCCCAGTCACGAGAGATTACGTTGTATAGATTATTGAGGGAACCTTCAGCGTTGCCGCCTATTCCGAATACATATTCAACGACCCCTCACGAGTATCCAGGATCATCCGGATGACGCTCTAGCATCCGTGAGTATATTCCACTGGCACCGTCGCGCCCAGTGAAGAAGGCTTGTGCACACTGGTCGTATGTGCATTTACGCCGCACATCCTCATATTTCGCTGTGCTCCGGGCACTGTAGTGCCGACCCCGAGCGGGGCCATGACAGTTGGTATCAGAGCAATGCCAGGTGGGCCTATGCTTGTCAGAGCTTGATGCCAAGCAAAATTAACAGGCTAATTGAAATTAGGATTTGCTTGATAAACCAAATTGGTATATGCTGACTTGACAGAGAATTTAGAATTTCTTTCAAGCAACCATTGAATTATATCCATACTAGCAGACTGAGATAAAGGTAAATCCAAAACATATGCCATATGATCAGGAGACATAATTTCATAAATGATCTCAAAATTCCATCTTAGAGGATTATGTAACAGAAGTTGAGGCACCCAAATTATATGAGGGTAATTATTATTCAATTTAGAAGGCTTATGAGAGTCTAAAGAAGGTATCCAATTATCAAGCCATATGTGTATATTAGTGTCATCTCCTACCATCCAACCTAGAAATTCTTTTATAACATCTCTTGCAATTAAAACATCTTTCCAAAATCTAGAATCCAAAGAGCTCTTATGACAATGAAGATAAGGTATGTTAAATATATTTAGCCAACATTGAAATATTATGAAAGAAGACATGTCTAATATTTAAACCTCGACCTTTTCTAGGGTTAGTGAGATTATTCCATTTAATAAGATGATATTTAGGAGTACCATCTTCTTTAAAACCCTACCAAAAATCTCTATTGAGATTATCCAAATTATAAAGAATAGAGACAGGCACCAATGCACTACAAGTAAAGCTGAAGATACACTCTTTATTTATCAAAGTAGTTCTAGCAGCTTGACTAAGGCATTGAGCCTTCCAACTTTGTAGCTTACCCTCGTACTCTATTACTAATAAAACCATAATCCAGTTTCTTAAATCTAGAAAGAATAATAGGAGTACCAAGATATCTAGAAGTAATGTGTGCTCTTTGAATACCTAAAATTTACCTAACAATATTTGCAAGCCTGCCTGAAATATTAACATTAATAAACACCTCTGATTAGTTATAATTCACCTCTTGTCTTGAAAGACTGTTTTAAGAAGGATATCCGTAATAACTCCAGCCTCATTAAGATTACCTCTTGTGAAAACAAAAGAATCATATGCAAAAAACATGTGAGAAATAAGAGGTACTCTTCTGCCAACTTTAATGCCATGAATTTCCTTAGACCTTTCTAAGCATTCTAGAAAGAACCTCAGTGCATAAAATAAACTTAGACCTTTCTAAGCATTCTAGAAAGAACCTCAGTGCATAAAATAAACAGATAAAGAGATAATGGATCCACTTGTCTTAATCCCCTAGATAAGGAGATAATGCATCCACTTGTCTCAACCCCCTAGGAGAGAAAATACCAAAAGAAGAACCATTAAATTTAGCTGAAAAGTCACTAGAAAAATTGAAAAGTTCTGCAGAAAAACCGAGAAACTTATGATTTTTTGTCAGAAACCAGCGCCCTAAACTACAAGTAAATCTTCCGGCACCAGCCACATAATGCGCAAGATTTGTTGTCAACGATAAATTCAAAAACACGAGCAGAGTGAGAAAATCATACACTGTTACATATTTGAGCAAACAACAATCCACTTTAATGACCCATGAAATAATTAAGGAGAAACAGCATCACATACAAAACAAATAAAAACCTCATCAACTAGGAAGGATGAGAAAGGAATAACAGAGAACGGCTTCCGTGATGTAAAGCATAATCCAGCCCTCTTTTTTTCCTTCCATTTTTATACAAACCCACACAGCTAAGAAAATATTCCGGCAGGACCGGTCACAGCTTTCTGACTACAGAAGAGCTCCAGCCTAGCCGAAAATATATATGGACTAACCAACAATACTTTTATCATCAAGACTCAGCGTGGGAGGGTTGCACACAGCAAAACCATTTTTTCTGCAAAATTTGAATTATTTTGAGTCAATATCCTAATGATGATAGATAATGCAAGAAATTGAATTCTTAAGACACTGCAGAGTACATCCCAAATAATGCAACTTTCTGGAGATAATGATTCAGAATCTCAGATCATGGTTGCAAATGCCGGATATATGTGGTCCTCAATACCAAAAATAATGTCACAGCTTACAGCTATCCACCATTTTGCTTACAGCCGTCCACAATTTTTTTCTCCCAAAAGCAGGCTGGGATTGAAACTCCAGCCTGCTAGATAAAAGTGAGATAGAATGTACAATAGGATAACTCATCATTTAGAACAAGAAGAACACTTCTAAAGCAAATAAAACAACAAACAAAGAGTCGTTGATCATGATAAGTACCATGTGAGTTACATACAAGTGAAGTTAAGAATAACAATGCAGGTGCAGATCAGTTAGTTATTTGTTGGCGTACAATCACTCTTAATCATCAACTTATTAAAACATAAACATGAATTATATACTAATTTTTTCAATCAAATATGCGACTTGGATTTGGAACTTTTATGTTGCCAGTTCAAGTTCAAGGTTTGCTGCCAGTAGAACACCAACACTTAATCTTTTTCTGCTAAGCATCAATAATTTATCTTTAGAGTAAAATACCAATTTACGACAAATATTGTAGTCTATACTTAAACCACAAAGTTATCATAGGTTATGATTAACTTCAACTTTTCCAACAATAAATCTATGGTGATATATTGATAACATATGTTTGTCATAAGTTTAACCTCTACCTACTTGTATTGTCTTACTCCATTATTTTGGTTGTTTCGACTAATTCCTTGCACAGTTTGGTGAGCTGCCTACCTATTCAATTTGGATGCCCAACTTACAATTACATATCTAGATAAATTCTCTGAAAATGATTAAAATAGCCCCTTAAATCCGAAGTTCCAATTACTGTTTGAGTATTTTCAGTCAAGAATAACTTGCTGACAGAAACAAAGAAATTCAAAAATAGCTTCTTAGCATTTTTATTTATTTATTTTTTTGTACTTTTTAAGTTTTCTTAAATATAATGTTGTATATAAATACATGATAATCAACTACATTTTATCAGAAAATAAATATTGTTTCCGAATTCATTATATTATTCATAGCGTGATAATTTAAGAGTGCCATGGTAAAAACATCTGGAATCATGTATTGCCTAGATATTCTTGCGGTTGGATCCTTGGGCCTAATAGTTCACTATGAGCAACAACAAAAAGTAACCATAAAGGGATAAAGAAAAAAGGTGGCTTACCGTCTGGGGTTTGCCAGAACTTGCTTCTTGCTTATAGTTTTGCTCTCGCTTTCCCGGCGAATCAGGTTTGATGTCGACACCTGTCTTCTTCTCATTCCTTGCCTTGTTGAAAATTACAGTGAATCCTTCAGCAGAAGCAGGATCATTTACGTCCCAATCGCCAAATTTTGGCAATGGCCGACCCTGGTCCTGTTGGAAATTAAATCAACCACTAAGTATTTTATTTTTATGAGTGTAATGTATATTTAATGCAAAAAACTGCAATATTGAGGAGCAATCCTATTACAAAGCGTACGGTATCACCCAGCTATTTATATGTTGGAGTAATCAGCTAATAATACACAGGCAATTAAGGTTAATGAATGGATTTCAAGGTTCCCATTTTTAATCTAGAAAACAAATTAATTTCGACTGTAGAGTGGTATTCAAGTCAGGAAATAAGGATAAACAACGAGTAACTCAAAGTGGTCAAGAACTATTGGTTACGTAAAATAAAACATGTCAAAAATCACCCCCAACAAGAACACTTATCCTAAACCATTCTTGAATGTCCTAATAGCTACTTCACAACTAGATAAACAACTCTGCCCTAGCGAGTTACACAATCAAACATGCATATCACCCACCCACACCTCAAGGTCCCTCCATATTGTAAGAATGTTTTGAAAATGCATACTTTTGACAACGACAGATGGAATACCAGTTAGTCCTTCATCCTTCCCTCTCATGCCCCAAAAAACAAGTTGGAAATTTGGAGTTACTCTACAGTGATCTACTTGAATTACCTACTTCCCTCAGCTTTAACTATTACAAATATCGACTTAGTGCTCAACCTCCCCGCATGAACGGATTGCAAACACGTGCATCAAAACAGCGTACAGGCAGTTAAGATAACAAGACTCATGCTTCTTAGTCAATATCTAATAACATATTCTTGAGACCAATAACTAAAATAACATCCTGAGTTTCAGCCTAACCCTTCAACTTGTATATCAATGGTCATGATTATGTAAAAAGTGCATAGTAACAACAAAGATAAATAAACCCATGATTCCAATACTATATAATTCAGAATAAATGTATCAACATAGGCTAATAAATATCATTTTCAGTTTTCTGACGAAAACCCCATTACACCTAAAACATATAAATCTCCAAATACCCAAAAGAAAAACCATATGCTTCTTATGATCTAGATTCCATACTAACAATAATAATATCACCCATGAAACTACATCTAAGACCAACAAAAAAAAAAAAAAAAAAAACCCATGATGGATGATGCAAGCACAAATCAAAACTATAATCTGATCTATACAATAGAGAGTAAATGCTCTTACCGACATGAATGAATATTTTGTAGAGAGAAAGAGAAAGAGAGAGATGCAAAAGAGAAAGATAAAAGAAGAGAAAAAGAGGACAAGTTTTATATACGGTTCTCGATGTGGCGCGAGTCAGTCAGTCAGACAAGCATCTCAACGAACGCGCGGACATGAAAAATAATATTATTTGTGGGCTCCAATTTCACCTCTATCTTCCTCTCCCACTATGGCAAGGCAATCTCTATTTTTTTTCTAATTCCCACCCAAGAATATGTGCCTATGGGGAGCCTATAATAAGCAAAGGATATTTGTGTTTAGAGCTAGCATTGACGAGATTTGGCAAGGATGGAGGTTCATGGAGAGGTTTTGTAGTGAATTGAAGTTTACATCCCTGAAAATATAGATGGGGAACTGCAAAAATTAGAGGAGATTTTTTTGTTTGCTGTTGTTATTCCTGGTCTTTACAAATTTTTAGTTGTTTTGCCCATGACTAACCCAACCTGTTTTTGACTGTGACCAACTCAAAGTTTGCCCACAGATGTTCAGGGGGGCCAAATGATCAAAAGTATTTGAGTTGCCCAATTGGGTTGATCGTGTGGTCAATTCAATTGGCCGTGTTTGACATTTAGATAGTTTGAGATATGGTTGTCAATGGACTGGACTATGATTTGTTATGATTCTAGTCTAATCTGTTAAGAAACACCGTAGGTCTTAACTTGATCTGAAACATATATGACCATTAAAATACACGGATCTTAACCAATCATTCAACAACAACAAAAAAGACGTTTCCAAAAATGTAAAATCTTAAAGATTCGTTACATGAAAATAATTTTTTTTATTATAAACACTTATTCTTAATGAAAACTCTAAACCTCATTTCACACTTTAAATTTATATTCTTTTGCCTTTAGAAGATAATTATAATATTGACACTAACGAATCAAATCTTTAGCATATCATATTAAGGTGGATTTTTATTCAATCCGTTAGCTTATAAGACCAAACCTTAACAGAACAGGTTTCCTAATGGATTTAACAAACTGGTTGGGCGGGTAAAACCCACCTAACTTGCAACCCGGCGGCAACAAGTGTTTCATTATAAAATAAACAACGCCCGTTTTTCAAAGATCCCACGTGGAGTCGTAATTCCAGAAGTTGTTGAAGAAGGTGACGCACGCAATTTATTAAAATGAGAGCCGTCGTTATTATTTATTTTTGGTAGTTGTTGTTGTAGAAGAAGAGATTTTTTTTTGAGGTAAATCTCTACAAATCGAAGTTAAAATTACTCAGTTTTTTTTTTACTAAAACATGTAATTATTATTATTACTTGTTTGTGTGTTGATTTAAGTGTTGTTAGTTAGCTTATGATATCACGAATGATCCATTTTGTGTTTCTATGATTGGCAGATGGCTCATAAAGCTTCGGATTCGATCAATCCCCGAGGTATTATTTTGACATAATATTTAGGCTAATTGGTTGGGTATTCCTTAGTTGAATTAAGTGTTCAAATGTTTGTTATTCGAATGAGTGTACCAATAGGGTGACATTACGTTAATCTTAGGTTTATTTTTTCGAGTGTGATAAGGGACAGACGGCCTTCATTTGGTTTTAGAGTTTGGATCACATAGAAATTATTGGGTAGATTGGATTTTATATGTTCGGTTCGCATGCAAACGCTGATAACGAAAACCCAACGGGGGTTGCTGTAACGGTTAGAGGGTAGCAGCGTGCGTCTAATGAGGGAGAGGTGTTGGTATCGAACCTGGTGAACCTATGGTATAAAAAAAATTATAATGATAAGGGAAAACTTGCAGTAAATCGGAGTTATTAGTTATTAGATATTAGATCGTAGTTTTGGGGTTAATTGATGGTTTAATTAGTATTTCTTTCTTTATTGGGGGACAGATGTATGTATTGTCGGAGTTGCACGTACACCAATGGGTGGTTTCCTTGGTGCTCTTTCATCTTTATCAGCTACCAAGCTAGGATCTATAGCTATTGAATGATTTAGTTTTTGCACTGTAATGATTTAGTTTTTGCACTGTAATGATTTATTGAGGGACAGATGTATGTATTGTTTTTGCACTGTAATGATTTAGTTTATTTTTCAATTTCTCGAGTTACTAGTAAATAAATAAAGTATTTTGTGATTCTCTCAATTTCATTTATGCAGTGTTATAGATCATACAAAGTATTACAAACAAGAACATCTCTTGCGTTGTATGGCTCGCCCTGACAGACAACCAAAACCCAACCCTCCCAGTCCCAACAGTTTGTGATGACATGGTTAAAATTTATTACGTGGCGGACCTTGGTAATCCGGCCGGACTACTAGTTTAACTTCTGATTGTGATGGTATTGGATTATTGTTACCTCCTTCAAAATCATACTTCTCCCATAACCCAAGATGGTCTTAAGAATGATTGTGTTAGAAGTATGACATCTTAGAGCATCGGCAGCAGGCTCGCAATGCTCGCTTTAAATCAACTACTAGTTGCTCAACTAATCATCAATCACTCTACTACTTCCCCCGTTTGCCAGAAAAGTTTTATCTGTATACTTATCAAAGATTGATTAAACTTTAAGACATCTCTTTTCTTCTGCCTTCTTCTCTTCCTCTTTTGAATTCCACGATCTTTAACTACATACACATCGATATTATCCCTACTTAACCACCCCAAAAAATGGTTATAAAATTTCACCTCAAAAGGCCCCAGTGTCAATAAGAGTGCAATTCTAACTTAAACATGAAATAATCTTTATAGCACCTCGAGGAGCATGGTATGCTATTACACTTTTAGCATACTCTTGCAAAAAAAACCTTCCAACAGGGGTATGGGGTTCAGCATACCCAAAAAAACGTTCCAAAGTATGTGAAACCTAAACTTTTCTGTTGTGCGCTAAACCGTTGAGCGCCAAAGAGTAAAAACCATAATTCTCTTTTTGGCCGAAAACAGTATGGGATTCTAGAATACCGGTATTGAGGGCCATTTATCAGTATGTAAAGCCCAACAAATCAACGAACCTGATTGAAATACATCAAACTCTCTTATTATTCTTGACAAACACAACTACTCTAATTAAATACCAAATATTTCTATTTTATTTTATTTTATTTTAAAGGTCTCGAAAGGGGAAGATCAATTGCGTGAGTTTCTTCGATTTAGGGTTCTGATTCTCCAAATCGAAAGGTAATTTTAATTGATCTTGTTTGTAATTGTAGATTAGATCTATGAACTGTATTGCAATGTAGTTTCAAATTCCCAAATTGAAATTTAGAATTTCATACATCAAATATTTTAATCAATGTAGTTGATTAAAATAGCCCCTTAAATCCGAAGTTCCAATTAATGGGGTTTGCCAGAACTTGCTTCTTGCTTATAGTTTTGCTCTCGCTTTCCCGGCGAATCAGGTTTGATGTCGACACCTGTCTTCTTCTCATTCCTTGCCTTGTTGAAAATTACAGTGAATCCTTCAGCAGAAGCAGGATCATTTACGTCCCAATCGCCAAATTTTGGCAATGGCCGACCCTGGTCCTGTTGGAAATTAAATCAACCACTAAGTATTTTATTTTTATGAGTGTAATGTATATTTAATGCAAAAAACTGCAATATTGAGGAGCAATCCTATTACAAAGCGTACGGTATCACCCAGCTATTTATATGTTGGAGTAATCAGCTAATAATACACAGGCAATTAAGGTTAATGAATGGATTTCAAGGTTCCCATTTTTAATCTAGAAAACAAATTAATTTCGACTGTAGAGTGGTATTCAAGTCAGGAAATAAGGATAAACAACGAGTAACTCAAAGTGGTCAAGAACTATTGGTTACGTAAAATAAAACATGTCAAAAATCACCCCCAACAAGAACACTTATCCTAAACCATTCTTGAATGTCCTAATAGCTACTTCACAACTAGATAAACAACTCTGCCCTAGCGAGTTACACAATCAAACATGCATATCACCCACCCACACCTCAAGGTCCCTCCATATTGTAAGAATGTTTTGAAAATGCATACTTTTGACAACGACAGATGGAATACCAGTTAGTCCTTCATCCTTCCCTCTCATGCCCCAAAAAACATGTTGGAAATTTGGAGTTACTCTACAGTGATCTACTTGAATTACCTACTTCCCTCAGCTTTAACTATTACAAATATCGACTTAGTGCTCAACCTCCCCGCATGAACGGATTGGGTTGCCCAATCGGGTTGATCGTGTGGTCAATTCAATTGTGTTTGACATTTAGGTAGTTTGAAATATGGCTGTCAATGGGCTGGACTATGATTTGTTATGATTCTAGTCTAATTTGTTAAGAAACACCGTAGGTCTTAACTTGATATGAAACCTATATGACCATTAAACTACGAATCCTAACACAGTCTGAACCGATCCTTTAACAACAACAAAAAAAGTTTTTAAAAATGTAAAATCTTAAAGATTCGTTACATGAAAATCAATATTTTTTATTATTATAAACAGTTAAACACTTATACTAAACGAAACTCTAAACCTCAGATCACACTTTAAATATTTTATTATTCGGCCTTTAGAAGATAATTATAATATTGACACCCTGTAATATATATCCTTAACGAATCAAATCTTTAGCATATCATATTAAGGTGGATCTTTATTCAATCCGTTAGCTTATAAGACCAGACTTAACAGACCAGGTTTCCTAATGGATTTAACAAACTGGTTGGGCGGGTAAAACCCACCTAACTTGCAACCCGGCGGCAACAAGTGTTTCATGCTAAAATAAACAACGCCCGTTTTTCAAAGATCCCACGTGGAGTCGTAATTCCAGAAGTTGTTGAAGAAGGTGACGCACGCAATTTATTAAAATGAGAGCCGTCGTTATTATTTATTTTTGGTAGTTGTTGTTGTAGAAGAAGAGATTTTTTTTGAGGTAAATCTCTACAAATCGAAGTTAAAATCACTCAGTTTTTTTTTTACTAAAACATGTAATTATTATTATTACTTGTTTGTGTGTTGATTTAAGTGTTGTTAGTTAGCTTATGATATCACGAATGATCCATTTTGTGTTTCTATGATTAGCAGATGGCTAATAAAGCTTCAAATTCGATCAATTCCCGAGGTATTATTTTGACATAATATTTAGGCTAATTGGTTGGGTATTCCTTAGTTGAATTAAGTGTTCAAATGTTTGTTATTCGAATGAGTGTACCAATAGGGTGACATTAGGTTTATTTTTTCGAGTGTGATAAGGGACAGACGGCCTTCATTTGGTTTTAGAGTTTGGATCACATAGAAACTATTGGGTAGATTGGATTTTATATGTTTGGTTCGCATGCAAACGATGATAACGAAAACCCAAGGGGGGTTGCTGTAACGGTTAGAGGGTAGCAGCGTGCGTCTAATGAGGGAGAGGTGTTGGTATCGAACCTGGTGAACCTATGGTATAAAAAAAATTATAATGATAAGGGAAAACTTGCAGTAAATCGGAGTTATTAGTTATTAGATATTAGATCGTAGTTTTGGGGTTAATTGATGGTTTAATTAGTATTTCTTTGTTTATTGGGGGACAGATGTATGTATTGTCGGAGTTGCACGTACACCAATGGGTGGTTTTCTTGGTGCTCTTTCATCTTTATCAGCTACCAAGCTAGGATCTATAGCTATTGAATGTAAGAATGTTACGCATTTCTTTTTTCTCGTTTGTGTCTATCCAAATGTCTACGTACTTATTTATCGTTTTATTCTATTACAGCTGCTCTTAAAAGGGCAAATATTGATCCGGCACTTGTTCAAGAGGTCTTCTTTGGCAATGTCTTAAGTGCAAATTTAGGACAGGCTCCTGCAAGACAAGCTGCGTTAGGTGCAGGGCTACCTAATTCTGTAATATGCACTACCATTAACAAAGTCTGTGCATCAGGGATGAAGGGTATGTACTCTACTTTTAGTCATTATTATGTTTTTTCTCGAAATGCCGACAATTAATCCTAAGGAAGCTCTCTTTTGTTTCTTGTCATTTCTAGCCACTATGCTTGCTGCACAAAGTATCCAGTTGGGTGTCAATGATGTTGTTGTGTCAGGTGGCATGGAAAGTATGTCAAATACTCCAAAGTATTTAACAGAAGCAAGGTCACTTCTAGCACTCTTTTTTTGGTTGATATGTGACGAAGGAAAATATTTGTGCTACTTTTTTGTTCTCTCCTTTCGTAGGGAAAATTGTTTCTTTTTCCTCCAAAATTGGATCATATCGCTTTTTGAAATTTATGCTTGAGTTTTTTCGAACTCTAAGTCAATCTTTGTGTCCAGAAAGGAAATCTGGTAGGAATTTATCAGAACAAAACAAATTAGATACTAAGCTACGATGATAACCAGGAGCTGTATACATTGAACTGTTGGATCGTGACTACTGTTCTTGTGTTATCTTATAATGTAAACATAGTATATTATGGAATAACCTCCAATTAGTCATTGAATCAATCACGGAACATCCTCAATATGAGAAATTAAGAGTAAACAATCAGTGATGAATGATCACAAACCACAACACAATGATTTATGAAGCGAAACAAAAGGAAAAACCACGGTAGAGAATGATAGATTTCACTATGATGAGTAATCTAAGATTAGTTACATCACTCTCTTGCTTTCTCTTTAAAGAACAGGTCTATTTAAAGATCCCAAAATCCTGATAAACTACGATATTTTATATGCTCACAGGAAAGGATCTCGATTAGGACATGATACCATCGTTGATGGCATGCTCAAAGACGGCCTATGGGATGTTTATAATGATTATGGTATGGGAGTATGTGCTGAAATTTGTGCAGATCAACATGCAATATCAAGAGAACAACAGGTACTATTTAAAGTGCATCTCTATTATGACACTACCTAAATGCTAGGTAACAACGACGTGGATAGGGGCGTCGGTGCCCGACATGGGTACGGGGTGTCTGAAACGGCAGGAAATTATTAAGTACCTTGAAATTAGTGTTGGACACGTGTGTCCGAGTGTCCTAAGTATCCGAGTGTTGGGATGTCGGACTCATTTTTTTTATTTTTTTATTTTAAAGTGAAGTGTCGTTACCTAGCCTAAATGTGTTTTCCTTACGTTACTGACAAACGATAAAAACTTAAAATTCACAGAATATGTCCAATTACTTGTCATCTTTGTGTTGATCATGTTCCTTTACAGATAGAAGACTGTCTTTTCCTCTGTTTTTTTTTCCAAGAGGACTTTAGTTCTTCCATTCCATCTTGCTCTTTCTTAGTCATGTTTTTTGGCCTTTTGTCTAATCCTTTTGGCTTAGGGATCTATTTGACTCCTGCAGGATGACTATGCTGTCCAGAGTTTCGAGCGTGGTATTGCTGCTCAAGACAGTGGCGCCTTTGCTTGGGAAATAACTCCGGTGAGACCTCTAGTTTGTATATTAATTTTAAATGGACTTTCTTCAGTTTATATTAATCTATTATTATATATGATGATTCTGTGAAGGTTGAAGTTTCTGGAGGGAGAGGAAGGCCATCTACACTTGTTGATAAGGATGATGGTCTAAGCAAGGTAAAGTGCTTTAATGTTGTGGTACAACTGTATTTTAGGTTATCCGGTTACGGGGACAATTACAACTCCCACATTCTTCCAAAATTATTATTCTTTTGTGTGCATATAAAACTATTTTAAAAATATGATGGGCATGTTGCATTTTCTGGTTTTGGGCTTTATTTTTCAAAGGCTATGTTATTATTAGCGAAATAAATCTGCTTATGTGAAAAAGGGTTATTTGAACTTACCCTCATTAAATTATCTAAAGTAGATTTGCTAATTCTGACTTTCCCTACGTACTGGTACTTATTATATAATTATCGCCTTTGCACATTGGCAGTTCGATCCTGCTAAACTTAGGAAACTCCGACCAAGTTTCAAAGAAAATGGGGGTTCTGTTACTGCTGGCAATGCATCTAGCATAAGGTACTTTACCTTGATAGCTGTACAACCTTTTAATCGTTTAGTATGAAATATGTTGATAGACTAGGTATCTTTTGTTCTTAAACCCTTGTAATATATGTGAAGTCATGTGGAATTATTGGACTTTGAATCAGGGTCGGCCCTGGGTATAGACCCAAGAGCCCCCCCGCCCTCTCAAAACTCGTAATTTCCTAAGGTGCTCAATTGGTTGGATTTTGTTGAGTTCAATTGGAATGTCACAGGTTCAATCCCTAACTATAGTGACACAGATTTTGTAATTTTTTTTGTTTATAAAATACACTATTAAAAAAAATCCCCATGGGAATGACCCATTTCGGACCGCCTTGGCCCCTAAAAGCCTCAGCCAGCCCTGGTTTGAATATCCAAACATTTTGAGAATAAGACTGCCACTTCAGCCATTTGCCAATCAACAAGCTAATTTAAGCTGATTTTTGTGGATCATTTACCACTGGTTTTCCTTGATGAGATTATTGTACCTCCTCTCATAGATGCTCTCTAAAGTATGCTTTCGTGAACAGTGACGGTGCTGCCGCATTAGTCTTAGTAAGTGGAGCAAAGGCAGTTGAGCTTGGACTGCAAGTGATTGCCAAGATCACAGGATATGCCGATGCTGCTCAGGTAATTGAACTTTCTGGGCTCTAATTTAGATCGTATTCGCTAGTTTCATCCTATTCCAGTCCATGAACAACTTCAAATGCGCATCTTGGTGTCCATTTTCATTCTTTGTCTTTTCTTTAATACTTGTTACTGAGACTGAGAGAGTTGTGCAGGCACCCGAGTTATTTACAACATCTCCAGCTCTTGCAATTCCCAAAGCCATCTCAAACGCTGGCTTGGATACTTCTCAAGTTGATTACTATGAAATAAATGAAGCCTTTGCTGTAAGCTTCAGATTTTTTCTGAAGAAGAATTATTAAAACATGTAAAATATCACGTCCTTCTAACAATATTTTGTGCCTCTTTTCAGGTAGTGGCTCTCGCAAATCAGAAGTTGCTTGGAATTAATCCTGTGAGTCCTCTTAACCTCCCCAGGAGATAATCATGAGTTTGATTAAGCCTTTTGGATTGAATAAATGTTCTCTTATTTATGTTCTTCTTGAACTGCATCAGCAACTCTGCAGTGCAAGGTTAAAAAAAGTGTATAATGACTTAATGTGATCTCTTGTGGATCTTAGAACAGCTCAATTTTCTCAAATTGCAATAATTGGCCTTTGATATACGATGTATGGACTATATGGTTCTTTAGTGTTACTATTGTTTTCTTTTATTTACTTATGATATTTATGTAACTTCATGAGTATAATCATACCTTATAAGCATTGCTATATGCATTAACAGCATATCACTTTTTCTACCCATGCTTTTTCGTTATTTTTATTTATAAGCATGCTTATATGTACCTTTTTCTTATAACAATGCATCTGGACCCTTTTCATTAGGTTTGTACGTTGTGCATGCAGGAAAAAATAAATGTGCATGGTGGAGCCGTATCTCTGGGACATCCTCTTGGTTGCAGCGGAGCTCGCATCTTGGTCACTCTATTAGGGGTATGTATCTAATGACATATCTCAATCTATGTAGCAAGAATATATGTCCTCTATTTTAGAAAGGACATGTATGATATGTGGACGACGTGAAGAAGGTATAGGGGAAGGGCTAAAATAGCGGAAAGGTGACCATAACAATCGCAGTCTAGTATTTGTGGCGATCCATTGACAGGAGGGCGGCCACAAATACGAGCTATTTTACTTGAGGAAATGATTAGGAAAGTGGGAATACATCTTCGTTGTGTTCAATGGTGAAAGGAGCCCTATAGATTTCTCTAACGGTCCCGGATATCCTTGCAAGGCCCTCCCTCATGTAAGCTCTTGCAAAACTAAAATTTTAAGGCGAGAAGAGAAAATCCTGATGTTCGTAAACACAATTCTAAATTCCCATTTTCCCTCAAATTATTTTTAGAAAATAAATCGTTTGTCCTGTTAACTTTGATTTTGAATAATATTTCAAAATGATGGATGTGTCTTAAATCTCCTAAAGCTACTACCAATATGCTATAGTGTTGGTTCATCTAAACCAAGCGGCGCCATAGTTTAGTATACTGTACATAAAAGTTATTTTAATTGAAATGTCATGGTATTTCAGGTACTGAGACAGAAAAACGGAAAGTATGGAGTTGGTGGTGTTTGCAATGGGGGAGGTGGAGCATCTGCCCTTGTTCTAGAGCTCATGTAAGCCTCTTATAATTGGTAAGATTCATAATTGCTGTAAAATTAACTGAATCTTCTTTTTATTTATCTATTTTATCTACAACATGAGAACATGTTCATTCTACCCGAAGATTGTGTAAAATTCTCAAGTTTAAGGGACTGCTTGGTAACACTAAAAATACGAGAAAGTGATGGAAGTCACTGCAAACGAGATTCAAGATTATCGCAGCTTTGCAGGATCCATCAGTTTCCCTTATCAAGTGGAGCCAAAATATCCAAATGCATTCATCGTCATTACAAAAAGTGTATTCCCATTTCCACAAGCAACTGTAGTTATATTGAAATTTCCTGTATGTCAACCATGTTATATATATATAAAAAAGGTCAGCTTTGATATTGAAATTGTACGATTTACGGATGAACTGTTTGAATTATATATCTTTTTGCAGTTTCTAAGGTATTGCAAAAAAATTGACTCTGCAGGCCATTTACAAACATAGGATCTTCCATGTTATGAAGAGGAGCGTCTCTATTAGGTCGCAGTCAGTCATAGTTAGTCAGATGAGCAATTCTTCTTCTCCCCTCTACAATTAAGTGTATGCTTGTATGGTTAATAAATATTTGTATTTCTAAAACAGAACTGCAAATATTTGAAATGCAAATCATGTGTTACGGAAATAAATTAGAAGTGACTGAATTCATTCATGTGTTTATCCAATAACATTGTCTCAAGGTCGACTTTATCAACTCTGTGATAATTATTTCTCTCTGCCAGTGGCTGAAACTATGCATCAAGGTTCAATATATGTGTTTTTTGAAAACTGTCCATGCATCGCATACTTGAAAGCCATGCGACCTTTAGATCAGAATCAGCTCTAACATCACAAACGTCCTGGCAGGAACTCCACCCAAAGCCGCTTTACGTGCAGCTATATGTATAGCTTTGTTGGCCGTATATTTATAATGTGTTTAGCGCATCTTCCTTCTCCTTTACATATTTAAGCTACTGAAGGATTAGTATCAAATGATCGTGCCTATTCTACTGTGACTCTATGACATTGTTGAGCCCTATCTTCAGTAGCATTTAGACTTTTCAGCTCACAATCTGAGAAGCAAAGCAAATTATGGCTCCCGTTCAGGCATACACGGTCCATTTTGAACGAGTATTATTCCTTGCAGGTTGGCAATGGTGGAGAAATGATATCAGGATTTCTTCTTTCTGAGACAGTGGCCCTAATCGCTGCTTCAGAACCTGTTCAGTTTGTGCCAATGAAGAAACTGGAGCGAGCTGGATTGAAATCGTGCCTGATAAACAAAGCCATCCCGAAATAGAACAACATTACGTTTTCTATACATTCCCAACAATTTCTGAATAAGAAGAAAAACCGTGTAGGTTTCTTCTAGTTAATGGTTCTCATCAGAACGACCGAAGGGAGTGTTTTACACTAGCAAAATGAAAAGCTAAATATGTCACAAAATGTTTCTTTCTTTCTTTCTTCCCTCCAATCTCTTCTCCTTTCCTCCCTTCTCCATCTTCAATCTCTTATTCTTCTTCTTCATCTCTTCCCACCTCTCCCAAACCAAACTCTCTCTTTCTGTCTCTCATCCCATGGTCGTTTTCCCCTACATTCACCGGATTACTAGTAATGAACTCCAAGATCATATCTCCGGGCACTATTCGTACTTCAGCTGAAGCCTGAAAGCTCCACGCCATCTTTTATCCTCCATCAAATTGACAGACGAGCTTCATGCTCCCATCGGGAACATTAACCTCGTCTTGGACGACCATAAAATTATACGCCTCATCTAAAATTAGAAGATATATATATATACCCTTAACACATTTACGCTTTTTCATCCGGGTTCTACCTTCAAGCACTACTGGAGATGCTCTAACAACAAATGCGAATCCTCTTAAAACTACCATCTCTCTCTCTCTCTCTCTCTCTCTCAGCAGAGCACAAAAATGAGGAAACAATGGCTGATTAGGCCACTCTCCAAAACCCTAACCCTAAACCCTAATTTCACTCGCTCACTCTCCTCATCAACAACAACAACAACAACGACGACGACGACGACCACATTCGCAGTGAAGAAAGTAACCAAAACCAACTTCGTTTCAGCTCTTGAAGAGCTCAGACGCCATGTTCGTGACGCAGATTTCATCTCTATTGATCTGGAGATGACTGGAGTCACTAGTGCTCCTTGGAGAAAGTCTTTCGCCTTGGATACTTATAATATCAAGTATCTTAAGGTCAAAGATTCGGCTGATAAGTTCGCTGTTGTTCAATTTGGAGTTTGTCCCTTTCGTTGGGATTCAAAGAAGCAATCTTTTGTTGCTCATCCGTAAGTTTATTTGATTTGCTTTAATGGGTTTAGTTTAGTTTAGCGTTTTAATGCGCGAAATGGGTTTATTTTAGAGGAAATTGTGACATGGGTTATTTGTTTATATGTTGACAGGTATACATTTTATATATTTCCGCGTAAAGAGCTTCCATTTGACGGTCCAGCGTATGAGTTTCTTTGCCAGACAAGCTCGATGGAGTTCTTGGCGAAGTATCAATTTGATTTCAATATTTGCATTCGTGAAGGTATTTGAGATATGTGTATGCATTTCGATATAAATAAGATTTAAGTTGTAGTTATTAGTGTATAAGTAGTTGAAAGCTGAAGGATATTTAGAGGGAGATGGGGATTTGAGAGGAACGTGGAATAAGAGAGAAAATAGTTAGAAGGGGAAAAAATGAGATGGATGGCCTAAACAATTTTATTTTATTTTTACCTATGCGGTTAAAAGGACATTGGCTACGAGTAGAGAACGTTTTTAATTATAAACTATGAAAATGATGTTTATTCTTAGTCATGTAGGAAGGATATTGGAGTAGACTAATTTGCTGCAACGCAGTGTGTGGAATGAAAAAGAAGTTACACCCTCAGAGAAGATAAGTAAATGAAGAAACATGAGGAGAATAATTCAATTTTTTTGCTTCACCTCATGCATTAAAGTACCTTGAGTCTAATTGAAACGTTTGGAAAGTGGTTAGTATGCGTCCCAAATCCTACACCTACATAGCTTGTAGTTATGCTAGGTGTCTACACTACACTTACATTACAACTTACGAGTTCAGAGTAGAGTACCATGATTATATATACCCCATAATACTTTTACATACTGTAATCTTTAAAGAATTTATAGTCTTGGGTAATCCCAGGAATATCTTATTTATCCAGAAAACAAGAAGAGGAAGCATTGTGTCATCTGAATTTAGCATGTGATGGTGAGTCATCTACTTCAAGAAGTCACTTGACGGAAGTAAAGGACATTCTATTAGATAGTGTTACTGATATTCTCTTTAGTGAGAGAATGAAGAATAGATTTGAAAAATGGCGTGATAGTTTGTTAAGGAACACAACCGAAGGGTCTCGGCTTGAGAACTCCAACGATTCAAAAACGCAGTTCCAAACAATTTTCTTCAAGATGCGTCCTGCCCTTAAACTGATTGGCTTTACTTCTCATCAATTCAGATTGATTAACATGGTAATTCCAATCATCTATTTTTTCCACTTTCATATTAGGAAATTACATAGTTTTGTTTGGTTGAAATTTGGGTATGTTTTTTCTATCTTTTGGTATCATGATTCATTGATATAGTTTGTCAGTTTCAACTTTTCATATAGCTATGAACATAAGGAGGGGTTAGCTAAATATTTTCAACATAATAATGCAATCCACAAAATGGACTGTTACACTTGTTGGTTATTAAATGATTAACCTACTGAACTTGCAGCCTTATATGTATTGCTAATGGATGCAATTTGAAAACATACAGGTCATACTAAAGGATTTCAAAGATCTCGCTTTTATCTGTAACAGTGGTGAAAATTCGTCTGATCAAATACTTGTAGTATACGTGGGTTCTAATGATGATAAGGACATTTTTATGGTAAGGAATACATCAAGCTTGGGTAACTTAAACATTACTTGTTACAGAGGTTCTCACAGAATATCCTTTTTGTGAATCCTTTTGCAGAAAGAAGTGAAAGATAGCTTACTCAAGGAAACAGAGCTAAAGGTTAAAGCTGCAGTGGGTTTTCGCCATATTATCGACCTTCTTTCATCAGAAAATAAGTTGATTGTCGGTCACAATTGTTTTTTAGGTATGTGTTGGTAAAAATGAAAAGTTTCTAGAGAACCTAAAATTACTTCAAGTGTTGAAAACAAACCTAAATTGAATTTCTTTTAATACTTGAATTAAATTATGGTTGTTTATATAAAATCTATCTCAATATTCAAAAAGATGTTGTGCATATAATGATATAGATATATCGATATAACCAAAGGAATTGTTTTTTGTATGCAGATACTGCACACATATACAGAAAGTTTTTTGGTCCACTTCCATCAACAGTAGAAGAATTTGCATCCTCTGTTCATAAAAACTTCCCGTACATTATTGATACAAAGTACCTCATGAACGCCAATGTACTAATTCAGCTTCTGATGAATAAAAACAGCACATCACTATCTTCGGCCTTTTCATTTTTCTGTCCACACTTTAGTAATGTCTCCGAAATTTCGAGTTCGTCAAGTCGTCCACGTGTGAACGTTGAGGTTCAAGTGGACGAAATGAGGTTTGCTTCATTCTCATTTCTTTCAATTGAAGATCTGTTTCAATTTTATATTTTATGGAACCTCCTTATGACATGGTGTTGCTTCATTGGCTTGCATGATACGCACTAAGCATGAGTTTTTTTTTCCTACAAATTATGTGGCTCAAAGTGTGTATAAATTATATATAAATATGTCTCTCAGAGTGCATGTATAAATTTTACTTCTAGAAGTCTTATATTTTATTAGTTGGACATATCACAGAACTATTACATGTAAAAGTACATATCTTTAAAGCATAAGTTGATAAGTTGTGAAAAATGTCTTTGGTTATTATCAAAAAGCCTATTTTAAAACTATGTTTCCTACAATTTCATATTTTTATAACACTGACACTTGTATAAAACTATAACATCTTGACATACATACATGTGTCACCGTTATCGGAATTGCTTTCTTCATTCCTTAACGTGTATATGTAAAGCAATGTCATAATCTATTTTTTCGCATCAGGAGTCAGGACCCACCAAATAAGTTAATAGCCTCTATGAGCTAATACTAGTTTGCATGTGATGCATTTGTATACTAATAGTGATTTTACGTGATCTTCATACCTTAACTTGTATATGTAAAGCAGTATCATAATCTATATTTTGTACCAGGACCCACCTGATATGTTAATAGCCTCTATAACCTAATAGGCTAATACTAGTATAAATGTGATACCTGTGTATACTAACAGTGATTCTGTAAAAAAGAAATGGGGAAGCCCAATCAAAACCACAAGGAAAATGTAGTGAAGATGAAGATACAACTTACTAGCAATTATCTCTTCACATCACTCTAATTTGACCTACTTTCTCTGCAGCTCTTCGAACTGGAATTCAAGAGCTAATCATGAAGCCGGTTATGATTCTTTTATGACTGGATGTGTCTTTGCAGAAGCCTGCACTCACTTAGGTGTTGATTTTAAGCTCCACGTCCCATCATCTGCATTGTCTCACAATGAAAAGCTTCAGAAGTACCTCAACCATTTATATGTTAGTTGGGACAGTGGAGACACTATAGATCTAAGTACTGGCAACAGTTTCCTAGAATCTTCAGGTTATCACAACCGAAGGTATCGATACCCAGAGGTTGTTTCTGAAAACGTTGCTATAATCTGGGGGTTTCCTTCAAATATCATGCCAAAAGAGCTAAAGGAGATCTTTTATAAAGTCTTTGGCCGGGACTCCATAACCTCAATCCACTACTTGGATGAAACTGCAGCATTTGTCCAGTTTAGTAAGAAGAATCTCGTCTTTAAATTCTTGACTATGAAGGAAAGTCTAGAAAGAAATAATGATGCAGTAAGGGTCTTACACCCTCTCTCAAAATTGTTGGAAGGAGGGAATACCCGTGCGGCAGGTTATAAGGTGTACACAGATATTTGTGGGTCGCCGATTTCCAAACTTCAGTTTGCGGATCAGGCCGAGGCTGTTGGTATTGATCAGAATACTACTTATGAGTTGGAATTGAAGGAAGAAGTGGAATCTGAAGAAGAGAAATGCTTAGAAACTGGAACAGAGAACTCGATTTCTTCCAAGTCCAGAAGCCGTGCTGGGAGTTATGATTCATCTCGTAGTAGTAAATTGTCATCTGTGGAGCTCATAGAATCTTTATTTCCATCTGAGTTTCAACTTGGAAAGGTCAGAAGAACTAATACGTAAATTATGAATTTCACAATATATTTCTGTTCAATGTAAGCTCTTTGCGAAGGATGAATTTTTGAGCATATGGAATGTAACCATTTTTTTCATGTTATTCCAATGGAATAGTGTATACCAGTTATCAAGCAATCAAATGATTCAATTTCTTTTTCGTTTTTCCAATTTCTACTGTGTTCCTTATAATTATTCGTGTCTTTTTTCTGTCACGTTACCTTCTGCATCACAATATCTTCATGATCTATGCCATGTATAGTTATTGTGACTCATGAAAAATTGTTTAGCATATAGGTGCCCTTTCCAGAATAGCTGAGAGGTATGGGGTTTTAGTTCAGAGGTATGCAACTGCTGCTACATCACATGCAGAATCTTGTTCTAGCTTAACAAAAGTTCAATATAATTGGTGCTGATCGTAAATGTTAATAAAAAGTTGGGTTAAAAGATTCAGGTCAAGGCAGCTTCATAGGTTAACCTGTGTAAGCATACCAAAAGAGTACACAATGTACAAAAACTTCTATTCATACAAAATGGGGTTACAATAATGTAATCCTATAAATGTCTACAGTATCAAAGTACCCATCTGAATGTGAGGTTGATCCTAACAGCATCAGCTCTGGCACGCTTGGGTACGGAGTGAACCCAATCGCGTTGAGTGTTTCCTCTCATAACCAACATTGATCCATGCTTCAGCATAAATGAGTGATGGTCATCCTGTTTGCTCTTTTTTGGCCTTTCACTTGTTGGCTGTTCCTCACTTTTACCACCTTGTACTGCACTCAACAAAGAAACTTTCAGTTTAACAGAGAAAATTCAAACATAGTGATACCTGAGGCCGAATTTTTTGGCTGAAAAAGACCAAGCTTGATATAGATCATGCAATGTGTCATATGGGAGTCAAAACGCTATTTCAGATTTGCTCACATGTGCTGGGGGGATACATTCATTATTACTCGCGGGGGAGGCCCTACACTATTATAAGAACAAATACGACTGGAGAATAATAAGACTTCTACAAAAGATCAAAAATATATCTCTTGCTTCATCTCTTTAAAGGAATGTGTCATCACAATCACAGGTTTATTATGTTATTCTGAAGATACTCTACATAATAAGGTTGATAAAATTTTACTTTGATCTCTAAGAATGATAATTAACATTTCTGGTTGAAATTAGTTTAAGTGCTGCACCTTTGGGTGTTTTGATCGGTTTTTTCCTCAACAAAAACTCCCGCTCGCAACCAAAGGAGACTGATGCAATCTCTGGAGTAGGCCCATACAACTTCTCATCATCCGCATGCCAAGAAACATAGTCAGATCCACTCTTGTATCTGTTTAAGAGCAAGCTATTGAAACTACTTCCAGGAAGAGCTTCATGAACCTGTGTTGAAACACAAATCCCATTAAACTTGAGGAACCTATTGACACAACTTAAATGCTGATTATGCATGTTTAAGCTTTGATTTTCTTACTGCTTCTAATATTTCTTTAAGTGGAGGGAAATCATCCCACGAATAAGCGTGAGGCTGATACCCACTGTAACGTAACTCTGGTAATCCTCCACTGGCAACATAACATGTGTCTCTAGGCTGAAAAAAAAAACAGAAAATATTTCTATCAAAAAGAAGAACAGCCAATAATTATATTTAAAATTCAGAAACTATGATGAATCAGGACTGAGAAACAAAATTCTGTTACATGTCCTACCCACCAATCAAAGCCTCATCCATATTCTCACTGTCAAGGTAACATAACCATCTACAGATTTTTCTCAAATTCCCTCTCTACTCTCTAAATTACACCCTCTTTTTATATATATTTTTTGTCATATTCTTTATCCAGTACTTTCTCTCTAATATCTCTCTAGGTATTTTCGACTCTTCAAATTGTTCCTTAAATTTAAATTTCATACTCCCTATCCAGACTTTTCTCCACTTTTCCTGCACATAAAGAATCTCTATATTTTTCTCCCAACCTCTACATATTTTCTCTCAAAAAGTGTTTCTCAAATCGATCAAGTTCACGAACTTTTTTCTATTGCCTGCCAAAATCGAACATACAAGGAAAGTACATATTCAGGTGATATGTGATCGCTGTGGTGGTGTCCCATTGAGTAGTTGCAACGTGAGGTTTTATGCAAAGACAGCTTCTTGTCAAGGAGGGGGGGTACAGTTGTGTATGGCAAACAGATTGGGGTACTAAATTTCTGTAGTGAGATTAGAAAAATTAGAACTAGTGACTGACAATAGCATTCATGAATACAAAGGCTGGTCAGAAACTTCAAACTACTTGGAGCATCTGTAATAAATCACTTGCATTGGGTTTTCTTTTATGTCCCAATCTCATTATGGATCATTGGGTGTTCTGAGTGTAGCAATCAAAAACGTAGCAAGGAAAGTATTATAACTCGGTCGAAAATGTACAAGATGAGTCTGCCAAATTCAATACCAGCTCGAATATATTTAGACCCAGTCTAGTTCTTCACCAATAACCAATCCCCCAATCTCCTTCTCTAACACCATCACCGCGCACAAAAATCAAAAACTAACTACAACCCATTCTTCATAAATAAAAACCCACCTTGAGACTTCATCTCTCTAGCAAAATGTAGAAACTTTACTAAGTTTCATGTTCTGAGGGTGTCAAAAGTATCAAAAAACACACATTTATACCAAAAAATCGCAAAAAAATGGAACAAGAGATGGGTTGAGAGAAACTAAACCTGATTACATGATCGACCAAAGACACGAATCAAAGGTCTCGTCCATGGGATCTCTTTATCAAGATAACCCAACCATTTCGAAGACTCATCAAACGCGAGAAATCGAGGAATGTACACCACTTCACTCCCCTCTCCCAACTCTAGAACACTTGTTCTTCTACTTTTGATCTCCCCCTCTTCGAAATTAGGGTTCTTCGATTCGATTCGAAGCATAATTGGGCGATTCAGTGATTGCAGAGCAAAACCCTTTGAGTTTCTCAAACTTAATAAAGGAGAAACAAAACAATGGTGGTCAATTAAACAATGCCAAATGATTTGGCTGTTTTAGTTATTATTAGGCAGCCTCAGATACCATATTATTAGGCACCATTGTTAACCGTAAAATTTCACCCTTTCGTCGAAAAATAGTTCCCCCCGGAAAGTTTCTTTCGGTACTGCCGAAAAATACCGTTCATCTCATTGTGTATCTATTTGTGCAAATTTGTTTAGAATGGTTGATCCCGATTTACTATCCAACAATGAAATGAGAATTGGAAACAATCACGAAAAAGAAAAGAAAAATAAACGTGAAGTCGTAATAAATCAAAATTATACCATTGAAACATAGCTAAAATTATAACCAATCTCAAAGCAAATTACAATCTTCTCTACTACAAAAAAAAAAATAGTACTATGACCTTATATCCTACATTAGGCCTAAAAAAACAAATAAAGAACGAAGATTATTCCTCCAAGAGCACTCATCAAGTAAGACCCGATTTGTACCCGATGAGTCGAATTTGGAGTTGAAGGTCTCCAATCCCCACCCGATCCACCTGGACCTGGCGCACCAGCTCCAGCTCCACCTCCATGGGGTGAAGGAGCGAACCTCGGAGGCATAACTTCAGGATGAACCATTACCCGAATCACAATCTTCTGACCTGACTTACAATGTCCCGGTACCCCACTAATGAAATAGAAGAACCCGTACCGCTCGAATCGAAACACAGTACCCCCATCCTCAAATTTCATAATCGGGTCCGATAAATCACAGTTCTGGAACGCTGTCTTGTTCACCACTACAACCGAGTCGTTCTCGTACTTGAAATCTGTATCAAAACACAATTAAATACCAAAAAAAAAAAAAAAAACATTAGCCCAGAATCAAGAAACCAAGAATGAACACTTACGAACAGAGTCTCCAATGTGAAACCGATTCTGCGTTGCCCAATCATCGTAAGTCTCGTTCTCATTACCATTGGGTTTCACCCAACCTTCTTTCCCGCCAATCTTGAACTCGAAAGCAGACACAGACACAGAGACGCACGCGATGGATATAAAGATGACGACGAGAAGAGAGAAGACGGATCGCTTTGTCGTAAAAAGGGAAGCCATATTTCGATGAAATCTCAGCGAGAAATAATAATAAAATGTTTAAATCAAAGGTTTGTGTGAAGAAACAGAGGTGAGAGTGTGAGGGTTTTAAAGGGAGGGAAAAGTAGTTAAGTTAGTTATTTTGTGAAACAGGGGAAAGTGGGGTCACACGTTCTCTTATTATTTTGACTCAATCTTTGAATAACAGTTAACAAACTTTACCGCCAAAAAAAAAAAGAGAGAATGTATACTGTGCTTTACAGGGATTCATTTACAATGATATACTGCTCTTTCACCCTTCGTCTTCCTCGAGAAATGTATACTGTGTTGTTATTTTGTCCTTTAAAGGGTATAAATGTCGCTTAGTTTAGACATACGCAACGAATACATATGTCGTTTTTGAAAGTAAATACAACACAATTATGTGTCGTTATCTTTGTCGTCTTTATGGGAAAAAGTCGTTTCAATTTAAGCATATGTGACTAATATATATGTTGATTTTAAGAAAAACTTGCCCTTTTAAAATCAAAATTGAATACAACACAATTATGTGTCGTTATCTTTGTCGTCTTTCTGGGAAAAAGACGTTTCAATTTAAGCATATGCGACTAATATATAAGTTGATTTTAAGAAAAACTTGCCCTTTTAAAATCAAAATTGAATACGATTAAGCTCTCAAAAAATTGGACTAGACGGATTTGAACCATCAACCTCTCAAAAGTCTGAGCGCTCTTCCATTTTGAGCTTTTAGTCCATCTAAAATCAAATCGACCAAAAAAATAGTAAAAAGAACTAATAATGCACAATTTTTGAGAACTCAAGTGCTTGCTTTCATTTTCAAGAATCTTATAGACAAATTCTCGAAAAGAAAACTTTGTATAACTATCAAGATACCCAACTATGTCCAACAATTTGAGAGTCCAACAGCAAGAGCAACATGCCGCCCTTAAACAAGTCATTGTGCATCACGGTCAATCAAAGGCTTGGCAATTTTTAATTAACCGATAGACAAAATGAATATCCATCTATACTACTATGTGCCCCTAACCTAGCTGTTAGCAACTCAAATATTGATATATAATAACAGGGGAAACATATGGAGATACCTTAGTCAAGTCTTTTCTACAAATTGTTTCGATCTCTGAAACCTTGCTAGGCAAATTGGATCATGCCATTAAATCAACTGCAACTATCCGGAGGCTAAATAGAACTGCGCCGCCAAAAAACTAGAAGTGATCAAAGCATACCGTTTGAACCTTTAGCAACCCAAAGTCAGGACCTAGCAATGGCAAATATTAGACTATCTTCATTAAATTGGGTTTCAAGATTTGCTTACATGCGTATCATGGATACCAAGCTGAGCCCAAGTGATGATTGTATGTAACTCCACAATGGCCGATGCCCACCTGAAAATAAATGACTTGATCCTTTTGATGATATAATTTGAGTTAAACAAGATGAACCTGGTCCAGTGCTTAAGAAATCAGAATAGCATACCATTCGGATCATGTTTAATGCATAGCTTGTTAACTTTTCCACCAACAATTGCAAATTTGATATATTACTAATTTCTCGATTTCACGACAGAGTGAAAAAAAAAAAAAACATAACTGATCATCACTTACAAAACCTTTTGGACATCTAAGGCATTGGAGTAATATTATAATCTATGCTCATACTTGTCTGTTTAAAGTAAATAACATCAGAACAATGCTCCCAACTTTCTATGAATTACAAAATTGAAAATATAATGCATTAGACCACACACTTAGGGGGTAAAACTTACTTGGCTAGCTATGCCAAAGTTTTCATGTTGGCCGCAGGCTTCAATCCTAGAAGAGTCGCTTACAACTTGAAAAGCCTTTCCAAATTCCTTCACATATACGAAAAGAGTAAGAAATAATCGTAAAAGATCAAATGAACCTTTAATCCCTCTAAACTTGTATTTAGTCATTTCAGAAAGAGTGGGATAAACCCATATTTATTACTAAATAGTAAATTTACAATTCCTAGGCCAGCTGGAGTGGGGGTTATCTTCAAGCACCATAATGGAGCTGTTCTTGGTACTTTCTGCAGTTCTGTTGGGAGAAAGACTAACTACATTGCTGAATGCTTTGCTATCTACAAAGGAGCTTACAAAGCTGTGAACAGAGGGTGGAGAAGATTGTGGGTGGTTTCTGATTCTTCTGCAGCCATCAAGGCTTTCAGATCAAACAAGATTCCTTGGATTCTACACTCTTTGGAGCATCCTTCTGCCTCAAATCAGTAGTATCAGATTTACTTCAATTGGAGGGAGACTAATTTCAGTGCAGAGCACCTGGCTAAGAGAGGGGTTAACTCTGCGGTTGAAGAGTGGACCTAAGGCAGACCTATTTTTCTCACAAGAGTTGAAGACAATGCAACTAAGTACTTTTGGTTTAGATATGGCTAATATATTATTTATGCTTGTTATGCTGGTTTTTGCTGTTTCTTCTGTTCTTTTACCCCCTTTTGGTAAGGGATCCCTTGTGTAACCCTTGTGTATCGGTAAGAAGTACCTTGCAGTCGCTTCAGTAGGAAACAACAGAAAAGTACCATTGATGTTGTACAATTCACAGGGCATAACTTTGACAAGATATTGAGGGTTTTGCAAAATGAAGATAGTGCTTCTATTTTCACTCGATTCATTAATGCAGGATTTGTTGGTTTTTGATGCCTAAAAGAGGTGTAGTTAGACATAAATGGCTTGCTATGATAGTTGCTTTAATTGTGAATATGTTTGGGTGATATTCCTCGTCAATCGGATTATGAATTCTTTATCTGTCTCTTATCCAAGATTATACAGTTCATTCTCTCCTTGGCTAACCAACTTTTAACCCCTGTGCTTCCTTTTCCAAGGAGATTCCCATCCCCATAACCAAGCAAGAATCTTCTCCAAAGACAATTCTTTTTTGTTCCTACTGTATGGCATTAGCCAGAACAACTTCCAACCGATCAGCCAACCTGTTCAACTCTTTAATACGTTTCTTAACAGGAGCACGGGTTCCATACCTTGACATGAGATTTCAATGGATTGCAGTACATTACTCCGTAATACTAGATGGCAATAAACAATTGTGGGCAACCTCTTTTCCAGCACTATAACTGGAAACAGTGGAGAGATGCTGTCGAACATCGAAGCTCTCTTCAAAGCTTGTATCATGCATCTAACACCACTTAAATCATATCATGCATCTAACACCGATTTGGGTCTCTTTAAGGTATCTACTAAAATTCAAATCACCAATGTACTATCAATGTGACGAAGAATAAAATTTAGAATGCCAGATAATCATTTTGGAATTTTCTCAAAACAATGTAAATACTGGGAGAGAATCATGGATAAATTCCTAAGAAACCTAGTTAATAATTACTTAAATTTGTTTGAAAGCAAGTGTTATACATGATACCTGCTATGCAGATGCAAACTCCCCCCAGAGAAAAAACATTTGATGTACACATCTTGTGCATCGATTTTGAAGCTATGCTCTGTATCCAGACCATTACTCGTTAATGCGCACAACGATATCAAATTCCGGACTACCCAGGAAGAAGGATGTTTTATCTTTTGTCACCATATACCACTAAAATTTTAGTTATTGTAATTTCTGCACATAGAGTTTGAGTCGAACCTTATAACACTAGGCAAAAAATTGATTATTGGCAATTCAACACTTGCATTATTAACAAGCCGACTACATTTCAGATAGATCACTCTTTAGAGTTTAAACGATTAGAATCGATAAACCACTTATCATTAAAAACTTGAGTATCCATCTAATGCAATCATGCAAACGGAAACTCGGACGGCTCTTGCTGCAGGGAAGGTGTTGGAGTGATTGGAAGTGGATATATATAGTAGTTTGGGATACTACATGGGTCAATATATATATCAAAAATAAGGTAAAAGTTTCCTAATATAGAAGATAATATGAACTTCCAATCAAAAATATTGCTAATATGGAGTTCATATTATATTCTATATTAGGAAACTTTTACCTTATTTTTTATTTATATATTGACCCCTATAGTATATCCCAAACTACTGTATATCCACTTCCAATCCATCACATTAAGGGATTCGGGTTCTTACTTTCATACAATTGTCCGCTAATTATCATTATTGTATCATTTTTGACCCAGATGCAGAAAAAACTCTGCTAGAGACATTAACAAGAAAAACGAAAAACTTCAAAAGAACTCAAGGAATTTAAGGGATTCGGGTTCTTACTTTCATACAATTGTCCGCTAATTATCATTATTGTATCATTTTTGACCCAGATGCACAAAAAGCTCGGACTCCCCCTTCTTTAAAAATACAGTCAACAACTAACTTATCCAATCCATCACATTGCCCGAGTGCATCCAGGATATCTCCATAGCTCTGGTGGCTCATATCCTGAAAAAAGAAATAAGATGATATTTAGTGAATACGTAAGTGTGGTATTTGTTGTTTGTAAATTCGGATACTCAAATAATTCTCTGCAACCTCTTATACACAGTTGCCTATGTGTTCGTTGTTTGGTGTTGTTTTCTACAGGGATACCCATATCCTTTCATTATTACTTTATATAAATGAAATGAAAATTACATAAGAGGAGAGTTTTGATTTGAATCAGTTGTAAACATTATAGCAAGAGGAAAATGTAAAGAGATTAGTTGATTACTTGTAAGGATCTGAGTAATACTATACCACAATTACTTATTCACTAAATATCATCTTATTTCTTTTTTCAGGATATGAGCCACCAGAGCTATGGAGATATCCTGGATGCACTCGGGCAATGTGATGGATTGGACAAGTTGGTTGTTGACTGGATTTTTAAAGAGGGGGAAGTCAGAGCTTTTTTCGCATCTGGGTCAAAAATGATACAATAATGATAATTAGCGGACAATTGTATGAAAGTAAGAACCCGAAACCCTTAAATTCCTCGAGTTCTTTCGAAGTTTTTTGTTTTTCTTGTTAATGTCTCTAGCAGAAAATATTTCGTTACGTTTGTGTCCATTCTATGCATGAGGAATGGTTTTCCTATATTGAGTTTGGGGTTGATTTTGTTGTCGATGTATGTAGTTTCTGTTTTAATTGTTGGGATGTTGATTAGGTGTTTGGTACAGTCTAGTTTCACCCCCTCAGTTATTTTTTAAGCCCAGAATTTTGTCTTGCTAACCAAAAGAAGTAGGAGGTTTCCAAATATAAAAACTTCGCACCTCTTGAATGCAACAAGGACAGAAGAATGCTTGTAGAATTAAACCTAGATTAAAATGATCTATAATATAAGGTGTCAAGGCATTAGCTTATGGAATCAAAAGCTAAAAGCTTATGAATCAAGTCTATGAAAGGCGCCAATATCAAATCAAAAGCTAAAAGCCAGTTCCTTAACTTCTACACTTATTAAGATTTTAATAATTTTCATATGGTTTGACGTTCATTACATTCAGGATTTGATTGTTGTTTTAGATTTTTTTTCAAGCGCTCTAATAATACTAGGAACGCGCCTTTTAAAGTAATGCTTAATTCCATAAGAAAAATCATTTTTAATCTTCATGAATATAGCTCTTAATATCAATGATATCGCACAATGGAGCTCTTTTATCAAAAAGCCTAGATGAAAGCAATTAAAAACAAACCTGTAGATTCCGGGAGTAACCAACTCGTGATGCTCTTCTTGAAGAATCTGGATAATGTGTGTGAAGGCTTTTCGCTGTCACGTATAATCTCCCCAATCACCACGAATAGAAGACCAGTGTTGCTTATCCACCATTGTGCTATCATTTTAGGGAATAAGAAAATTTCCAGAATGTATTCCAATATTAAGAACCTCACTACGAGAACGTAATGTTTGCTAATCAAAAGAGCTGAAAAACAACAAAAATTACTTCTACATTTGGTCCAAGGGATTGATATCTTAGCTACAAAATATGTTTGTACAAGTTTAGAATTTTAGAAATTTACTTCTTCATGAGATGATACAATAATGATAATTAGCAGACAATTGTATGAAAGTAAGAACCCGAATCCCTTAAATTCCTCGAGATCATTCGAAGCTTTTTGTTTTTCTTGTTAATGTCTCTAGCAGTAAATACTTTGTTACGTTTGTGTTCATTCTATGCATAAGGAGGAATGGTTTTCCTATTTCATATATAAGTATATGTTTGATTAGATTGTTGGGCGTTTTTCGCTGTCGATGTATGTAGCTTGGATTTTGATTGTTGGTTTAGGTGTTTGGTAGAGTCCAATTTCACCTCCTCAATTTATTTTTAAGCCCAAATTTCTGCCTTCCTAACCAAAAGAAGTAATATAAAAGAACTATTTTCTTACTGCACCAACTTTGAGCTTCCAAGTAGAAAAACTTCACAGCCCTTGAATGCAACAAGGACATAAGGATGCTTGAAGCAATAAACCTGGATTGAACACTCTATGCTATAAAGATAAGAGGTGTCAAACCGTTAGCTTATGAATGTGGTGGTGAAGCGAATAAGGAAATTTTGGGGCCTAGAAAATAGAGTTATTTTGCCACTAACATGCTTTTGATGCATGCCTTACGTTCTTTCATATCTTTCACCTATTAGTGGCGCGCATATTATGTGGCATATGATGGTTAATACGATCACTTGATTTGGGGATGACCCTCTCTCCTCAGATAGGAAGTTTGTAAACAGGTTTTTCAAGCTTCCTATGGCTTAAGTACTTATACATTATTTTATGCATTCGGGAGTTTATCCTTACTTTGTGAGGGGCCATGGGTGCTTGAAGCAAATTTGAGTTCCATGTACTTTTCTAGTGAGATCAGCTTGCCCTATTTGGGATCACCAAGCTTCGAACACGGGGAGATTTATCAAAGAACAATTGATTTAGGGTTGACACAATAACTATCGCCTGTTTTAGTATTCAACAGAACATGGTTCGCAGGTTTGGCATATCGATGTGGTTTGGTACACTATAAAGTAACTTCATACTATTGAATTAGTACAAAATGTGAAGGTACACTATAAAGTAACTTCATACTATTGAATTAGTACAAAATGTGAAGCTCCCCTAGTGGTGACTTTAAATATCTTTTCCTTTTTTGCGAATTTCCTACACAACTCAATGCAATGTAAATATATGCATGCATACTTCTATAGTTAGAAACTCATTCATAAAATTACGACTACATTGAATTTCTATATTTTAGATCGATCGAGTGATTTATAGTCGCACTATATTATAATATTTTGTTACAATCAGGGATCTTATAACTAAAAGCGTTTTAATCCAACTAAGAAAAAGGCTTTAGGCTTCAAGTCGCAAAACCCAGCTCCATGCCAAACAAGGAGAAAAGGGTGAATAACAAGTATTAGTTAGGCTATATGTATTAAGCCCATATACGAAATTTAAACGATAACAGTTCTATGTGTGCTTGTTAATACTGGATATACTGTGTGGCAGATTTCAGATAGGGATTTGGTATCAAAAGTAGCAAAAAATACTGACTTAGCGATGCTTTAGGATCAAGGAGCTAGTGCTTCGAGCTGACCAGTCATGATGAACCGTGCATCCATTATGCTCTTTTCCGAGAGGGATGTTGCAATCATGGGTCATGTTAAGAACCTCTTACAAGCTTCTTCGACTAACCAAGCACGAGTACAAGTACAGGCACTGAGGACACTAATAAATTAAACCCCATTTGGTTTTAATTTCTCACTTCCCATTATCTTGAACATGTCCAACACTTCTCCATATCCGTGAACCGCTAGTCCTTCAATAAAGGGATTCCAAACAAACAAAATCTTTTTTCGAAGAGATCCCCTGAACACATTAGACTAAACAAGATCATGGCAGGCTCGACACCACCCTATTTCGAATACCCATACGCCAAAGAGACCCAGGTATAATGGTATTCCATCAAGCTGCTATTATCCAGGTAATCAATACACACAAAAAACTCTAGGGGGAACACATAGATGGGCCACGAAAAAATAGGGATAAGTTCTAAAAAAAATTACGCATTTTTTGTAAAAACTAATAACTTTGTAGAAATTTACGAATTCATAAATTTACATCTTGATATTGAGTGATAAAAATCTTTTTGAGGTGGAGTTATTTTGTTTTCAAGCACTTTCTAGGATATGTAACAGTCAGTAACAGCGGACTCAAAACCAATACAGCAACAAAACTAATCCTTGTTGAAATGTGGGGACTATAACGAATGATAAACCTCTAAACCCTGAGAATCAAATACTAAATAACCACATAACAAAACAAGAATGCCTTAGTGACAACAAATTAATTAAAACAAAACATATGTTAGACAAGGAAGAGACATGCCAATCCAAGTAGTTAAGCAGAAGGCACATTAGGAATTCAAAAGTGAAATAGAAAACCAACTTAGGGTACATCATAAATGAGTAGAACTGACACCACCACATTCCTCTCCAGTTAGTTGCCAATTGTTGTACTTCCAGTCAGTTCGGAGTCACAAGTGAAACAACCGAAGTAAGAGCCTCCACATAAGTACATCATTCCCTGAATCGAGTGGGAATAGCTACAATACTAAAAAGTTTAACTCGATTGTTAGATATCACCTTAACCTTATTCCCATTAGATTGCAGTAGATACTCACTATTATTTTGTACGTATAATACTTTAGTGAAATCCAACCGGGGAGGTAAATTAATAATAAATAGTTTGACCCAAGACTCCTTCACCCCATACTGCTTCATCACCCACATCTCAACGCCGTCGTCTTGATTGTCACGGAAAAGAGAAAGGCACCCTTCAAGATCACACAAATCAAAAAATCCAACGCCGTCGAAAAGTAAGTTGGGCCATGGTATTTCTAGGATTTCCTCATACTCTATTTTGAAAGCTACTATAAAATTTGGTTCTTTTGGGTTACGACGTGCAGTATGATATTGGCTTGGAGGGATATTAAGATTTTTAAGATTAAATAACTTGTTTGGATCAACTCTCCCTTTCCCCATCCAATGGAGTGCTCCATTCACTTGTGGTACCCCATTATATGAACCTAGAAAATGGCGCGGAAGGCTTGATTGAACAGTAGATCTCCACAAGTTTGTTCCACATGTGTACACCTTGATCTCTTGAGGAGTAAGCATAAAGTATTCGAACCTTACCACCTTATATTCCTTGGTACAGCGATTGCATCCAAAACCAAACATAGGTACTTGTATACGCCATGGTTTTTTAAAAGGGGCATTAGGAAGCTTGGAATTCTCTCTAGTAGTTGGACTCCACAAATAACAATGTTCTCCATTCGATATACAAATTACGCCATCACATGAGCCATTAACTACAATTGGACCTGGACTTCCTCTTTTTATTCGATAGGGTAGATAGAGTTTTCTAGTGCGGGTGTTAGTACTACTCACCTGAGCGTCTAGCGAATAATTATACTTACAATCTAAATCGGTTACCATGATCTTAGGATTTACTTTGTAAGCATGATCGATGTATAATTTAGTAAAACAAGGGTTCACTATCAATTCAGATAAAAGCTTGCATACGCACCTACATCGAGCAAGAGCTTTTGGAGGAACCCTCGAAAGGATTACCATCTTCATATTTAAGGGTAGACCCAACAACCTAGACATCGTAAATTTGCCTTCTCGATTGAGAGATGGCAGATCTAAATTGCGAAACGAAGAGAGAGTTCTAAATCAGATTTTCGCCTCCAACAGTGCCTGAGTCTCAGCCTTGGAATTCAAGACTCGGTCTTGGATTTTTAAGACGCGATTGGGAGCCCAAGTGTTGGGCGCCTGTTCTGTTTTTAAACAGGCGCCTAAGACTTAGGCGCCCAATTGTTTGTTTTTTAAATTAATCGGGCGCCTAAGATTTAGGCGCCCAATTTTAAAAATAAAAAAATTATATTCAAATTGGGCGCCCAAGTGTTATGCGCCTGTTTGAATTAGTTTAAAATCCAAGTCAGATACTCTTGGAGGAAATTGAGTCTGACTACCTTGGATTTGGCTTTTTTGCATCCAAGGCAATCAGGCACTTTAGGAGATGCTCTAATGAGTTAGTTATCTTATTTAGCGGAGAGTCGTGTTTGTTGGTCGCCAGCTAGGTGGGTTGTAAACTGTTAGGAGTTGGGTCTGGCCAAGGTGAGAACCTAACGGGGTTTGAGTGTCCCCACTGGACTCTTAACTTGGGAGAGTTTTAGTAGGGCTATATATATCTAATTAGGCTTTATGCATCTGTAACTTTTTGGTTCGTCATATCAATAAAGCTCTATTTTCTTTTATATTAATCTATATGTGTGTATGTTAGTCTAGAGTGTTTGATATTCAACACATTATCAGCACGCTTAATAACTATTTTGAGCGATTTTGGCGTTAGTAAACAATATACCAAATAACTTGAGAGTTGAAAGTTCAGATTAGCATTACTAAGAACTTTAAACTTCAACTACTTTTTAAATTTTATGTATGCAATATTTTTCTGACATTAAAAATGATCTGGAGAAAAAATATTTTACATTAAATAGAGATGAACTTCAATACATAGGTTATTCTGTTGGAGCTAAAACTTTCCATCATATGAACATTTTTTCAAGGAATCGTGGGGAAAAATATCAATAAATATCAATAATATGTAATTTTTAAAATACAAACTTCGATTTATGAGAGTATGAAAATGATTTGAAACATACCTTAGAACGGATTTGGTTGAAGAGACATTAACTGCAAGCGATCTTCTTCCGATAATCTTAAATTTAGTCCTGCGCACTTTCCAATTTTTTGGAGTCTTTCGAAATTGAACATGGGATGGAAAGCAAGGTCCTTCAACTTTCTGGTGCATGATAATGCGACAAACGATAATCCAAGGCTTTCTCTTTCGCCAATGTCAACAATGGCCCGATCAAGGGTGAGTCCTGTATGAGTACAGACCGTATATATACATATACATAACCTCTCTAAACACTTAAAAAACGTTAGTTCATAAATATGACGCTATAGTCTTTGAGAAATGTATGAGAAGAAATATAATTTCTCTAGTTTCCTCGTCGTTCCAAGATATACAAGCGTCACAGGTTTTAATGAAATATAAACTCACGAATTGTAGGAAGGATGATAAGTTGTGTGAGATGTAAGAATATGCAAGCCTGGTTTATGTTGCCTTTGATACCATCTTTTACGAGATGGTCTTTCAAATTACTAAAAGCAAAAAAGATAAATAAGATGTATGGCTCACTCTTTGACTGATATAAATCGTGATTACAGAAACTGTTGCATTTAACAAATTTCTATAGTTTCATCAAATAAATAAAGATAAGATGAAGGATCTTGGTGGATTTGAACCACCATCTCTGAGACCATCTTGGAGTTATACTCCAAGTCTCAAATGCTCTATCATTTAAGCCAAAGACCCAATCCATATGACATATACTCAAAATAGCTTATGTCAAAGTGACAATCAAAGCTTTTGCACATTACAAACTATAATAATAAAACACCAATAATAAGCAATAATACCTGATATTGGGTTGAAAATTAAAGTATTTCATAATATTGTATTACAAACATATTTATACTTCATGGGTCCTCACCACTTTTGTTGTTATCAATTCGTGGAGTTCTCCCCGAGAGAAGGTGAGTTGCCTGCATCCTCATAGATTGAAGAATTTCTACATTACGTTTTTTTGTCTAGTTTTTCAAGTGAAAGGGACCTAAATCAAGAAGCAGAACTACACGACACTGCAATATAACAAAGCAAGAAAGACGGCAGATTATATTATGAAAGACTATATGATAAAAACAAACAAACTTAAACCCAATAAAATGCTAATCCTTGAATCTAAAGTTTTTAGAGAAGAATCAACAGTAAGTTTTACTCTTTAACTGGTTAGTCAATATAAAATACATATTAATTCTTATGTAAAATACAAAACCCGTTCTCATTTGACATAATAATAAACTGCAATTTCTAAAAACCAATACAAAACCCTAAGAGTTTTAGAACAATCGGGAAAAACACTAACTGTATTTGGCTTATATAACTCGGAAAGGAACTAGACCATTTTGAAAGATTATAAAATGGAACCCTTGAAGAAATTAAGAGAACTCGAAAATAAATTTCTATGGAGGTTATCCATAATGGGTTCTGAACTTAAAATTCGCCAAAGACAGAAAATAATAATAATAATAATAATAATACACAATAATATCGATATCAAAGATTATTGGGCAATTGCTTACCTGAATTTTTTTTGGTAGTGGTAGCCAGTTACAAGTAGCAGCAAATATGTTAGAATTACACCTTCCATAAAACCTTAATATATGTCTAATGGTATTGCGGTGAAGCTCCAGAGGAAGAGGGTGTATAACCTTTAGGTAACACGAGAAAGAACTTTGCTCAGTATCCTTTATATAAAAACAAGTTCATATTAAAATCATGCAAGAAATCCCATAACCCGCAATGAAACTTCTTAACCAACCTTACCCATGTAGCTATGACCATGTTTTTCTGCTCATGAAGGCAAGTATAGAGTAGGCCAAAAAAGAATATGGTGGCCAACAATCTGTTCAGATAAAGCCAGTGAAATTGATATTCCTCAGAGTTTTGAATTCTGCATTAGGAAATTTAAAACATCCTCAATGGCCTCTTCAATGATGAGAACAATAATCAACATGCCACAAAGTTACTTAGCAATCCTTGTAAATCTAGTGATAATAGTGCAAGCATTGAAGGTTGCTAAAAGAAACAACATAATAAGACTCCCAAGTAAAAACCCATCATCCATTAGCCCAGGTGCACAAAATAGCAGATTATTTATCAAAAAGAAAAGAAAAAGCAAATGAAATTACTACAAAAGCATAAAGTTGGAAGATAAATGCCAGCCTAAGTAGTTATGCACAACATACAGAAGGTGACATTAGGAATTTAAAGCTAAGACAAATTTACCAGACCGGACCCAATGACATCATCAGGCACCTTTGTTGTGACCCTCCTTGAGAAAAAAACTAATCTAATGCACAATGGTAGTCTCGAGGTAATGATCATATGAAAATTCAATCACATTCTTCCGATTAGTTGTGATTTTTTATTTTATTCTAAGTCATATGTGAAGCAACCAAGGTAAGATCTACACATAAGAACATCTTTCATTGAACCAAAGAGGGAATAAGTCGAATACTTAAATGTCTAACTTGATCATCGTATGGCATCACTTTTTCCCCATTAGATCATTAGATTGCAGCCGTAACTCATTACTATCTTCTATGAACAGTATTCTTTTGTAATCCAAGCGAAGAGGTACTTCAATGGAGAATAGTTTAATTTAAGCTTTACCCCATCATGCTTCAAGACCCACATCTCAACGTGACTTCCTCTTACTTGCACAAGCGGGCTTGACCTGCATTCTTGAAGGATTCTTCAAAAGATCATGCTGCTGCCGATGTGTCAACCAATGGCGCTACTGGCCTTCTCCTCTCACAAAGACGGGCTCTTCTCTGCCTATTCTCTTTCTAGCTGCCGCTTACGCTCTGGGTCCCTTCTATCTTCAGTCAGTGGCAGGTTAGGCTGGCATATGCCCTTATTGGTCTGCTTTGGCTATCTCTTCTCGAGGCCACTACACTTCGTTATCACTTCCTATCTCTGCATATCTTGACTTCGGACACTTAGAGCGTGCTTCCTATCTCTTGACTTCGGACACTTGGATCGTGCTTCCCAGATCTCGACTTCGGACACTTGGAGCGTGCTTCCTTTCTCTAGCTTTTTGTTACGGCTACTGAATCGTTGGTTGGTCTACATGATAGGAATGTTGCTTAGTCTCCAGTCGTGGGCCAGAAGACTAAGACATTAGCTAGTTTAAGATATAGCTCCGACTCACACCTCCGGCGCCTGACTCGCGCCTCCGACACCCTCATCATGTAACTCAATACCTATTCTTTTGCGTCTTTAAACTCGCGCCTCCAGCGCCACTATCGACATTACCACTACCTCTGGCGCCCTAGACTTTTGCTATTCTATTCTATTCTCGCTAGCAATTTCTTGTTAATCGAAAAAGCTTGGAAGCGTGAGCTCTAAGAAAAAGATGGCTCCAGACTGTCTTTAGCTCTAAGCAACCTAGGGTAAGGCGAAGCGATAGCTATGAGATCTCCTAAACCGCTAGTATTAGTACACTCTATAGTATTATCAAACGTACGTAGGCGCTATAGACCTCGGGACGAAATCAAGGTATTTTCTTGGCACGTGCTGGCTTTCTCTAGCGATGGGCCTAGTCACTAGGATGACGGTGGCCTCACGTAAGCGAAGTAGCCTTTTGCGCCACCAGTAGGTTATGTTGAAAACTCTCGCACTAGGCGGACACTTCTTAGAGGAGGCTGGATGAAGGTGAAGATGAAGATGGTCTCCTTTGCTTGGGCTGAAGGTGAAGATGAAGATGAAGATAGTCTCCTTTGCTTGGGTAAGACGTGCTCATGCAAGAGCTTCGTTTTCACACTTTGAGTTGAGTTTGAGTTTAGGTAGGCTTTTCTCTAGCCAAGCGACAGCAACTCATCTTCCGACTTTTGCTACGCCTAATTCAAAAGGAGAGGTCAATGACTCTTTTCCACTTCTCTAGGTGTTATAGCCGAGTGAAAGAACTCTCATTGGATTTTATAGCGTTGGTGAAAGGAGAGAGATAGCAAGGTACCGAGGCTAGGTAGCTGGGTGAAAGAACTCTCGTAGGCTTGTATAACGTTGGTGAAAGGAGAGAGATAGCGAGGTACAAGCAAAATAAGCTAGGCAGCAAAATAAGGTATTGAGTTAGGCCTACAAGCAAGAGAAAATGATGATGGATAGCAACAAGTGAGCTCTCTCTCTATTGTGCCTTGAGAAAGAAGCAGTCAGCGAAGCCTGATCTTTTCTTCAAAGACGTTCCGGGTGATTGAAGCCAAAACTCCTATGCCTTTTCTTTTGATGGGTAGTTGAATAGGGTCTAGAGGAAGAGAAGTCAGGTATCTTGTTGATGAGCCTAGTAGGCCTACATCTCAGCCTTGGTTGTTGAAGTGAAGAATGACGCCCAGCTCCAACCCAGATCAAACCCACTATGAAAGAATAATGGCACGGCTGAAGAATGATGCCCAGCTCCACTCCAACCCCAGCCACGAGACAAACCCACTATGAACCCCAGCCACGAGACAAACCCGCTATGAAAGAAGAATGCCCGGCTATAGTCCTGCAACCCATATCAAACCCACTATAAAATAAGAATGCATGGAAAGAAGAATGGCACGGCTGAAGAATGACGCCCAGTTCCACTCCAACCTATAGTTATAGATCAAACCCGCTACAAAAGCACGGGACAAGAGGCGAAAGGGCCTGGTCATGAACCAAAAAAAGCGTGAGTTTAACTTCGGACACCCGCACAGCCAGACTGGTAAAGAAGACGACTTTCAGTGAGCGAAGTGCATGTGTGGGCATCTGAGGTAGTGGCGTTGTCAGAAAAGAAGATGACTTTCACTTTCAGTGAGCGGAGTGCAGGTGTGGGCATCCGAGGTAGTGGAGTTTGGGGAAAAGAAGACGACTTTTAGTGAGCGAAGTGCAGGTGTGGGCATCCGAGGTAGCGGAGGAAGCGCAAGAATAGATATTGAGCTAGCGCCAGAGTTAAAGTAAAAGAAAAAGGAAGCGCAAGAATATGTATTGAGTTAGGGGTAGGGGGTGAAAGCGAGCCAATAGCATAGTTAGAAGAAGGAAGCCGGAGGTGATGCTGGCGACGGAGTCGTGGGTTGTGAAGCAAGAATAGGTATTGAGCTAGCGCGAGAAAAACGTGAGCAATAGAATAGCTCTAAAGAAGGGCACCTAAGTAGTGGTAATGTATATAGAAGCCGATAGGCGAAGGAAGCAAATGAGGTAGTGGTAATGTAAATAGTTACACCATCGGATAAATAGTGAATTGTGATGTATAAAGAAGTTAGAATAGGGCACCGGAGTAGTGGTAATGTGTATAGAAGCCGATAGACGAAGGAAGAAGAGCTAGAGCGTAGATTATAGTGATAGTGAGAAGAAGGCCACTGGAGGTGGGAGTTAAAGAAGCAAAAGAATAGGTATTGAGCAAAGCGCAAAAATAGGTATTGTGCTAGCACCGTTATAAATAGTAAATTGTAATGTATATAGCAGCCGAATAGAAAAGGCTTAAGGAAGCCGAAGGTTGTGTTAGCACCAGAGTAGTGCTAACACCATTATAAATAGCGAATTGTAATGTATAAAGAAGTCGAAAAAAAAAGGTAAAGGTAGCCGGAGGCTGGGCTAAAGCAAAGGAGGCGGAGCGTACACCTCGGATAAATAGTGAATTGTAATGTATATATAGAAGCAAGAATATATATTGAGCTAGAATTAAAGAAGAAAGTACGGTGGAGCTAAAGCCGAAGGCAGGGCGAACACTGGAGGTGGGAGCCAAAAGGAGGTGATGTTGGCAACGGAGTCGTGGGTTAGTGCCGGAGGCATACGCTAAGGCAGAAAAAGCTAGCACTGGAGGCATGAGTAAAGGAGCGGAAGATGGTGGGGAACCTATGATAGAGAGGGATGCGGAGCAAAGTATCTAGTACGACGACTATGCGTTCTAGCGACATAAATGAATCACCGGTCTTTATTAGACTGACACCAAGGTTCTTTATTAGACTGACGCCAAGGTGTAGGCAGAGTAGAGCCGCAAGAAGACTCAAATATAGAAGGCACTCGAGAGACAAAAAAACTTCCTTACTCCCATAGCTCAATACCTATTCTTGCGTTACCACCTTAGCGTTGGCTACACCCCCTTCTCCTAACTCTAACCTCCTTAGCGTTGGCTCAATACCTATTCTTGCGCTACCTTTGCTTTTTCTCCTATTTTTTTGTCTTAAAAACATGACTTTGACAGCCAATAAGAGCGATAACTATAACTGTTGGTAGTAGAGTAGACCTGAGATAAGCCCCAGGTTCACCGCGCGGAATGAAGGGAATGTAGTAGTCAGGTAGCTGGCAGTGATGTGAGGGTTTTTGCATACCTCCTATAGATCAAGGAAGTTGGAGGACGTTGGAGGCAATAGTGTGGGATAAGGTAGCCGGAGGCGGAGCGAACGCCGGAGGTAGTGGTAATGTTGATAGTGGAGTAGTGGTAATGTATATAGAGGAGGCGTGGGTAAGGAAACCTTTCTCTTGTATTGACCTAGGCTCTTGAATGTCCCTCCTTGACCTAGACGTACAAAGTTGTAGTCATTCTATCGGCTTCACCCGTCACTCGTGCAAAGGATCTTCGGAACATCCCTACCTAAGCGTAGGCGTCCAACAAAGCTCTTAGGAATGAGTTTCCTATCTCAATCAGATACCCGCGCTAGGCTGCATCAACCAATCACGCGAGGTCGGAACGCCCCTCCTTGACCTAGGCGTCCAACAAGGCTCTTCGGAACGTCCCTCCTTGACCTAGGAGTAAAAAAAAGCTCTTCGGAACGTCCCTCCTTGACCTAGGTGTACAAAAAGGATCTTCAGAACGTACCTCTTTCGCTCAGGCTTTTGTTGAGCGCTCGTATTGAACCAGCTCGGAATTCCATTCCATTGTTGAGCGCTCGTATTGAACATTCCATTCAAAAGAATCTCCGCAAGTTTTGACGTAGATAACTACGTTGTAGGGCTACGAAATTCTTTCCAATCCTTGCGTAGGGGATATGGCTATGAGAACACACATCCAGAAAGGCAAAAGAAAGAATCTCCGCACATAGCTACGCTATGAAATTCCTTCATTTCTTGCGTAGGGGATAGGGCTATGAGAACGCACATCCAGAAAGGGAGAAGAAAGAAAGAATCTCCGCACATAGCAACGCTACGAAATTTCTTTCATCCTTATGGGGTTTCTTTCGCTGGTTAAAAGGCGATGTAGGAGGCTAGACTCACGCAAAAGCAAGAAAGGGCGCTGGAGGCGGGGCAAAGAAAATATGATATGCTAGGGAGTAGAGGTGGCATTAGGCTATTGGCGCTCTTGGCGCTCTTGGCCTTGCTATTTCGAGCTCTTAGGTTACGGCTATCAGGGTGACCTAGGACCAAACCCACGTCTATGAGTGAGAGACGCCAGCTATACTACATGGAACCTTTGCGAGATAATCGTGAGAAGGTAGAGAATCTGGAGAAGGTAGAGAATCCAGAGAAGGTAGAGAATCTGAAGAATCCCTCGTCGAAAAAGAGTGACAGGCCTAGAAAGAAGGTAGAGAATCTGGAGAAGGTAGAGAATCTGAAGAATCCCTTGTCGAAAAAGAGTGACAGGCCTAGAAAAAGCGTTGGAAGCATGATCTAAGAAAGATGGCTCCAGACTGTCCTTAGCTCTAGGCAACCTAGTGAAGCGATAGCTATGAGATCTCCTATAGACAGACATAGGGAAGCGATAACTATGAGATCTTCTATAGACAGACGTAGGGAAGCGATAGTTATGAGATTTCCTTTGCACCAGTTGGGCAAGCTGTGCTCATGTAGAAGCTTTGTTTTCGCACTTTGAGTTGAGTTTGAGTTTAGGTAGGCTTTTCTCTAGCCAAGCAACAACAACTCATCTTCCGAGTTTCGCTACGCCTAACTCAAAAGGAGAGGTCACGGACTCTTTTCCAATTATCTAGGCGCTATAGCCGGGTGAAAGAGAACTCTCGTTGGCCTTTTTTGTATAGTTGTTGAAAGGCGAGAGATATCGAAGCTAGGCTATAGGGGCGCCTCCAGGCCAAAGCAAAGAGAAAACGATAATGGATACTATAAACCCACAGTAAGAAGCCTCTTTATTGTGCATGGGAAAGAAGCGGTGAGAGAAGCCTGATCTTTTCTTCGAAGACGTTCCAATTGTGCATGGGGAGAGAAACGGTGAGCGAAGCCTGATCTTTTCTTCAAAGACGTTCCAATTGTGTATGGGGAAAGAAGCGGTGAGTGAAGCCTGATCTTTTCTTTGAAGACGTTCCCCGGATGATTGAAGTTATACCGAAGATGACCTTTTATTTTGCTTTGCTAAAAAGAGAGTTGGTTAAACCGAACTAATGGCTTTGAGGTTTGCTATTCAGAAGTGCCAGTAGGCTACCGTCTACCGTCTGGCCGGACCAAGCCTGAGTTGAAGAATGACGCCAAGCTCCAACCTATAGCTATAGATCAAACCCGCTATGCAAGAAGAATGCCCGGCTTCAGCAAAGAGCTCCAACCTATAGATCAAAAACCCACTATGCAAGAAGAATGCCCAGCTTCGGCAAAGGGCTCCAACCTATCCACAATCCCAAGAAGCGCCAGAGAGAAGCCTACACCCTGAGCACGTTGTTAGGTATGAAACTAGCTACAGGCATCAAAAGACGTGAACGAAGGATTTTCTATTCAAAAAGTCGATACTGGGACATAAAACTATAGATTTGAAATTCGTGCGCAGTAATGTCTATGACGGAGATCTTTGCACCGAAGCCTCTACGAAATCATTTGTTATTTAATTAATCACTACGCACAAAATCATTTGCTATCAATAAGCGTTATAGATCAAACCCGCTACGAAAGCATGCGCGAAGAGGCGAAAGGTCTTGGTCTTGTACCAAAGAAAGCGTGGGTTTAACTTCGAACACCAGTGCCCAGCCAGAAAAGAAGACGACTTTCAGTGAGCGAAGTAAAGGTGCGGGCATCCGAGATAGTGGAGTTGTCGATGGTGGAGAACCTATGATAGAGTCTGACGTACGGCGACTATGTCTTCTAGCGACAGGAATAGGAATGAATCACCGGTCTTTATTAGATTGACGCCAAGGTGTAGAGTGGAGCCGCAAGAAGAATAGGAGGCACCTTTGAGACAAAAAAACTTCATTTGCCCACGCCTCCTTAGCGCTAGCTCAATACCTTATCTTGCTCTTAACTCGCACTCACGCGCTGGCTCCTTCTTTAAACCTCCTCCACCTCTAACCCATGCCTCCGGCACCAGCATCACCTCCGGCTTTAGCCCACGCCTCCAGCGCTAGCACAATACCTATTCTTGCGCTACCTTCTTCTCACTATTGTTATCGCTATACTATTTACTCGCCTTCAACCCCTAACCCGCTTCTTCTTTAATCGTTGTCCACCTCTGGTTCTAACTCAATCTTGCTTATTAAGGCTACCTTTGCTTTTTATCCGCAATACTTTGACAGCCAATAGGAGAGAAACTCTTTATACTTGTTAGTAGAGTAAACCTTAAATACACCCCACAGGTTCACCGTGAAGACGAAAGGGGCCACGCGCGGAATGAAGGGAATGTGTTAGTTACGTAGTTATAAGTGATGAGAGGGTTGAAACATACCTCCTATAGCTATAGATCAAAGGGCGCCGGAGGCGTGGGTAAGGAAACCTTTCTTTCTCTTTCGTTGACCTAGGCGTACAACAAGGCTCTTCGGTCCTTCGGCCCCCTCTTTCGCTCGGCAAGGCTCTTCGGAACGTCAAAGGCTCTTAAGAATTTCCCTCGTTGACCTAGGCTAGGCTCCAAGAAGGCTCCTCGGAACATCCCTCTTTTGCTCGGGCGTACAACAAGGATGGGATTTTAGGAACGTCCCTCGTTGACCTAGGCATCCAAAAAGGATAAGATCTTAGGAATACCCCTCTTTCGCTCGACAAGGCTCTTCGATCCATCGGCCCCCTTTTCACTCGGGCTTTCCTTGAGCGCTCGTATTGAACTCCAACTATAGCTATAGCTCGGTCCTTCGGCCCCCTTATTGAACAGCTCGCCTTTTCACTTACTGACTGACTGGCGTTCTATTCCCTTCTTGAGCAGTTCGCCTTTTCGCTTACTGACTGACCGGCGCTCTATTCCCTTCTTGAGCAGCTCGCCTTTTCGTTTAATGACTGACCGGAGTGTTCTATTCCCTTGTTGAGCAGCTTGCCTTTTCGCTTACTGACTGGCATCCCTTGTGTAGTCTATCCCCAGACCTAAAAAACCCACTTACTATAAGCTATAAGACTGATCGCTATACGGGAAACCCACTTACTAGAAGCTATAAGACCGATCGCTATACAGGAAATCGATAAGCCATATAGTGGCTTAGAGGAAGACCGATTGCTATACGGGAAACCCACTTACTATAAGCTAGAAGATGGATCGCTAGACTAGTAGTTCGCTTGCCGGGGCACGGGGTCAAGTTGACTCAACCAATTTGCGCGGCTTGTAGTAAGAAGGGAAGTCCTAAGTTTTTCCGATCTTCTGGCTCGCCTTAGCTTCGTGCCGTTCTAGGGCCAGGGAGGGGGGGGATGTTTGTTGGAAATAGGCCCGCCTCTTCTTTGATCGGGTCAAAAAGGCTCAATGTCACTTGTCTACTGCGATATGCACATTGCATACTCACTAGGTGAATAAAGAGCAACACGATCATTCAAAAGCAGAAACTGTACGGAAAAGAGGACACAATATGACCTGAAAGACCTAAAAGAGGTGAGACAAAGGATCGCCGTAAGGAGGAAGGCTCAAAAAAACAAGGTCATCTTCTCAACAAGTGACCGAGAGCAAGCGTTGTGAGCCCAGATGGCACCCTGTCTGAAGTAGTTAGAGATGCCTATATATTTGAAGTATTGCCTATAGTCGTTATTTGAAAGGAGTGACGCCTATTTTGGATCGTGTCAGCATAGGCTCGCCCTTCCTCCCCTATGACATAAGTGCGCTAGAACGTACTGGTCTGGCAACATGCGGCTAGCTAGGCTATATCTATTCTCTACGATGCCTGATTCAGAGCGATATAGAGATAGGCTTCAGTCCGAGATAATGAAAGCGCCTATTGAGATGAGAGTAGAGGGGAGCTGATGTGTCGCGTCAACTTGGCTAGCCTAACCTGTACTTCCTAGGCCACTACAATCATAGCGGAGATGGGGCAGCAACTAGTCAACTCGCTGACTGACACTAGAGGCTTAAAGGAGAGCAAGCTACATATCGTAGTCAGACAAGTACGTTCCATCTCACGTAGTCTTCTTCACACGTTGGCTGGCGCTAATTGACACTCGCTCTCTTGTTCTTCAGACGTTAACTGGACGCTCTCTTGTAGCGGGTTTGCCTATAGGCACGTCGATTGGGGGAATAGGTAGTGGTAATGTTTATAGATAGCTATGTGAGTGAAAGGTAGAGCTGGTTTAGCTGCTCTTTCTGTCGCTAACGCTAAAAGGAAGATCTCAGTTTTCTGTCGCTAATGCTAACAGGTGCCATTGCCCTCCCGCTCAGATTGTGAAGTCTTCCAATCTGCCCTACCTACCTTCCATACTTGTTCACTCCTAAGAACATAACCTTTAAGTCTTCCAATACGCCCTAACCACCTTCCCTGCTTGCCCTACTTGTTCACTCCTAAGAGCCTTTAAGCTTTGAAAACTTGTGGAATTTAAGGGTTCTGTTCTTGACTTTATTACAACTGTTTGTTATGTATTATTGTATCACCTCATGAAGAATGAAATTGAAAGAAAAAAAAAACAAAGATACCCATTAACCAAAAACTTCAAATTCACCAATTGGGTATCAAATCATAAGCATTAAATTGAAAGAAGAAAAAAACAAAGATACCCATTAACCAAAAACTTCAAACTCGCCAATTGGGTATCAAATCATAAGCATTAAATTGAAAGAAAAAAAAAGTACTTACAATGAAGGAGATTGATGAAGAACTGGACAGAAATAGTAGCAATTCAAATCCCAAAGCCATGGGAGTAAACAGGACCCAAAATTGAAGAATCTACGAGCGTAATTGAGCGATTCTTCTTCTGAGAGACCGAGTGATCCGTCTACAATTGGCCAAAAAGGTTCTCGGTTGTTGTTGGAGTTGATTAGACCTGCTGATTCACCATTACCACCAATACCCATTGCTCGTATCTCTTCTTCTAGTGTTCCTGATGCGATTTCGACCCTCTCCATTGTTGTTGTCTCAAGCTCATATTTTAGTTTAATTGTTATGTCTCTTATTCCAGTTTTACCCTTCTTTGCTGTTATACCAACTTAAAACTGTAGGGTCAATTATGGAAATGAACACAACCAATCACCGGACTCTTATGCGACGTCAGAAAGTGTAAAAAAAACCTCTGACGTCGCTCTCAATATCAATTCAGATAAAAACTTGCATACGTACCTACATCGAGCAAGACCCTCGAAAGGATTGCCATCTTCATGTCTAAGAGTAGACCCAGACAAATATATCTATTGCTTCATCTTTAATAAGAGAGATTACTTACTTGAGATCATGCGAATCAGTTGCAGACTTGTAGAGGCTAGAGAGAGAGAGAAAGAGAAAAAGAAATAAAGTTGCAGAGATTTGTCGCAGAGAAATAGTTCTATTTCGCAGCAGAGAGAGAGAGATCGCAATTCTGGAAGAAGAAAAAAATTGTTTTTATTTTTTATTAGCCAAATCATTTGGCAAACGCAATTTTATTTTTTATTTAAAAAAAAATGCCTTAAGGCGCCTCATCGTTCGAACGACTAGCTAAGTCTAAAAATCGAGGCAGATAAAATTGACATTTTCTTGGGACCCAATCATTCGAACAACTCCAAATGTCGTTCAAACGACTTACCAATTTATGCCTAGAAAACGAGGCAATTAGAATTGGTCTTTTGTTCCTTCAAACTCGTTCGAACTGCTCCAAGGCTCGTTCGAATGGCATGACATCTTTTGAAGAGGTTGAATGTCTAGATCCTCCTGGATTATGGCTCTCCCTTTAGGAGCCTTAAGCTTCTGTTCAAGCTAGAACTAGAGATTATGGAATCCGACCGTGCCCATTTCCGTGTTGTACCACTTTGACTTGCTAGATAGTTGACTTTTTTTCCCAACTCAGAACGACTCAATACTACGCCGTCTTGTAGCACGAACTTTCCTCTCTAGAATACTATCTTCCTGCAGCGGATCTTCTTTTTCCATCCATAAGTCATCAACTGACAGTAGGCAAGTGTTAATTGTAGAGTTATATAAAATAGACGGTTCAAGGAGCTTCAAATGCTCGGCATTAATCACCGAATACACCTTTATGAAATGTGACAAATCCAATTAGAATGAGTTGTCACCAATCTTCTTGAGTATCATAAACGGACCATAACGGATAGGCTTGAGTTTCTTACCTTCTCCATTTAGTCGTTCCTTACGCAAATACAACCAAAATAGGTCACCCTCTTAAAAAGTACACTCAACCCGACATTCGTCGTGTCGAGCCTTATACTTTGCTTAAGTCTTCTTCAATTGTACTTCAACCGCCTCATGAACTTTGCTTATCCTCTCAATAAAACGTCGAGCTTTAACTTGTTGATCGATTATAAAACCGACGTCTTAAAAGACCCGCAAGCGCACGGTGTACCGTTGAGTACAAAGAAAAGTGGGGTCGTATCCCAAGAGACTTGTGGTGCGAATTATACTTCGAGCTACTAGTTTTATCCAATAACAACGAGTTTGTATAGGTTTTGAAATAAAAAGAATAACAAAACAAATTACAGGATAAATTGGAGTGGAAACCAAGGCATCGATTCCACTCCACCATTTATAATTGTTAGATAGCATAAATAATTAAAGTAAATTATGAGTTCCCGTATCGCATATCTTTGGTCGGGCATATGCAATACATCAAAAGATACAAGAGATTTAGTAATTGGGAGCTACCCATAAACCAACTTATTCAGCCATGGTCCGGTTGATAAGCATGGATTATGTTCTCTTCTCCATGTTCCTAACCTATCTTGTTATGGTCAAACAAAATGGTTACTTATATTCTTTATTCATCCTAATCCTAGCTATGGTCAAGCCTAGGATGAAGGAATACAAATATGCAATATTCCGGGATAAAGAGAAAGTAATTACTCTAACTAAGCTACACAATCTACACTAAGGCTACATTAGGTAGAGCTTCATCTAGCCTTGGCTAAGAAGATTAGCTACTCATCCCTTTGATCATTGTCATACTACTATTACTACGAAAAAAGTAAAAGACAAGAAAAAGATAAAGAATAAGCTTTATTGCAATTAACTTTGATTTACACTCTCCAAGATGATCTATCATGAGTAGGATTCCCCTCCTATTTATAGAGTATAGGAAAGGTTACTAAAAATTACCATTAATATAAAATTCTCTAAACAATGCCTAAAATCATGCATTACAACTCATGAGAATAATATATATATATATATATATATATATATATATAATTCTCTTCAATGGGCTTCCATGCACGGGCCTTTGGTTGACAACTTCAAATGAGAATCATTGTTGGAGTGTATCACCCTTGTTATTCGTTAAAAACCAGAAAATTGTACGACTTGTTTATCATGTGACCAATTTCTGTAAATACAAACAAAAACACTATTAGTGTCACATTTATTTAATAAATGACTAGGCAGATATAAATTTAGGAGATGTTCACGTAAATATTACGTGTCTATCACTTGTTTTTCTTCCTCCTTCCTAGACACCGTATTGTCACCAAGACTAAAAGTCCATATCAAAGGGGCTTTAAGGCAAGTACCCAAGACAAACTTCAAATTGAGACTTAAAAGTGAAACTATAAATTGTCCGGTTAAAAGCAAACTGAAGATACGGTAAACTCTCATCCCCAAGTCCTATGATGCTTAGAATAGAATCCCCGTAGTAAATGAACCAACGTGCGATTAACTACCTTATTTGTGAACGAAAAACAGTACTTCCCTTCAACTTAGTATCCATCATCACCTATAACGATCTCCAAAAATGTCCTAAAAAATGGACGCCCCTATCAGAAATAATAGAAGAAGGGAGCCTAAAATACCTCAAAACGTCTCTAAAAAATAATCGCGCTGCTCCTTCCTTGGTGACCATCTTCTGGCATGGAATAAAAACTATCATCTTATTGAATCGATCTACCATCATGAACTGATAATCATTCTTACACTTGGTCATGGGCAAATCACCCATAAAATCCATCGAAATGTTCTCCAAAGGTCGGCTAGGAACTAGTAATGGTAAGTACAGTCATAACTTACGATTGAAGGCTTTGATGTGTTACATGTCAGAAAATACAAAAGAGCTTTTGGTTTTTTTTTCGGTTTGAATGGTAAAACTAAGTGTTTAGTCCCACATTGGATATGAGGGAAACTCAATTCTACTATATAAGTGAGTCTAACACTTAACTTGTTGTGATGTGTGTAAGAGTTGGTGGGTCGCACGCGCATGTGCGACCTATGTGTATAAACTAGCTTGGGTATATGGGCTACCCATGGGCTTGCTCGACCTAGGAACCCGCTTATTATTATAAGTCTATGATTGGGCCTTGGGCTCATGGGGATTCCTTAGTCATTTTTTGGGGTTTGAGGTGTAAGTTGGGTTGTCTCCAACAGACGCACCTTAAGGTGTGACTCTTGGTGAAGAGGCACTGATTTGAGGTGTGACCCTTGGTGAAGAGTCACCTATACTTTATATAACCCAATTTCATTTCATTTTCATTATCAGCTTTTTAGAGTTATCTTAAGTCATTTTTAAGAGAGAAAACAGACGCAATCAAAGTTTGTTTGGCAGAGAGATAAAAGTATTTTCTTATCTCTGCGACTAATTATTGTATCCTGAGAGACAGGGGCCTACATTCCTGCAAAGCATTGTGGCAAGGGCGAACCTGTCTTAAGAAGATAGTGTGTATACACTAGACTCGATCATCTCCTTAAGAGGTTTTGTTTGTTCATGCAGATTGAATAACATTGCATAAAACGTAACCAGGAACCACACGAGCAACATCCACCTCCATCTTCGGTCAATAGACATAAAAATGCAAATTCCCCTGAAATGACCTGCCACTTAGGAATAATGCGAATCATTAATCCAATGCAAATGGTCTCCACCCTCTAAAATATATAGTAGGCTTCCCATGTAAATCAAACCATCATTCAATACATACTCACATGTCTTACCTTATAGTAACTTATGGTGAATCATACTGAGCTCCTTGTCGTCGTCATATATACCCTACAACATATTTAGACGGAACAATTGGTTGTATATGCTTAACTACCAACAAAGCAGAAATAGTTGGTAATGGGGGTCAAGATAACATATCAGCCATTTTGTTATCCACTCTGTTCTTATATTTGATAATCAAGGTGAATTGTTGAAGGTACAACATCCACTTCATATGGCGAGATTGTTATAGTTTGGACTGCGTAGATAAAAACTATAATGGTTTGTGATTGGAATGTCTCACAACCTTCTTCCTTAATAAGTAACTTTGTCAATGCTTCACTGATTGATATAATGCATAAAACTCATTATCGTAGGTAGGATAGTTGCGTAATACTCTTATAAACATCTCATAATGGTAGGCAATCGGTTTCCTATCCTGTAATAAAATTGCCCATAATGCATAGTCTGACGCATCTGTTTTTACCTCAAAAGGCTAATGTAAATTTGGCAACGCTAATACTGGTACATCTGTAATCTTACGCTTCAGTAAGTGAAAGGTCTTCTCATGGTGATCTTCCCACACAAACTTCACACTGGCCTTTGGCAAGGAATAAAATGGTGCGACAATTTATGAAAATTGTCGAATAAACTTCTGTAAATACTGACAATAACCAATAGAACTTCTCACTTCCGTCACTGTACGGAGTATAGGCCAACCAATAAATCGAGACCTTATTTGGATCTACCTCAAGCTCACCTCCGCCAACAATGAATCTCAAGTACACTAGCTCCTTCTTCCCAAACTCGTACTTCTTCCTATTTAGAAATAGTTGTGATCGCAATGCTTTTAACACTTTGCGTAAATGCACGAGATGTTCCTCCCATGTTTGACTATATATCAAAATATCATCTAAATATACAATCACGAAATCATCAATAAAAGCATGAAGTACCTCATTCATCAACCACATAAATATCGTCGGAGCGTTGCATAACCTAAAAGGTATCACCAACCACTCGAAGACTCCTTGCTTGGTCTTGAGCCATCTTCCATGTATCTTCTTCCTAAATACTAACTTGATGGTAACCCGACTTAAGGTCCACCTTAGTGAAACCCGAGCCTTCTATAACTCATCTAAAAGCTCGTCAATCCGTTGAAGTGAATAATAATTTTTTACAGTAATCTTGTTCAGCGCCCAATAATCCACGCACATTTTCCGAGAAGCGTCGAAAGCATAAAGATCAATGAAGCAATAAACCCCTTCATACATGGAATCTTAAGACTCCAATGTTTGTAAAACCAACAACCCCTGATCAAAATTACAACACCAATTACTCCCACAAGCGAGTTCCGCAGTTGAACGTGCCAAAAAGATGAAACATTTCTAAGGTAATCGATTGTTATGTATAAGATAACAACAATGCCAATGCCATTGTTCTTCACCATTGTTGATAATGAAGATGATCTTTGAGTTTTACTATAAATTCAAGAATTAGAAACGACCCAAATTGTCAAATCACTTTAATTACAAAACCCATAGCTCAGAAATAGAGCTGAAGTAGAGTTGATTGAGGAGTATAATTTGTGATTTCTATTCGGGGAGGAGGAGAATAATTTGATTTGTTTTTGGTATTTTTTATTTTTGGTGAGGGCTATTTGGGGATAAAATTTATACTTATACTCAGACCTCCCACTCAGCTGGCTTATTAGATCTGAGTACAGAGAGACTCAGTCAGATGTTTTATCTGAGTGAGTAAAAAAACAAATGGTACTAAGTGACTTTAGTCCGTCCAAATCACTGACTGGAGTCAGACTCAAACCTTTGACTAGAGTCAATCTAAAAAACAAACGCCACCTAATTCGTGAAAGATTTCGATTAACCTCAATCCTAAAATTTTAACTTCAAACTAGGCCTATTTTTGGATCTGATCGGATTAGAAATGGAGAGGGTCAGAATTTTTCTGATTTTTTTAGCTATAAAATCTATTCCGATCCGATCTGATTTTTTTCTTAACTGTAAAAATAAATTCGAATTCATAAATTTTGGAATTCGACTATTTCGGAATAACAGAGTTCTCACTTCCCCAAATCAAACCATAAAAATAGAGTTCTCACTTCTCCAAGAATTAAAAATTCAAAATCGAAGCCAGAGGAAAATTGAAGCGAGAGAGGAGATTGAACTTTTCTTTTTAGCTGTAAATCAAAATCAAGGCAGTGGAGATTGGAGAATGGAGGCAGTAGAGATTTAACTTAGGAGTGGATGCAGTGGAGATTTAACTTAAGAGTAGAGGAGGGAGTGGAGGGTAGTGGAGAATGGAGAATGGAGAAGAAGAGGCGGTGGAGAATGCCCTAGGTTAAGAATCTTAAGATCTAATATTTTATGTTTCAATTCAGATTATTCTGAATTAAATCGGATCATAGAGATATTCGGAATATTTTTCAAATTAAATTGGATCGGAGGGTATTCGAAATAATCGGAACGGATAATTTTCGGAATAATCGGATCGGAAAATTCAGAATTTTGGAATTACACAAAACTATCCGATTCCGATCCGAATTTTTATGAAAAAAATCAGAAATCGAAATTGCAAAATAGGGTTCCAAAATTGAAAAGATCAGATCATAAATTTAAAATAATCGGAAGTTCGGACAAAGGTTGCAGCCCTACTTCAAACCCTCCAAATTGGGATTCATTTCCAGACCGGATTAACCTTCACTCATATAAAAGTCAACAACTGCGTGACGTCGTCATAAAACTCTCCAACCAGCAAGTCCTTGAGACGGCTAAGGACATTAGTGGAAACCGAGAATTGCAAAAACTTTTTTGTGCGGGAGATAATAAAGTCCTAAGTACCATTGTCAACGCGATCATCGAGTACCCCTATGAGTTCGTTATGGATAAGTATGCAAGTTTTCTTGTTCAAGTGATTGTAATGGTGACGACTAACGAACATCTTCAAATAGTAGGTGACGCGATTCTAAAAGGTACATTACCGGCGCTAGTAAGGGAACAATCAACACATCCTAGTGACAATTATATATTATCCACGTTGATAGCGAGAGACACGATCTTGCGGGGAGAGATATATAAAAAATTTCAAGGATATTATCTTAACATGATCAAGAGTTCTTATAGGGCGCGTCTAGCAAATAATGCACTAGTCTTTGAAGAAAATCAAATTATAAAAGAGCTTCTGGGATTCTATGACGAGGTGGCATGTCTTCCCAATATAAAATTGGTAACGACATGTTATTGGATTTCCTCATACTCCATATTGAAAGCTACTATAAGAGCATCAAGTATAGCTTAGGTAAAGTTTAGATAGCAAGATGAGTTGGAAAGTGATATTTGAAAATGTCAAAAGAAAAGTATGACGTGTAAAAAAAATAGTTTTAACTTTTCCAAACACTTTTTACATATTGATTTAAGTTTTTAAAAAAAGTTTTCCACGTAATAAAGTTGTCTAGGTGGCTAACCAATTTTTTTTTCTCTCTTCTCAAAAAAGTAAAAAAAAAATATGACGTGTAAAAACAAGTTTTAAAAAATAATTTTAACTTTTCCAAACACTTTCTACATATTAATTTTAGTTAAAAAAAAAAGTTTTCCGCATAATAAAGTTATCTAGGTGGCTACCCAAAATTTCTTTTTATTTTCTCATTGTTGAGAAGAGTATTGAAACCCAAAATAACTACCCACTTGGGGAGGCTAAAAACTTAATTTTTAGTATTTTTTTATATTTATTTTAACTATAGGGAGCCTACACTAGATGTTCCAAAAACATCCACAGTAGCATCCCTAAACTTATTTTAGTGAGGCAAAAAGTAATAAAATAACATTTATAGGCTCTCTATGAGACTCCTTATCCCTATATTTTTATTTATCTCTCCTCAAGGATGGGGTGTCTAGAGAATAATTTGGTTATCCGGATGATTATTATATTATGTGAAAAGTTACTTTTAATGTGGAAAGTAAAGAAAAAAGGTTAAAAAAATTAATTTTTATATTTTTCCTTTTTAAACATAGCTACTTAAAAGTGATTTATGCAATTAATTTCGTGATGGAGCTCATTTAAATGGAGAGTCTGTTTTATCCCTAGTGCTTGGTTTAATGTAAAACTCCTCAAAAGCACTCTCTATTAAAAGAAGTTGTTGTGGATGCTCTAAAATTTGGTTCTTTTTGGTTATGACGTGCGGTATGATACTGGCCATCTGGAAGGATATTACAATTTTGAAGATTAAATAACTTGTTTGGATTAGTTCTCCCCTTTCCCCATCCAATGGAGTGCTCCATTCACTTGTGGTACCTCTTTATATGAAGTTTTTTTTATTTTCTAAACACAACTGAGTAAAACCATAAAAGCAACCGTTCATATAAAGAAGAAAAAGAACGCACATCTAAACAATCTCTAAGTTGAAGAAAAAAACACCTAAACAAATTGACGAGAATAAAACAAATTAATTTGAAGAAACGAATATCGAGTCTATTCTACTTGGATAAGTTTGAGGACTTCAGTCTCATTTGGAAGAACAGGAATAACTCCCTTCTTTGTTGTAGTGATTGCTCCACATCCATTCGTAAACTTCAGCACTTCTCTCAACCTTGCTTCATCCTTAAGAATAGATTCAATTGATCCATCATTGACAATCTTGGTCAACAGAGCACCGACGAATGCATCGCCTGCACCAGTCATATCCACAGTTTTGACGACAAAGGGATCAACAGACCCGCAAAAATCCTTAATATAGTAACTACACCCCTTCTCACCAAGAATAACCAGAAGAAACTTCAATCTTGGATGCCACAATGACAATGCTGCCTCATCATTCACGACCTCGCACCCAGTTAGGAACTCCAACTCATTATCGTTAACCTTAATCACATCTGCACTTCGCTAGATGCTCATGATCTGCTTCTTAGCTTCTTCAGTAGAAGACCATAAGGGTAACCGAAGATTCGGGTCATAAAAAAGTAAGTCCCCAACTTCCTTGGCTACCTCCATCGCTTTTATATGTGCCGATCTACACGGCTTCATGATCAAGCTTATAGACCCGTAGTGAAAGATCTTAGCCTTTCTGATTAGATCGAGATTAAACTCGGCTTTAGTCAAAAGCATATCAGCACTGGGATTGCGACAAAACATGAACTCACGGTCACCATCAGATTTCAACGTAACAAAGGCCAACACAGTACGAGCACCCTCGTCAAACAAGATCCCGTCAGTGATCACACCATTATCTTTTAAAATATTAGCTAACATGCGACCGAATTCATCGTCGTCTAGTTTCCCTACGAAAGCAGCTTTCCCACCAAGACGAGCCACAACAATAACCACATTCGTTGGTGTACCACCGGGTACTTTCACAAACCCGGGTGATTCAGCAAGAGCGACCCCAGAAACAGTTGGGACAAAGTTGATGAGCATATCTCCAAAGCTAACGATGAGATCATGCAAGTTACTATTAACTGGAGCCATGACAAAGAAAGAGATTTGAAGAGAGATATTGAGAGAAAGATCTTATATGAAGCTAGAAGATGGCGCAGAAGGCTTGATTGAATGGTAGATCTCCACGAGTTTGTTCCACATGTGTACACCTTGATCTTTTGAAGAATAAACATAAAGTATTAGAACCTTACCACCTTATATTCCTTAGTACGGCGATTGTATCCAAAGCCAAACATAGGTACTTGTATACTCCATGGTTTTTTAAAAGGGGCATTAGGAAGCTTGACATTCTCTCTAGTAGTTGGATTCCACAAATAACAATGTTTTCCATTGGATATATAAATTATGCCATCACGTGAACCATTAACTACAATTGGACCTGGACCTCCTCTTTTAATCTGATAGGGTAAATAGAGTTTTTTAGTACTGGTGTTAGTACTCGCCTGAGCGTTTAACAAATAATTATACTTACAATCTAAATCGGTTACCATGATCTTAGGGTTTACTACTTGTAGGCATGATCGATGTATAATTTAGTAAAACAAAGGTTAACTATCAATTCAGATAAAAACTTACATGCGCATTTACATCGAGCAAGACCCTCAAAAGTATTGACATCTTCATGTCTAAGAGTAGACCCAAACAAATATATCTCTTGCTTCATCTTTAATGAGAAAGATTACTTACTTGAAATCATATGAATCAGTTGCAGACTTGTCGAATGTAGATGCTAGAGAGAGAGAGAGAGAGAGAGAGTTGCAGAGATTCGTTGTAGAGAGATAGTTATAATTTGTAGTTCACAAATCTGGAAGAAAAAAATTGTTATTATTTTTTTAGAAATAAGCCAAATCATCTGGCAAATACACAAATTTTAAAAAAAACAAAAATGCCTTAGGGCACCTCATCATTTATCACCTTGAGAGAGGGGGTGCCTCATTGTTCGAATGACTAGCTCAATTAAACCTATAAATCGAGGCAGATGGAATTGGCCTTTCTTGGAACTCAGTAATTTGAACGACTCCAAATGTCGTTCGAATGACTTGCCAATTTATGCCTAGAAAATGTGGCAATTAGAATTGGTCTTCTGCTCCTTCAAACTCGTTTAAACGACTTCAAGGCTTGTTCAAACGACATGACATCTTTTGAAGAGGTTGAATGTCTAGATCCTCCAGGATTATGACTCTCCCTTTTAGGAGCATTGAGCTCCTACTAAAGCTAGAACTAGAGATGAGGGAATGCGGCCATGCCTTTTTCCCTGTTGTACCACTTTGACTTGCTAGGTAGTTGACCTTTCTTCGTAACTCAGAACGACTAGATATTACCCCGTCTTGTAGCATGAACTTTCCCCTATAAAATACTATCTTCTTGCAATGGATCTTCTCTTTCCATCCATAAGTTATCAACTGACGGTAGGCGAGTGTCAGTTGCATAGTCTTCATCTAAAAGAGACGACTCAAACAGCTTCAAATGCTCAGCATTAATCACCAAATACATCTTTATGAAAAGTGGCAAATCTAATTGGAATGTGTTGTCACCAATCTTCTTAAGTATAGTAAATAGATCATAACGGATATGTTTGAGTTTCTTACCTTCCCCCTTAATCGTTCATTACCCAAATGCAACCAAACTAGGTCGCCCTGTTGAAAAGTATACTCAACCTGACGTTTGTCGTGTCGAGCCTTATACTTTGCTTGAGTCTTTTTTAATTGTACTTCAACCGCCTCATGAACCTTGCTTATCCTCTCAATGAAACGCTAAACTTTAACTTGTTATTCTTCTTCCTTCCAAGAAACTGTCTTGTCACCAAGACTAAAATGTCATATCAAAGGGTCTTTAAGGCAAGTACCCAAGATAAACTTCAAATGGAGACTTAAAAGTGGAACCATAAATTGCCCGGCTAAAAGCAAATTAAAGATATGGTAAACTCTTATCCCCAAGTCTTAGAATGCTTATAATAGAATCCCCTGTAGTAAATGAACCAACGTGAGATTAATTACCTTATTTGTGAACGACAGTACTTCCCTTCAACTTAGTATCCATCATCACCTATAACGATCTCCAAAAATGTCCTAAAAAATGGATGTCCCTATCAAAAATAATAGAAGAAGGGAGCCCAAAATACCTCCAAACATCTCTAAAAACAATCGTGTTGTTCATTCCCTGATGACCGCCTTCTGGTATGGAATAAGAACTATCATCTTGTTGAATCAATCTACCGTCACAAACAGATAATCATTCTTACACTTGGTCATGGGCAAACCACCCATAAAATCTATCAAAATGTTCTCCAAAGGTCAACTAGCTAGGAACTGGTAATGGTAAGTACAATCACAACTTACGATTGGAAGGCTTCGATGTGTTGCATAGAACGCAACCATGAACCATATGAGCAACATCAACCTCCATCTTCGTTCAATAGACATAACGCCGCAGATTCAAAATAGTCTTCTTAACCCCGAAATGACCTGCCACTCGGGAATAATGTACATCGCTAATCCAATGCAAATGGTCTACACCCTGAAGAATACATAGTAGACTGCCCCTGTAAATCAAACCATCATTCAATACATATTCACATGTCTTATCTTGTAGTAACTTCTGGTGAAACACACTGAGCTCTTTGTCATCGTCGTATCCTACAACATATTTAGATGAAACAATTAGTTGTATATGCATATAGCTACCAATAAAGCGAAAATAGTTGGTAATGGGGGTCGAGATAACATATCAGCTATTTTATTGTCCACTCCGTTCTTATATTTGATAATCAAGGTGAATTGTTGAAGGTACAACATCCACTTCATATGGCAAGCTTGCTATAGCTTGGACTACGTAGATATGAACTATAATGGTTTGTGATCAAAATGTCCCACAGTCTCATTCTCCAATAAGTTACTCTGCCAATGCTTCACTGATTGATATAATGCGTAGAATTCCTTATCGTAGGTAGGATAGTTACGTAATACTCTTATAAACATCTCATAATGGTAGGCAACCAGCTTCCCATCCTGTAATAAAATTATCCCTAATGCATAGTCATGTTTATAGATAGCTATGTGAGTGAAAGGTAGAGCTGGTTTAGCTGCTCTTTCTGACGAAGTACCTCGTTCATCAACCGCATAAATATCGCCAAAGCGTTGCATAACCCAAAAAGCATTACCAACCACTCGAATAGTCATTGTTTGGTCTCAAAGGCATATTTTTGTATCATCTTCCTAGGTACTAGATGGTAACCCGACTTAAGATCTACCCTAGTGAAAAACTGAGCCTTCTCTAACTCATTTAAAAGCTCGTCAATCCGTGAAAGCGGATAAAGATTCTTCGCATTAATCTTGTTCAGCCCCCGATAATCCACACACATTTTCCATGACCTATCATTCTTTAGCACCAATAACATCGGTGATTGAACCACAAAAGTGATTGCCATTGGAATTGCAACGGATGTCGGACGAAGTGTCTCCCGTCGAAGGAGATGGATCTTGCTCTAACATCATATTAGAGAATAAAGTTGTAGAGAGAATTTTTTATGTTTATTCTTCTTCTTGATCGAGATAGCTTAAGTGCACTATTTATACAATGATTGGAGATATAGTAAATCTTAACCATATTGTGGTTATAACTATAGATGGTTATCTACAGAGAGTATTTCTCTAGAGATCTCCAGGGATTAACCCTTATCCTTAACAACAAGTAACTCAGATTAATAACCCCTTGCTCTAGGAGTTTTTGTACATGTTTATTGATTTCATCAAACTCGGTTACAGAATTGTGATACAACCCAATGTTGGGTAGTGGTTCACCATTCACCAAGATGATATCATGCTCCACATCCCTCTGGTGCGATATCCCTTCTATGCTCTTAAATAAGTATGTATACTTATCTTGCAACTTCCCCATTTCGGTTTGTTGCTTCGGAGACATTACCAAAGCATACAACACCTTAGCCGATGAACCATCTTGAACTGGTCACACCAACAACAATACAAACTTGCTGCTCGCATTAACTAACCTCTTCGCCTAAGTCGCCGTTACTAAATTATTGGTGGTGACATGTTCATTACAAGCTTTGATATGAAATATTTTTCCCTCCTTCACAAGACGATACTTGTGAGCTATAAGGTAAAACATTGCATCTCAATCCTAAAGATAAAAGCTACCCAAGATGACTTGACACACATCTAAAGGAACCACTTCACACGTCACTTCGTCAATACATTTTTCAGTAATCCCAAACTTGGACGTACACCGCTTCGTGATCTTTAACTTTGCGTCTTTCTGAATCCAACCAAAACCATAGGTCTTAGGATGAGCCATAGTAGCCATACCCATCATCTTCACCACCGCCTGAGAGATCAAATTCTTCTGACTACCCGGATTAATGATGACCTCTACTAAGCTATGCTTCACCTGAATACTGACATGAAATAGTTCTTCCCGACTCGCCTCCTTGGTAGCCATAGTTGGCTTAAACATAATGGTAAGTTTATGATTTGGCTTATCTAAATTCAAAATATCAACAATCGTTGCAGCTAGTACACGTTTCTCTATCTTGTTCCTCTCCTCCTTCAGCCAAAGCTTCGGGTAAAGTTTCAAACATTTATCTGAAATGTGCCCATTTACCTTACAATGACTGCAATAATTCCCCTTGGATGAAGGCTCATCTCCTTTTGAATATCCCTTATGCTCATTCTTCCAACTAAACTTGTACCCCGACTTGCCATTGTCGTCTTTCTTGTTACTGTTCAAGTACTTGCCTTCAATAACAATTGCTTTTATGGTAGCATCTTCGATATTCTTTACAATAAAGAGCTTCAACTCTCTTGTAATGAACTCCGACAAACCCCCTGTATACTTCATGAACACCTCATACTCGTCCACATCAATGTCCAAAACCAATGTTTGGTTATGAAACTCCGTACTAAACTCTTGTACGGATTGCCCATATCTTTGGCGTAAATTATAAAAAATACAAACGAAACAAAAAATATTTTAAAAGGTCTACTAATCGATCCCAAATCCCCCATTGGTATATGTTGGACAAATCGAGTCCGAGTATGATTAAGTAATTCGAGACATCCAAGCTCCTCATTGAAACACTGAGATTTAATGTGACGATGGTTCAGGCGATATCAATACTGTAAATAAGGAGGCTACTAAAAAGACGAGCATCAAGCTCAGTACGTATATGCTGGAGTTGCCTAAGCTGATACCCAAGTCCCGACACGCATCCTAAATACGTGCTCCAAAAAAATAAGAGAAGAAAAAAAAACTTCTCTCTCTCTCTCTCTCTCTCGATGATCTCCTGAGATAAATCTCGAAACCTAATTTGAGCTTAATTACTGCCATTAAAATGGCCGAAACGATTCATAATCAGCTTAAAGAACTGGGTTTGAAGCTCGAATCACCTCCTACTTCCAAAGATGCTCTAATTAAACTTCTTAAGGTTAGTCTATTTCACTTACTCTTGCTCAATTACGTCGAAAAATCTTAACTTTTGAGCTTGATTTGTGTTTCTGAGTTGTTTTTGTAAGTGTTATTTTGCTTCAATTGTAGTGTGATTGTAGTAAAGTTTGTTCAAGATTTTGTTGTGACATTGCTGTAGCCTAGGGTAGACTAGGGTTCGCGTTTGAATGGGCAGAAGTTTTTTAATTTGAAAAAATTGATATTTGATCACTGGGTTTTGGTGCATTGTGGAGTGGTTGTTAGTGCAATTGTGCATTGTTGGCGACTGGGTCAGTTGAGCTGGGATGATAAGCGTAGAAAATTATGGATTGGAATTAAATAACTCAATGTTGAAGCTCTGAAAATGGTACCAGAAGTGCTTAACAGTTCATCCTGTGAAGACTTAGGTGATAAGTTCTGGAATACTATGAGGGACTGTAGAATCAATCCTAAGGGGTTTAGCCAGTTTTGAACAGCTCTCCATTGAACCGATCCAAACACATTGTCTATGCATTAAAGTTTGCTTCAAATCAATCTAGCCCCCAGGTACTGATCCCCCACCCGACAACCCAGGGCTGGCCCTAGGCTTTAAGGGGTCTAAAGCCAGGTCCCAAAATGAGGCCTCTCTAGGGGATTTTTTCCTTCTTGGCAGTACTTTTTTTAAAGCTAAAGGCAGTACAATAAAAGACAGGACGAAGTTTCAAAAACCCTAGACTAAAAATTGGGCGATCAGTTTTTTTTTTGAATGTCAGCTCAACTTAACCACCAACATAACTCTGTTTTTTTTTTTTTTTTTTGAATGTTTTGAGGCACTTGGTATAAAATCTTTTACCATTTGGAGCCCTCTTTATAGACTTAAAATGGGGCCTCAAAGCAATGGCTTTGGCGGCTTTGGCCTAGGGCCGGGCCTGCGACAACCCTCCCACTTAGATTCTTCCTCTCTTATACTACCTTGTTTCATCACGATAATTTGAGACAAATATTCTAACCCGCTTAAACCTAACTGAGATATAATACTCAATTGGGCATGATGATGCGAACCAATCTGATAGTAGAATGCGTGTTGTTTTATAAAGTTGGCTGTATTCATCAATACAGCTATGGTCTTCAGTCTTGATCACTAGAGAACAAAAAGCACTACAGCTTAGTTACAGTGGTGCATTAGGGATGTTGAAAATGAAGTTTTTTTGTTCGGAGTATTCCTGCCTTGTGGGTGTTGTGGGATTCTCAAAAAGACAAAATGAACTCTAAATAAGTATTGGGTCCCACTATTTTAATAAATCAAAATTGTTGGAAAAATCGGGTTTAGTGAAGGGTAGTGAATGAACTGGATCAGATCTAGCCTAGGACTGCATCTATTGAAAACTCCAACTAAAATTCTGAAAATTTTGTCTAGGAAAGTCAGGGTTCTATATCTGTGATTTGTAATCATATGCCCAAGGATAAATCAATCAAGTTTTTGTAATAAATCTTTTGTATTTGCGGAGTGCTAAGTTTCAATTTTTATTAATGATTTGAACAGAAAAGAGAGAACACAAGACAATTTCAGCTATGTTGGGAGTATACTCTTAGGTTTTGGATCTCAAGACAGTAGAGCCTCTATTAGAAGAATTTGATTGTGTACAATTCACTAGCACTCCTTTTTGAGTGATATAAACGAGTAACACTTGAATTAGTCAATAGTCTTATATACTAAGCTTCAATATGAGATCAGGGAGAACACTTATTGTGTGGAAATAAAGTTAGCCTATGCATTGGCTGTTCACACATCGTGCTACAAGGAGAGAACGGGAACTCCGCTGAGTGACACCTGTAGACAAACTTCATTCATCTCTTTCGCGATGGTCAGGTCGTCATGCGTCAAACTTCCATTGCCAGGGAAGTGAGGCTGACCTCACTGTATAGTTCCGCTAAAAAATTAGCCTACTGGCAGACTTTTTGGAACAAAGAGTGGGCTGTCCTACTAACGCTACGGGGCGCTGGCCTTTTCTTTCTTGCTGGGTTCTTGCTTTTGACTTGACTGCGACCTACCTTCCTAATAGCAAGGGGGGCGCGGCGGCGACTTGCCAACAAAAGCGTAAGTGCGGGGCCCGGGGCAGCCTATTTGTTTACAGTACAGGGCGTTTACGACTAGGATGCCTGCCACAGGTCTGCCTCGTGTGAGCCAAGTCCCCAAAAAGCACTGAAAAGAGAAAGACCAAAGAAGCTAACGGAGGGCTACAGGCCCCACGGAATTAGAAGATGGAACAAACATTTCTGATTCGATAGGGGAGGGGGGGGAGATACACGCACGTATGGAAAGAACAATCAGAAGCTCTATAGAGCAGCCTCATATGAACCAAAAGGCCAAATAGAGATCAACTAGGGTATCCAGGGTCTTTGACACTCTTTCCAACCAGATGGAATGCAGGGTCAATACTGGCGATAAGTATTCGCCAGTATGTCGTCGCCTAGAACCACAAGAGCATGTAGCGGTGACGAGTAGTTGTTCCTGCCGGGCTCAGATCCGGTTGCTTGGAGAAAGAGAACCGAATGGAGCCCACCCTGTCGTTAAGTGGGGCCTAATAGGGAGCAAACTCCAGGTGAGGGGGTCTCAAGTAGTTCTTTTCCTTGTCTCTTCTCTACGCTACCCCTCGTTGGTGGAAAATCGCGCTTGAAAAAATCTCTGCATCTCTCTTGGGGGCCCCCGGGTTGGGTAGCTTTTGCTTATTTATTTATTTATTTATTTTTATTTTTTTATGCTCCGAATGTTTTGGGGCATCCAACGTTTTTCGCTCTTTTCGGCCTCGTCGCAGCTGGTGTTTTTTTCTCTACGAACAAATGAATCAACGCGGGAGACTCATATATGACCCGAAGGTGAAGGGCGGATAATTCGCATTAGGGTGTCAAATCAGCCGAGCCCCTAAGACTCCCCTTCTAGGGTTCCTTGCTGGAGCTAGGATGCGTCAGCTAACTCGCCTATGGGCCTGGGGGTTATGAGCAGCAAGAAACTAGTGGTCGATCTGCTGTAGCCGCCTGGGGAAAAAATCTTCCGTCGTCGCGATCATGTAACTGTCGCCGCTATGACTATACTGGCCGCAAGTGCAACGGTGAAAAAGCTTTGGTCGATCGACGTTGATTATTGCTTCTATTCTTGCTGCCTTTGTCTACAGGTGTCACTATGTTGCTGTATCCCTTGGTTTTTGATCTCCTGACTTTTTCGTGACTGAAAAGCAACCCTTCTCTTTTGAGGAAATAGAAGACAAGTCGCCAACTCTGTTTGGGGGCTGTTCTTTCTTGCCGGTCCTCGAAAGCGCAAAACCATTTTATGATTGTCCTAAAAAGTGCGAAACCCCTTTTCCTTTTCACTGCAGCACGGTTCTCTATCGCGGCGGAAACTGAACGCTTTTAGACTCCCAAAAAAGAAGAAGAGGCCGAGCTCAAAAAAAAAAAAAAAACGATCAAAAAAGCTTCTGTTTAGGAGTGACCTTGAGCCTGGGACGGCATCTTGAAACGAGCATAGACTGCCCTTCTTAGACAGGGGAGAGTGGCTCACCACCCACCGGACTCAGATCTTGCCGCCCCAAGCCTATCTTCAGGATGATTCATTTCCACCCTCGACTGCGGACTTTTTTGAAAGTCTCCCAGCGTTTATGAATGGCGGCGGGATGCCTCTCTTTTGATGGAAGTGGATTTGATCCTGGCCTGCTCCGGTTAGCTAAGGGCTGCTAATACGAAGTCAAGAGTGACATAACCTAGTGGTAATACCTATAGAGTCATAAGTTGTTAGATAAGAACTCATTCACCCGGTCCCTTATAACGCATGCTTCCTTTTCGATAGACCTAGCCTGCCCGTTGCTAGCGTTCTTGGAGTGTCGCGTACTATTCGATGCGGGTACATGTTATACACTTTTGGAAGGATGATAAAATTCATATGTCTGATACTTGAAAATCTAAGTTTCAGTACAGTAGATAGTTTAGGGGCCGGGACAAAAGAATATCACCTATAAGCTATAACTATGCCATTTCAACACGGATCCGCTCCATACTTTTTCTTATATGCCAAATGTCTTACAATGTTCACATGAGAGTAGTACGTACTGGAGAGGGACAAATCCTTCGAAGCACTCAATTCCTCTAAAGGCTGATACAAACATTCAAACTTTTAATAGAGATAAAGTACCATTAATGTTGACCATTTATTACGTGTTGCTTTCCATATGTTCATATATCTATGTCATTTTTCTTTTTTGGTTAAGTTCACACTTGTACTAGTTATTGAAAGTAACTTTGCTTTTTTAATATGCAGCAAGCTGCATCTTGCCTGTCCGAGTTAGCCCAGTCGCCTTCATCGTCGATATTAGAGTCCATGAAGCCTTGTATTAATGCGATTGTTAAGCAAGAATTGCTCAGGCATCAAGATAGAGATGTCAAACTTCTTGTGGCAGCCTGCATCACTGAGATAACTCGTATTACTGCACCCGAAGCTCCTTACAACGACGACGTTTTGAGGGTATATTTCTTAACTTGATAAGAACACCTGTAGCCACTAATGTATATTTCAAGTTAATGGTGAATTTAGTAGATATCTAGAGTCAACGAAAGGGTTAAAATTGTACTTGAGTTGTAAAAATCCCTAGTTAAATGTCGAAAGCATTTCAAACTCCATCGAGGTTGCCTGCTATGTCACATATCTCCTACCACTCTTTACACGCTCTTCACTTTCTTGATTAAAGTGTGGAGCCATTTTACCAAAAGATAAGTTAATCTTTGGTTTGGTGGACAAGTATGGCAATTGGTGGAGTTTGCATGTGTAAATTCTGGCTTTATCATGGCTTTTAAAGATCGAGCGGAAAGGATGCTCTAAAGGCTAATTGTGTAAAAATTGATTAGAGTTTGGTAATAGTAATATCTTATTGCATATTTCGATCAACAAAAGCTATTATTATGCATGTCATAGTGATAATAACTATAATGGAAGCTCTCTCTAGCAATCACAATTAACTAAACTAAACTCGCTTTTAATCGAAATCACTCTTAATCGCATAAAATAAAGGCCAAAAGACATAAGATTTATGAGGTTTACTCCAAACTCTACATCACTCTCTAAGGCCAAGCCTTTTTCTCTCACTCAAATCAGCCTAGAAAATAAACTATGCTTATGCTCTCTTTTATAAGAGAAGAAACCTAACAAAAATAGAAACCCTAGCTAGATTCTAATTAAGTGACTTCTCTTAATTATGATGCAATTAAAATAAAATAAATAGAAATAATTAAAATAAAGAATGGTCCTGGGAGATGGAGAGACGATTGCCTACGTGGGCATCGTAATGACCACGTGATTCATCACATAGTATAAGTCATCCTTGCTGATTTAAGTGGGAAATGTTTTGCAGGCTATTTTCCACTTGATTGTAGACATTTTTGGTGGACTTGGTGACATCAGTGGTCCATCACTTGGAAGGAGAGTTGTTATATTGGAAACTCTTGCAAGATATAGGTCATGTGTTGTTATGTTGGATCTTGAATGTGATGATTTAGTGAATCGAATGTTCAAGACCTTTCTGTCTGTTGTCAGGTATCTTTTATTGCACTTTGTATGCTTTAATTTATATACTGTACCTGATATCACTAATGACTTTGTGGACTCGTTTGAGCCATTTTATTACACATTCCATGTAAATTGCAACTTTTTTTGCGCAATTAATATAATATTTATTTTTCTTAATGATAAATTGCAATTGTCTTCATTATTTAATTATGATTTTTTCATTTGCAGTGATAATCATTCGGAAAATGTTGTCAAATCAATGCAGACGATTATGATACTTCTTCTAGAAGAGAGTGAAGATGTTGTTCAAGAGAACCTTTTTATCATTTTATTGTCTACTTTAGGCCGAGGGAAAAGTGTAAGTTTACACCCTTGTTACTTTGGTCTGTATTATGGCGTTACTTTGGAACATTTTTATGCCGGTGCTTAGCCCCCCCTCCTCTCCCCTTCCTACCCACATCCCACCGCCCTGCACACATTTTGTCGAAAATACCCCCTTAATGTCATTCAAAAATATTATATTCAAAGCTGGAGGAATTTCCACCAAAAATTTAGGCGGGGCGTTAGCTTACATTAACCCATCTTATTACTATTTGCAGTCTTGTACAAGTTCTTTTTGTTTGAGAATATGGTCTTTTACAAGACTTTGTTTCTGCAACTTCTTTACATAGCTGATTTTGTGGGACTTGTGATGGTAGGGTGTTTCTTTGGCTGCAAGGAAGCTTGCTATGAATGTCATAGAACAGTGTGCACTGAAACTGGAACATTGCTTAAATCAACTTCTTATATCATCAATATCAGGAGATGATATTCGACTGGACTACCACGAAGTTATCTATGATATATATCGTTGTGATCCTGAGATCCTCTCTGGAATGATCCCATACCTTACAGGAGAACTATTGGTAAACATTGCTTACTATTTTGTTGTATTTGTTATTTTTCTATTGTTAGCATATGCAGTTATTTATCGCAATTTAGCTCATATGTAGTCTCCAGAATATGGACCACGTTTTAATTCAATTAAATGTTTATCGCTATAATGTGTGTATTAGGGTCCACCTCTGTCATATTGGCTACCACTTTGTTATGAATAATTAAGTGCTTGGGTGGTCTGACAATTCAGTTAGACTCTCTCTGCTTCTCTTACGAGTTATGCTATGTGACTATGTCTCCCTTTACTTTCTATTACACGCCATGGTTCGAAGTCTCAGATTGGTCTAAATAGGGAATCCAACTGAGAATCAGCCTGATCTGGGCCAATCCTGATAAAAAATCTCGAAACAAAATAGTGGGATTTGTTCAAATAGATTGAGCTTTTTTAAATTTGGCTCGGATCAGAGCGACAGTGGATCACACAGTTTCTTTTTGATCATTTTGTATTCAATATTAATTGGTGGGATTGACCCGGACCGAAATAATCGGCCTGATCGTCGGAGTTGTTATGATTTATTTCAGATTGGTTTTTATTTTTAGTCATTTTGAGGGGTAAAAATTGGGTTGGGCTCCTTAAAAGGACTAGCTTGGATCAACTCAGCGGATTTTATTTTCAATCATTTTGACAATTAGTGGGCACAAAACTGAGAATAGACCAACTTGGTCCAGATCGATCGAGATGGATTTGTGATCGGAACAATCAGATTAAACAGTGGTTGATCCTACTTCGTATCCCAAGAATTTGAACCATGTTGACACTCTTTTTGCCTTTGCTTCTTCTACACTGTCCTCTATCTCTCTGTGTCTTCTCCTTTTGCATCCTTTATTTCTTTTCTCAACCTCTATAACAACCTAGTTATTACTATACATCTGTTCATACTTCCTATTAGATAGCTTTTACAAAATGAACAAAAGTTTATGCAAATATACAGTTTGTTTTTATTTTTATCCCATCGGTGGTTGGAGCTGGTTGGTGTGATCCAACCATTTAGAGCAATTATACCGTCTCTCATACAAGTTCACTCTCAGTGGTTTATCCCGAGCAGAATACATTTATCTAACTAATAAAAAGAGCACAATCTTACATCTTTCTCCACTACAATTTTTAAGAAGTTCGATATAAAGGCCATTATTTCCATATGTTTATATTTTTTACAGACGGATCAGTTAGAAACTCGTTTGAAAGCGGTGAAATTACTCGGAGACCTTTTCTCTTTATCGGATTGTGTTATCTCTGAAGCATTTCAGCCGGTATTCTCTGAGTTTTTGAAGAGGTTGACTGATAGAGTAGTAGAGGTACGTATGTCTGTCATTGAACACTCCAAGAGCTGTGTGTTGGCAAATCCTAGCAGAAAGGAAACTCCTCAAATTATTGGTAAGGAAATTTTGTTGACTTTCCTACTTCTATATATGTTTCGGTGCATTGGGGTGATAAATAGGGCTGCCAATGGATCTGATTCTGACGGGTCTTTTTGGCAAAAAATATCAAAAATATTTGGTAACATACAAACCCAAATTAAGTCGAAAGATACATTTAATCAGATTCTATCATACATATTCCATATCGGAATAATATGATAGAATCTGAATCCATACACGGTGAAGTCTGAAATCTGAATCAAGATTAATCCCAACATTTTTTATTTGTACCTTGGAAGACATAAATATGCACTAGAAGTTTCAATACATTAGGATCAGGATCATTTTCGGATTGGATAAATAAATTCAAATTCGATCCAAAACTTAATTGACTTGCTAGGATCAACTCAATGAAATACTAATTCGATTTCAAAGATTTGATCGGAGTTTGGAGTAGGTCCAATCTATTGACAGCCTAATACACGGTGTAGAGTAATTTAATGACATAGAAATGGATAACTGTTTTCCAGATGCACTCTGTGACCGACTGTTGGACTTCGACGAAAACGTTAGAAAACAAGTTGTTGCTGCAATTTGTGATGTGTCATGTCATGCTTTGGGGTCCATCTCGGATGAAACTACCAAACTTATTGCGGAGCGCCTTCGAGACAAATCTGTAATATTATATCTCTTTCCCTCTTTCACATCTTATTCGACAATTTAATACCAATTATTGACTTACTTATATTCCAACTTATATTTATTTTTCAGCTTCTTGTTAGGAGTTATACAATGGAAAGGCTAGCTGAAATCTTTAGACTTCATTGCTTGAAGTGTTCTGATGCCTCAACCAGTTCTAGTGAGTCTAATTGGATTCCGGGGAAGATATTGAAATGTTTTTACGACAAAGATATAAGGTAATATATAAAACATGCAAGTTTGGGTTTTATAAATGAAAAGAATCTGATGAGCGAATTATTTGCGTTATTTTATTCTTCACATAATTTATGTTACATAAGTAGGATCGATAAAGAATAAATGCAATGTAACTTTTGTGATGGTCTCCCTAGTGATTGAAATTCAAGCTGCAATGATACGCAAGATATAAAGATGCAATATAAAGATGCTCAATACGTGGATCTTGGTAGATATAAAAGTGCAGGAAGTTATATAAACCAATAATTCTTCGACAACGACATGCCTTATGAAAATCAACATGTGACAAAGACAATGGCATTTAGAAGAAAGCCACCTAAACTATAACAAAAATACAATGATTACTTATGAAAATCAACATGTGACGAAGACAATGGCATTTAGAAGAAAGCCACCTAAACTATAACAAAAATACAATGATTACTATTTTCTGAATTCATCTAGTAATGTAACACCTACTACATCAAACATCGTTCTCTATCCTCCCCTCAAAGGTATGGCAATTGGAGATTCATTCAAATTTGATAAATTCATAACTCCAAACTGTTTTGTTGAATGAAGATACTGCTCAAATCAGTGCCCTTACCGAGCTCTTGGGCTTTGTGGGTTATGGTGGGGCACTACAAGAAAAGCTTGATCATGGAGGATCAGAGGCTAAAGAGGAGGAGTTGGACTCAAGATTCATATGCTCTTAAACTTTGGATTGGCAGTGGCCGATCCAGGTCTGGAGTCCGAGGATTTGAACTACAGTGAAAACCACGCATAGGGTATATTAGGATAACAACAACAAATGTTTATTGTTGGGTGAATGAGTAGGAGAAAAAGTTATATGACAAGAATGAAAACAGCACATCAATTGACATCATGATATAACTATAGATCTTTAAAAGATAATCTATTTAGAAACAGCAAGGGCTGAGGATGAATATTGGTGGACAACGATTGATGTTGCTGACGGTGAAGAAATGGTAAACAACGATAAAAGAACATGATAAATCCTTTAAATCACCCTTGTAGTGCCACAGAACCAAATTGGGTTCAAATACAATAACATAAACCAACATGTCTAAGACAAGACAAGCTCTTAAGAAGACTTACAGATAAATAGATGCCTGACATGTAACTGTAGAATTTATATAGCTATACCCAATGCATCAAACATTATTCCTGAACAAAGTCAAGCACATATAAGTATTTGCTCAACTTTTCACCATATTTGTAAACAAACTGGAAACATTTTGATATATTTTCACAGACCAGAGACAATCGAAGTTGTTATGTTCCGGTCTTTGTTGCCCACTGAATTCTCTACCAGAGAGATTGTTAAACACTGGATTGCAATATTCTCTGGGTTTGACAAAGTTGAGGTTAAGGCACTTGAGAAGATAATGGAGCAGAAGCAAAGGTTTGTTTCCTGAACCCTTCCTTTTGTTTATTGTATTTTTGACAGATTCCATAGTTAAATTCATGGATTTTCTTTTTGAATTGCAGGTTACAGCAAGAAATGCAGAAGTATATGACTCTTAGAAAAGCGTACCAGGTTTGCAACTCCCAAGAGTCGAGTTTTTGTTGCTAATATAGAAATTAAAAGATAAGATGAATTTGAAGAGAGCAAAAATATATGAATTAATTTTTAATAATTGTAAAAAAAAAAAAAAAAACCATCCAGAAGGCAAATGAAATGGCGTCTCATGTGTTGATTTCTTTCGAATTGGAATCGCCCCCTTGTTAGCTACAAGTTTCAGATCTCAAAGAACTGGTGCCATCTCAAACTTTGAGGCGCCAGGTGTTCAGACATTTCAGTCTAATTTCTAGTCAAAGTTGCAAACGGATTTCATTTGTCAGATATCATTTTGGTTTGCTGATAGGTTCTTTGTTCCGAGCTTTGAAAATTTGCTTTTGTTTTCTAAAAAGCACAATATGAAATTTCTGATTCTCTATGAAAATTTCCGCTGTTAACATCAATATTAAATCTGCGCCGCTTCTTATCTAATGCAGGATACTGATGCACCAGAGTTCCAAAAGAAAGTCTTGCACAGCTTTCGGGTCATGTCTCGCTGGTTTGCTGATCCTGTGAAAGCTGAGGAGTGTTTCAAGATTTTGGATCAATTAAAAGATGCTAACATTTGGAAGATGTTGACAAATCTACTTGATCCTGACACCAGCTTTCAGCAAGCTTGGACAATTCGGGTACTTGCTTATGCTTCAGTTTTAGATATGTAAGCTAATGCTATCGTGGTTTAATCATCACGCTTTGATAATCTGATTATTTTGCTTGTAGGTTGATTTGCTTCAGATCCTTGGTGAGAAACACAAGCTTTATGATTTTCTGGGTACACTCTCGGTGAAGTACTCTTATCTTCTATTCAACAAGGAGTTTCTGAAGGAAATTATTTTGGAGGCTGCCACACTATTATCTGCCGGAAATAAGCAACTTCTTCTTTCATCCATGAATATACTCGTGGTAACTTGCTCTTTTCTTTTTCAATATTAACTTATGGCGTTAGAATGTAACTATTTAGCTATAACCTTTTCTTTTTCCTTAAATAAATGCCCAAGGGCAAGATATTTTTAATGAAACATTGAAAGGGTTGCAGCTCATAAGGCGAAGAGGACAGGCCCTTCCTTCGAAAATAGTACTGATGTATATTATTTATAAGTTGGTTTGTGGTTTATCATATCGTACCTATTTAGGTGTCATTTGCCAATACTAGAAAAAATAGCTCTTTGACTTGAAATAGGGAAACTGGAAACATAAGGAAGTTAGTTTGCATCTTGGCTGACCTTGATACCAACACTTATGCGCCAGATCCCATCAGAGATTGATAGTGAACCGTTCTCGGGTGAAAGTATTACTAGGATGGATACAATAATGTTTACACAAGTAACATCTGGTTTTAGTATCTCTGTAGTGCTAACGTGATATACTTTGATATTCTTGGTTCATCAAATCTACTGTATGCCGTGTTTCCGTTTTTACCTGCAATCAACGTTAAATACAACATATCATTATTGTATGTTATTGGCCGAATTTGCGATAAGTGGCACGCACATTTCAGCAATTTTAGGAGACAGTTAATCGTGGCTTTCATTGGTATTCTGAACTATGTGTAAGTTCATATTTAACCTATCAAGACTGTCTTTCAGATGCTTGCACAGTTCTCTCCATTATTACTGAGTGGATCTGAAGACAATCTAGTAATTCTTCTAAAAGAGGACAATGATATC
>JACGCM010001893.1:0-30524 GCA_014058105.1 Kingdonia uniflora | reverse complement strand
TTTTCTACTTTTTCCCTTAATCTAGGAGAACATGTTGGCATACACGAACTGAAGATGTGATCTATAAATAATGACAGTGGTGAGAGGGAACAAGGAGGATAAGATTTAGAGAAAAACAATAGATTCAGACAATCTACTCTCAATATCTCAACTATTATAAATTCCTATAGACTCAAGCAATAAAGTTATCTTTCTAAATCCTCGAGTTGAGGTCGTGGTTTTTATATATTCAGAGGTTTCCATGTTAAATTCGTGTTACTTTATATTATCTATTTGCAATTTGTTTTGTGCCAAGTACATTTGCTGTAAGAGACTATTCCGCGCTACGAATTTAGGTCTTTACATTTGACGTGTCTATGGGAACGAAGATACATTCCACGAAATTATAAGCAAACTTTACTCAAAACGACCAGCTCAATAGTTCAATACGAAGTCACCTCAACAGAACCTGACCAGTTAGCAGAATTAAGGGTGAACCTCAATGCCGAAACTATGAAGCGAAACGATCTTGATGCCAATTGACTCAAGATCGAGAACTCTACGAAAAGGGGTCGAAGAGGAGTGTAAGCTTGACAATTGGAATCTAAAGGGTGGAAGAATAGATGACAACTTGCAGACCGCCTTAAAAGCTTTATAAGACGTCACAGGGACCGACTCCCAGGGAAAGAGAGCCATACCTGTAAATTCCCGAATATCAGCACGAGACAGACTGGACCCTCTCGCGGCGCCACGAGTCGAGGAGCTTTCGGGCACCACCGCAACAATCTACAGGAACTAAAAGCTTCAATTCATATGGAACGAGAAGATCAATATGAAATTATTAGGGACGCTGATACTCGAAACATCAAGAAGAAGAGTCGCGACCTCTGTCCAGGATGCTAGTTCAGAAAGATTGAGCGAGGTAGTGGGAATCATAACCCAAGAGTACCTGCACATCAATCAGTTCTAGCACCACGACGATATGTAACACAGGAACACATGGATCAACGAATTAATGAATTGATAGAAACTCAAACTCTTTGCAACAAGGCAATTTAGGCAAACTTCAGGGAAGTTCGATTGCTAAAAAGTTATTTAAATGGAAGTTCCTGCTGGATTCCATACTCCAAAGATCTGCAATACAAAGGCAGCGATCCAGGTGAATACGTCAAGCAATTCCAGATTTGTTGGGATTGTATTCAAACCTGAATCACATTCTCTGCCGATTGTCGCTACAAGTCTTCAGGGAGAACCACTCCGATGGTTCCATTTTCTACCCAAAAATTCTATCTTCACATTTGATCAGCTGCAAAACTCTTCCTAAAGACTTATGATCACAACAAGATAAGGAGGAGAATTTATACACTCTTATCACCCTAAATAGACTTAGGGGGAAAAACTCGAAGTTTTTACTAAGAAATTCCTTAAACTTGCTCGAAAGGTTGATAATCTATATCAGAAGACAGCTTGCATCAACCTTCATCAATGCTCTACAGATCGAATGTAAGCAAAGAACATCTGTTCCTGGATAAACCCGCAACCTTGGAAAAAATGATTGAAAAGGTAATTGGTACATTGACCTAGAAATGATGATGTCTGAAAGGCATAAATTTACTAAAAGCATCTTAACCATGAAAGGTCCAAACACAGATAGAAGCAATGAATAAAACAATGTTGAACTAGGTGACAAGATGCGAGCCAAAACAGAGGAAGGCAAGCTTCGGAAGGGGAGCCTACTACCAAAATATGTTATTCTAAAGTTGAATGTCAAGCTTTCAGAGATCTTCCCAATGTTGGCAAAAGACAAGTTCTTCTGTAACGATCAACCTCTAGAGCCGATAGAAGAAAAACCTTACTACAAACACCATAAGGTGACACATCACGACACCGATAGATGCTACGCCGTACAAAGATTGATGGAATACATTTTGAAAGACGGAAGAATGCACGAATATATTATTGACCTGGAAGGATACAAAAACGGGAGCTACAAGAAGCAGGTTGATGTAATTCAAGTTGAAGAAGATTCAAAGGAGAAGCACTAGTATCATCTTTATATTAACCACATGATCGAGATTCATTAGATCAAAAATTCAACCAGATTCAAAAGAAGATGGTTAATATAGTGCCACGATCTCACAGTTAAATAGAAAGAAGGTAAGCTCCTACCCGAATCATGCCTTTGGCGAACTAGAATTTCAGTTGAAGATTACATAAATCATGTCAAGTTCCCACATCATGACGTGCTGGTCATCATGCTGAAATAAAAAACTTCGTTATGCACACCATGATGGTAATACGGGAAGCGATATCAAAGTCTTTTTTCAAAGCACAATCGAGCAAATGAGACTTATAGAGAAAGTGGAGACAAGCGACATAGATATCAGCGGGTTCAATGGATCTAAAGAAGAAAGAGTAGGAAGAATCGTTCTACCTATAACAGCCGGATCAACAAACCTCGATGTTACATTCTACGTAATCAACGCAAAATCTCGATTCTTAGGGATCATGGGGTATTACTGGTTACATAATATGCAAGCGATCCCTTTTACGTACCATCAAGCCCTTATTTTAAATATAATGAGGGGATCTACGAGATCAAAGGAAGTCAGAAGCCCGCTTGGGCTTGTGAAAAACAGTATCTACTATACTTGACACATAAGAGAAATTTGCTTATAGCAATTACAGAAAAATGGTCACGTTGAGGATCAACTTTTTACAATCGAGCCCACAAAGTACATTGAGATCGATTGACATAACAGAGATAAATTCAATGGTACCTTGCTCATCTAACAAGAAAATGAAGCCTTAATACGATTCCTTCATGCTAATACAGATGTGTTCGCATGGACATTCTGAGAGATGCTGGGGGTTAACCTAGGGAAAGCCTGCCATAAACTAAGCATAAGATAAAGTCACCGCAGTCAAACTGAAGTAGAGAAGAATCTCACCTCGACTTAGAGGTAAAGTTAACAAAGAGAACAATAAATTAATCGAAGTAGGTTTCATTCGAGAGGCCAAGTACCCAGATTGGATTTCGAACATTGTAGCGGTTCCAAAGAAGAATGGGAAGGTTTAAGTTTGTGTAGGTGATCTAAATAAATACACACAAAGGACAGTTTCCCTTCCCATAATACATTAAATTTTAGATTCAACAGCGGGACACGAGCTACTATCTATGATGGACGCTGCTTCAGGATACAACCAGATACCTCTCTCAGATGAAGATTAAGTGAAGACAATATTTATTATTGTAAGAGGCCTCTATTATATAGGTCATGCCATTCGGCCTCAAGAACGCTGAAGCAACCTATCAAAGGTTAGTAACAAACATGTTTAAAGACCATTTAGGGAAGACTGAAGAAGTATACATTGATGATATGTTATGCAAAAGCTTAAGAAGATCATGTTGATGACCTTGATATCTTCAACATATTATAGTCTTACAGAATGAAACTCAATCTAGACAATTATCAATTCGGAGTCCACTCCGGAAATTTATGGGACATCTTATTAGTATAAAGGAATAGAAACTGACCACACATCAGATTCGAGCTCTCATATTCATGCCATTTCAAAGACAAAGAAGGATGTACAAAAGTTAGCTGACAAGATTACAGTTATCAGCAGATTTATTTCAAATCATCAGATTAATGCGCACGCCTATTGAAAATAAGGAATTAACAATCTACTTCGAAGTCACAGAAAACTCTCTAAGCTCCGTCCTCATATGATTAGATGGGAAGATTGAGAAACAAACAAATTCATAAGCAAACGCTTATGTCAACAGAGACGAGATATTCTAAAATTGAGAGACTACTTCTAACACCGTCTACACTTCCCATAATTAAAATACTATTTCCAAGCTCATTTAGTGAAAGTCATGACAAACTATCCCTTTGAGAAGTGTTATCTAAGAAGAGAAGTCACGAAAAGTACAACATAGTTGGTTAGTTTGGAGAGCAGGATATTAAATTTAAACACAGAATATTTGAAAAGGGCAAGCAGTTGCCGACTTCATAGTAGAAGTCTCAGTAGAAGATCCAGATTGGGAAGAAAATGATCCTACAATAGCAGAGGAGCTTGAAATCGATCTACCTACCAAGCCCTTTGAAGAAAGAGTTTGTGTGTCACAAAAAGTGGTTAGAGATTACTTACAGATGGATCAGTGGGACTCATAGGTCAGAGTGGGAATTGTACTGATTACACCTTCCAGGGACAGAATCGAGAAGTCAATACGACTAAATTTGAAACCTCGAATAATGTCACAGAGTACGAGGTCATAATCCATAGATTGGATATGGTATTAGAAATTGAAGTACCTAAAATATTAGTTTTACACTGATTCGTTGCAGATAGTTTATCATTACACGGAACAATACAAGAAGAATGGAAAAATGATCAATTATGCAGTAATAGTTTCTGAATGAATGAGTAGATTCAATCAGGCTGCGCTCAAATACTCATCTCATAGAGAGAATCGCAATACGATTCTCTGGCTTATTTAGCTGGGGTATTAGGTATGAAAGCTAGGTACGTCAAAATCGAAGTGATATCAACCCTAGCATTGATCACGCTTTGATATGCGCGATCAACACTAGGAGTGATAAAGAAGAGAAAGACTATTGGAGAAAACCCTTCCTCATCTATATAGGTCTAGGCAACAAATGTGATGGAAAACTCCCATAAGATCCAAAAGAACGCAGGCAATCGATCAAAAATTTAAAACGTTACACAGTACATAAGAATAAATTATACAGAAGATCAGTGACTGGACCATATGTGAAATGTCTCTCATAGAAAGATGCCGATGGGATGTTGAAGAAACTACATGAATGAACCTATGTGTCTCATGCTGCAGGACGCTCACTTGCCAACAGGGCAATCACACAAGGGGTATTCTGGCCGAAGATGAGAAAATAAACTGAAGAGTATTCACAAAAATATGACCTGTCAACGACATGGTTATCAGATTCGAGTCCCTGCACTTGCAAGTAAAGTATTTTGGCCATTCAAACGATGGGCCCTCAATCTCGTAGGCGAATTCCAAACACAACGGACAATAGAAAATTCATACTTGTGGCAATAAACTATTTTACAAATGGGTGGAAGCAGTCCTCCTTTGTTGAACTCTAGACAAAGAGGTAATCACTTTCATCTGGGAATATACCATCACACGATTTGGCTGCCCCCACCTAATTCGAATCGATAATGGTCCCTAGTTCGTTGGAGAAAAAGTGGTCGCATTCCTTAACAAATACAACATCATACATTCAACCTCTAATCCATATTTCCGCCTAGGCAACAGACATGTCGAAATCATAAATAAAACCATGCATAGTTGATGGAATCAAGTAGCGACTAAAATTAGAAAAGAAGGGGAATTGGATAAGTAAATTACCACATGTCTTGTGGGATATCGAACTACGCCAAGGTAATCAACAGGATACTTCTCATTTCTACTGGCATATGGGACTGAGGACGTAGTCCTAATAGAGTATCACCACCCAGTCAGAGATCACGAACTAACTAATGAAGAAAATGAGTTCGAGTTAACATGTAACATGAACTGGATAGATGAAACACGAGATCGAGTTGTGGCAAATATGGGTTGATATCACAATATGTTTGCCAACTCATACAATAGAAGGGTTTGAAATCTTGAATTCGATATCAACGACCTAGTTATCAGAGAGATCTCTAAAAGTTGTAAAAAGCTGAATGTTGGAAAACTTGCAGAGAACTGGGAAGGACCATTTATAGTAGTAGGAAAAACCGAATTGGGTTCCTACTACCTAATGATAGAAGAGGGAGTCAGGATCCTAAATCCTTGGAACACAAGGAGGTTGAAGAAATACTATCGCTAGTTCGATTTATTTCTACAAATAGAATACAATTTACTGTTGTCATTACATTTACTTTCAAAAGTAAGATTTTATCTCCAAATGTGTATACATTCTTTCTCATCAATGAATTTTTTTCAAGTTTTTCCCCACATTGTTGTCTACTATCATATATATACTAAATGTCAGATGATTAAGCAAAATGTAAAACTAGCTTCAATCTCTTGACTTTTATATAGTTATACGATAAATCTACTCAGGCATTCTCTAACAGAATTTTTTCTGGTTTACACCAGGAGAGGTTCCACCAACTTCTGGAGATCTTGAGGAAATAAGCTTTTTTGCTCTGGCAACAACTATTTCTCTGCCATATTCTACTTGGTTCCGAGTGAAGGGACCAACACCGAGTTCAGCTCGATTCAAATATCGCACGAAGTATATCCACGTTACTGGTAACTCTAATTTTGACCATGAAGTCGTGCATCATATCCCTATCTTTTTTAATCCTCTTAATTTCTCCCACAAAATGTTTTAACTACCTCCAATTCCTTCTCATACACCTCACCTGTTGAGAGTCTATCCCTGTTCGGTATGAACAGATCTATAAAATTTGCCTGCGAACTCTTTAACAAAATTTGTTGTTTGTAATAGTGCTTCTTCAAAATTTCCTTCTCAACGAGCTCATTCATCAAATGGACCTCCAACTTCGATTTCAGTCCGGTCACTTCCTTCATCACAATTAGCGATTTACCCAATTCGATATCAATCTTCATTTTTTGATCGGTCAATTCCTCCACCTTACCTTTCAATAACATCAAATCGGCCTCCATTTTTATTATTACTCCAGACAAATAGTTCTCACTAGCCTGAAAAATTAATGCCTCAGCCTCTATTTTTATTATTATTTCGTTCAAATTCTTTTCACTAGTTTGCGAGTTCACCAAATCAGCCTCCATTTTCGTTATTAGATCGATCAATTTATTCACAGCAGCTTGTGAGTTAACCAAATTGACCTCCATTTTTATATTCAGATCAGTAGAATTTTCTAAAGCATCATGAGCCATTTTTAGTCAAACTCAAGCTTCTTATTAAGGTCCAACAAATCTTTTTGATGAGTTCAAGCAATTTCCAACTCCCCCTATACAACAGATCGATCCCTCATAACATTTTTCATGAAATTATGAAATATATTCCTCATACATAGCAGTTCTAGCACATAAATATTCTATATAAAGACAATGGAAATTTTATAGAATCCTAATTATAAATAAATCATTGAGACACCAACACGAGTTGAAACATCTTTAGCTTTCAAGCTATGCAGGTTTCTAGCTCTGGTCGCCATGAGCTCAATGATATCAGGATCCGGAAAATCTCTCTTTCTTCTAAACTCTAAGGTAAGTTTCCTTAAGACCTCTCTCACTTACTATCTCAACCTCGAGATATACAGTTAACATCATAAGGTCCTTAGTTACTTTTGAAGTATTCTCTCTAATACCACCAAACCAAAAGGGTCAAATTTTGATATATCTACTCCTATCTTTTCTAACTACTTCATCCCTTTCAATTTTTACTTTAGCCCAACCTAGCTATGCATCACATAAAATTCTACTTCAACCTGGGCCTCAGTATGTGCAGTTACAAGAGCTGCTGCAGCTGATGAGTTTCTCTCGCTAGCAAACTCTTTTCTCAGGTTGTCAATAATCAATCACAGTTCGCTAACATCCTACAAATTACAATCTTATATCAAATCAAGAAAAAAAACCATTTCGCCAAATCAACAAGTTACATTCACAAACACAAATTTCTTCCAAAAACAAAAGTTTTTAAATACCCTACTAATATATTAAACTACCTTTTCTTGATCCTTTACCTCTCGAACTTGAGTTTGCTCGAGAGGGGTAGTACCATTTACCCCAAAACAACCTCTCGAGTGGGAGACCCGCCAACAACCACTTCATTGTCTTTCTCATTAGGATTCACGATATCTGCAGATCGTCCTTCCATAATTGCCATGATGTCAGAATTAGAGTAGTCGTCCTCCTAAAGTCTGAACAAGGTTGTCACGAGCAGGACTCACTTCATTAATATTTTGCGTGGACTCTCTCTCGAGCTTGACCACGATCACCTGAAAAAATGGATTTCAAATTAACAACCTTTGAGCTCCACTTCAACCTCTCCTTCTCCAGCTCGCTCGCCAACCACTGCTCTAGCTCAGCAGTCCGCACCTGCAAGAGCTCACTTCCATCCTCGATACCAAGAACGGGACCCTTCAGAACATGGGAACCTGCACAAAAATAATTTAAGAATATGAAAAAGAGGTCGCATACATAAAAATAATCAAGATATCTCAACCTACCTTCCTGAGCTCGATTTCCATATAAAATTTCACTTTATAATCATCAGATACCGCAAGTGCCCTCAAATTGCTTTCCAACCGAGCAAATCTGTATCCAAACTCAACTTTATTGTAGCCTCCTTTGTTTTGACCTCAGCAGTTCTGAAGGACTGTCAGCAAGCCTTCTCTTCTTCAAAGTAATTTTGGCCTCCTCACCATCTCCGATTCCAGACTTAAAGGGGGCGATCTTCAAAATTTTCTTCCTTGTCATTATTAAGCTTGGGTTGCCCGAACTAATCCTTGCTGGTCATGGCTTAAACACCACTGCTGATGCTTTTGGGACCTTCGGTATCACAACACTAGTTTCAATAGATGTATTCGGCACAGGTGAAACCGTCACTGAAGACGAGCCAATATCTACCATCATCTTCTTAGCTTGGGATTTTTGAACCTTGAGAGACTTACTATTCACTCTCTTACGTCTGTTTATACCAAGATCACCAAGCACGTCTTGGAATTTATTACCTTCTCAAGCTACGACGTTAACAAGAGATTCTTTTTTGACAACGTTGTACCGGGATCTGCCAACAAACACATTCATATTAAAAAAAAATACACAAAAAGGAATACAGTTCGAGATCTAGAATATCTACTCACGTTCCTTAAACGATCTATATGATAGATCCAGGACGTCCTCTTCAGCTCACTGCATACATCCGCCCCTCACCCAAATAAGTTATCATTCCACACTTTCTCAGTGGAATCAAGGTCGAAAGTAGGTCTTGGATAAATCAAAGAAAAGTAAGCACCCTCAGTGGCACTAAAATACTTAACATTGTAATACTTCAGTACATCCCCCGAAGTAAATTTCCTCTCTTTTCTATCCTCAACCAACATCTCACAAACACTGATTACCTTATATACATTCTCATTCAATTGGGTAGGGAAAGTTTTGATCCCATTCATTATACCTTTAGAAAAATTGCTTAAAGGCACAGTCAACCCATAATCGAGCTGAGAAAGATAGTAAAGAAATCCTTCCTCCAAGTCGTTCGACTCGTCCCCATCAAAATATTCTAGAGAAATTGCCTCAAGAATTCATCTAGTGACCTTCTCCTCCTGTAAATCAGGAAGCGGATAGAACAAACTATCCCCTTCTTCATTCAAATACTCCCTAAACATCTTCCCCCAAACTCTAGTACATCTCCCCACACACCTTTTAAACTATCCTTGTTCTTACAAAATTCCTTCAGGGGATCAGCCCCCTCAGGATAACTATGTAAGATGCCAGGGAAATCGGCTTGATCATCATCACTCCCACCAGCTAACCTTAATTTGTCCTCATCATTAGAAACTACGATAGTATCGGTGGTCCTAGTGCTAATGTGATCGACCTCATACCCAGTAGAGGTCACATCTTCATTTCCTACATTCTCCTTAGTTATAGTTTGACCAGAAGTAGTAGGGTCCATATCAAATAAGGAACTCGAAATAGAAGGTATTCTACTTATTAATACTTTAGTACTCATCTACACCTACATAGAGGCCCATATATTTTTTTATCAATTTCAAGTACATTTTCTTAGTTCATATTTATTTAACAAACTAAAATTACTTATAAATCTCCTCAACAGTCACATATAAATACATTCTCTATGAATTATACCAAATAAAAACAGATCAATTTTCTTTCCTCCCCCCAATTTTTGGTACATAATAAGACATTCCGAATGAGGAATAGATTTTTCAAAATTTAAATAAAAAAAAAACGCGGGAACATAATCAATAAAATCCCCAAAGATTGCATACACAAGAACAATTAAATTTGAATTGACAATGCCATTTAGCTAACCTTCAATGGCAGAATATGAATTAGACACAACACTCATCTCCTTCTTCACCAAATGCTCTGGTAACAAATCCCTCTTCTCCTTCACAAAGTATACAACTTCTTCCTCTTTATTCAAGCGATTCAGTAACTCTTGTTTCTTTCTCTAGAAATTTTACACTCAGATTTTTTCTCCATTTTTCTCTCTCTAGAATTTCTTATCTCTGAACTCTGGAACCTTTTTGAGGAAGAAGGAGAAGAATTATTTATAAGACGTCTTTCTAACTGTTGATAGTTATTATGAATTGTGTAAGCCTCCTTCAGTTTTTCAATCGAGGCGTCCTTTCCCCTTTTCCTACTAGATAACTCATGCCTTTTAGAAATGAACCCCCTTCATTATTACCACCATTAAACTACTTATAATGAAACATATATCTCTCTCTCCTACTCATCCTTCTCTCAGACTTCCCAACCTTCATGACAGCCCTTACTAACTCGTTGTACAGTTTAAACTTCTATTAAAACTCTTTTACAGATCATCGAGTTCTCCTGAACATCTAACAATCCTAACAAAACAATCACACTTAATTATAAGTAAATGTACGAGTATACCAATGAAAACAAACATTCAAAATATAGATATTTTACCATAATACACATCATTTAAAACAAAAATACGAAAAGTCAAATTGAAGATATTACTTTCTATTTCCCAAAATAATATCGATTCGACCTCCACATAAATTGAACTCCTAAAAATAGTTACATTTAAAGCAACCGAGGTGCCCCTTAGCCCCACAGCTGATAACTTTACCTCCAATAATCATCTCGTCCTCCTCAGCGATCTCATCCAGAACAATCTCTCGTACAACAATCTTTCGAACTTCTGGCTCGATAATCATATCACGAAAGATGTCACGCCAAAAGTGCCAGTCCACCTCGATTTCTCTCTTTTGAATTCAGACATTCCACCTGCAAAACATAAATCGGTATCTCGACATCATAACCGAGCAATCCAAAGATCCGTTTAAGAACTTCTGCTATCTTTATCGCCAATCACCCTTCAACAGCGCGACGAACCCTCTGCGAGCGAGTCCTCACCATGATTCCTATGCATATTTTCTTGGTTGACTAACTCTTTTTATAGATAAAGAAATGATTGGAACATCTAGGAGAAGTCTTCATCAGCCTCCTCCACCTCCTCCTTGGTCATGCCATGGTAAGTAGGCGGGATAGGAATATGAGTCTCACCAGCGAGGGTCTGGGTCCCAAAATACCTAAGTTGTAGCTCCTCTATCTTTGCCAAAATCCTAGCCTCTTGGGTTTGGCCTATAGTAGTCACCATTGTTGTTTGCACACAAGAATATGAGAAGACATAAATGTACTTGAATGAAGAATGATGGCCAGAAGACAAAGAACAGATACTTATAGCCATATTGATAACAGGCATTACTCATGGTTTATTATTTTTGCAGGTCATCAACGACCCAGTGCATCGAAGAAGATCTTAAGCCTTATGTGAAAACAATATAACTATATACGACATACGATTTGATCATGTAGGCAATTACAGTACGTCTCAAAAATTAATATAATTTATCAAAAATTCCTAAAAATTAAAAGTCCATAACTGAATTTGGTCCATACTTCGTAGCCCACCGAATTGATAAAAATGGACTAGTTGGTTTCCAAAAATAAATTACGAGAATAGTATGGTTGGTGTAGGACCTGTCCCTCGAGCTGCAATAACAACGAATTACTGCAACACTAGGCTCACGCAAAATCTGAACCACGAACTAAAAATAAACATGGCTTGAACACTCTAATAATAACGTGGTTTTGACCTATTCAAAGGTTTTACGCTAAACTCGTGTCACTTTATATTATCTATTTGCAATTGTTTGTCACAACTCACAAATACATTTGTAATAAAAGACTATTCGAGCTACGCATTTAGGTCCTTACATTTAGAATGGTCGCTTCTTGTTCTTGAAAGCGTCACCAATCTTTTTAGAAAATACCCCAAATATATTTTATGACATTTGGCATTGCCACCTGCCAATGTAGTTGTTAAATAGTTACTCAAACAAACGATCCATGAAAAATCTCTCTTTCTGTTTCTCCTCTTTAAGCGCGCCTATAAAAAAAAGTCTCTCAGTTTCCCCTATCTATAATCTATCTATCAGACGAGAACTACCTCAAACCGTCCGCGAAACCACCACATACACATATTCTCTTTAAGTCCGCAAAACGCGCGCTCCAGCAGTTGCATCTTTCTCTCTCCTCTCCACAATGGTACTCTCTCTCTCTATACAATCTCTTAATTCTCTTCTCTGGTTTACTAAAACCATTGTTTGGTAATAAAGAGTGGTTTTATATATATGTGAAACCGGTTTTAATCAAGCATAGAAATTAAAGGTTTCCTGGGAATGTTTAAATAGATAGTGGTTTGCTGCTAATATACGCATGGTAGTGTATTTTTTGACATTCATTGAAAGACGCGTAACTTAGGCGGACCTTTAAAAAAAGAAGGGTATCGACGATTATGATATATGCTCTTTTTTGTCCATCTGATACTAATTATTGTTTTTTTTTTAAAATCTTCTTACATTTCCACCTCACCACGGGAAGGAATTAACAATTATTTTATTTTATTTTTTATTTTTTTATTAAATGTGATATATTTGAGGGGCAAAGGAGGGAAACAAGTACAAAAAATTAGGTCAACTAGGTTTGACTTGCAATTCGGGGTACAAAAATGAATATGTGGAGAACTTGGGGTTTAAAGGCTAATTTTCATTTTTAGTGAGGCCAAAACCCAAATTTCTCATTATTAAAATTTGCTCCAAATTTCACATAAAAATATATGATCATGGGGCTACTCCTCTCAGCCAATTGATTTTGAAATGAAAACTCAAGTTCTAATTAGTTTTTCGTATAATTGTCCATGAAAAGTACTGTACTTTTGCTCTATAATTTTTGTTGTTGTGGTGGTCAGGCCCGGCCCGGCCTTGGGCATAGGCCAATGAGGCGCCGCCTAGGGCCTTCAATTTTTGCTCAAAAATAGGGGCCTCATAATTTTGGTTACCTTAATAGTTAATATGTTTGGGCCTAAAAAATAGGGGCCTTAAAATGAGCCCAAAGGGAGTTCTTTTTGGACTTCTCTCTCATTTCTCAAGACCAAAAATACAACCTCTCTTAAGTACCTCTCTCTCTCTCTACACCCCCATCTGTTTGCAGACTTTGTAGAGTTGAGTTGCAGTCGTGAGATTCGTGACATGAGAGTTGAGACAAAGACATTGCAATTGCAAGTAAAGCTCAAGGTTTAGTTTAGGTACTCTCTCTCTGGCTCTCTGAAATCCAATTGCAGAAATTAGGGCAAATAACTGAATAATTATAAGATATTGTTGTTTCATTGCTTGTTGCCTATTGGTACTTGGTACGAATTAAAATCAAAATCTACCTGAAACGTTGGCGAATTTTGATCTTGTTAGTAGATTGAACTCTTCCAGCATGCTCTCTTTAAGGATTTCATTCATTCTTCTTTGGCATCCTCTGGACTCCGGTAATGATTACAGGTATTTGGATCCCTTTTAATGAATTGGGGTTACAGACCTTTGACCATTTTGAGTTCAAGAATCATGAAACAAATCCTTCCCTATGTAATTAATATTAGTGAAATACTGAAATTAACAGACTATGTTTAATAAGACCTCTCCGTTGGAATAAATTTTTCCTGTCAGTTCTAGGCTCCTAGCAACTATAATAAAAATTACGGGGAAAGATTTGTGTAATGGTTTTGTCGATTTAGGAAATTGGTGAGGTGGACAGTAAAATTGGACCCAAAAAACTCTCTGTGAAACTTAATGTCTTAATCACTACTATTTTTTATTTCTGTGAATGAAATATTGAATTTTTGTATGTGTGGTGTCTGTCTGTGTTTGGGTCCAATTTTTGTATGTGTGGTGTCTGACATTAAAGCTTGATCAATTCGAGGGTTGCAAAAAAAAACAAAAAAATTTAGGGTAGGGGGGGCCCATTTTTTGAGTTCCGCCTAGGGCCTCCAAAACTACAGGGCCGCCCCTGATGGTGGTGAGTTTAATAACAAAATATGAGTATTTATAACAAGTGTTAAACTGGTAGGTAAATGTATAATATCTTTGTAGTTGTAGATTTTATCGCAAAGAGGTATGGATCGGGTCTAGCAAGTGAAGAACATATATATTGATGACAATCTAAAGAGAAAAAAAGAAGACGTTTTAGAAAAATGTAACGAGTATACATGTTTCTCGAAAAACAATTACACATTTAACAAATTTGTAGAAGTTAAAGATGCAAAGTGGCCCATTAAAAAAAGAGAAAAAAAAAAGAAAAGCGAAGAAGTGGGATGGGTTAGGATTCGGGATATTGGCCGGTCCCAACTCTTGAGTGTATGGGGCAAGGAAAGGTTTTTGTGACCGCCCTGTCATTCAAATATCCAGAAAAAGTCATAAAATGGGGGCCCTTTTCCCCTTTTAATTGTTTGTAGATGCTTTGAAGATAGAAAGTTTATGAAGATTGAAGGAGTATGGAAGTTAGTTTACTGCCTTGAATCTTCAATTAATTGTGTGGGGTTAGGAAATGATTGGCAATTATTTTTTTCTCTGGAAATAAATCAGCACCACAACACTGAAAACTCTAAGCTGCTTTGTGCGGCATTGCTGCAAAGCAGGGGTTATGTATATGTAAATAATACCATGCTTTGTGATGATTTTTGGTGTACCAACTACCAAGTAGGGATTATTTTGTACAGAAGTTCATATACAAATGATAGCAAACTATGATGTTGTTTTGTATTAATATTGTAGTACCTTTACAGGTTTCTGAAGGGAAGGATGGGGTGAATGCGGTGCTTACGCCACCTTTTTTATTAGAATACGGATCAGATGTAGAAGACAAGGCTCCAAATATTCTCCAGCATATTTTTAGCCTCTTCACCAATGTGCGGTCAGGGTCCGATATGACTCGTTTTCAGGTAAGTCTACTTTTATTTAGGTTTTGTCAATAAGTTCAGGGAATGTAGTGGAAAATAAATCGAGTTCCTTCAAAATCTTCTTTTTCGTTGTTTTTATTGGTGTTCTTTATTGCTAAACACACGTAAATACCTTGGAGAGGCATATAATTTAGGACCGCTAATTTTGTGTGAAAATCTTATAGATGATGCTGATATATATTTTATTTTCCCGTTTGTTTTTTCAAATGCAGCTTCCACCATTGTTCAACCATCCCAAGTCGCAACTACAATGCTTTGGGGAGTCAGTTTATTGCATTGGCGATGATTACTTGAGCAGGTGCAGCAGTGGAGAAACTCCACTTGACAGGTTTATAGCAGTTGTTGGATGGAGCATATCTACAACGCGCCCTGCGGTCTCGGTGTTGCCCCTTATAATCCTATTTTGGGCGAGACTCACCATGTCTCTAGGGGAACCCTCAATGTCTTTCTTGAACAGGTAAAAGTTTCTTACTATAACATCAGTACATTTTATTTGCCCATGTGAGTTTTCTTGCTTGATCAAAGTTTCTTACTATAATACTGGAGATCGTAATGTTCTTTATTCTTTCTAGCTTTGGTTTTTATTGTGGTTTAAGTTCAACTTTACTAATTGATCCTATTCCATCCAGGTTTCACATAACCCACCGGTTTCAGCTCTCCACGCAACAGATGAGAAGGAAATTGTGGAAATGATTTGGTGTCAACAACCAGCACCTACATTTCACGGTACTTTTAACAAAAATAATTCAATGTGGGAGTTTGGAATCTCTCAAAAGAACTAAACTTAATCTATTTTCTTCGTATCTGTAGGAGCTTCAGTTGAAGCTGTGGTGCATGGAAAAAGGGAGCTGAAGCTCTTAAATCATGGTGAAAATTACGTGATGAACAGTCCTAACCTTTTGATCAGACTCTTTCCAAGACCAGGTGTTGATTGGGTTGGTACTGTTTCTATCCGTTGTGAAGAGTCTGAGCTTGAAGCAGAGTTATATTACAAAGGACCTTCTTTTCTCGGGTTCAAAGGAAATCAAAGATCTGTGAAGGGAAAGATCTTTGAAACTAAAACGTTGAAGACAATTTATGAAGTTGAAGGACACTGGGACAGGCATATATCTTTCCTCCAAAAATCTATAATTTTGGAGTGTACTTAACTGCCACATTACTTCGATCAACTAATTTTGACTCGTTTCATTTGCAGAACTGTTATACTGAAGGATGTCCACAATGGAAAAGCTAGTACAGTGATATATAACGCGAAAGAAGTTTTTTCAAAACTAAAAACTCCAGTTGTTAAGGATCCAGAGGTAATTAGTTCACCTCTATTTGTTTCAATATCCAAAGAAAATATTTCCTCTTTGGACGTCGTGAAAATGAGTCTTAACTTGAAATTTGTATTAAAGGGATTGTGGACAACAGAATCAGCTGTGGTGTGGGGTGAACTAAGTGAAAGCATACTTAGCAAGGATTGGGACAAAGCAAGAGAAGCAAAGAGAGCAGTTGAGGAGAAGGAGAGAGAGCTTCAAAGGGAAGAAGTCTAATGGGGAAACATGGGTTCCGAAGCATTTTACTGTATCTTATACCAAAGAACGAGGTTGGGAGTGCTCTCCGAAGCAGAAATGGGTTCCACCAGCTCCAATAGTTGTTCCCTTTTAGCAATATATAGTTAAGAGTCAGTGTAGTTTAGCCAAGTAAACCATACATGTATGAGAAATAACTGATAAGATAATAGCACAGCCGTCCTTAGCCCTATCGGGGCTTTGGGCGAAGTAATTTTTTTTGGCATTTTCATTGTATTATTTTGTACCTAATTTTTGTATGTCGTACATTTAGTATTGCATGAGAATAAAATCGATATTGATCTCTAAATTTACATTAAAATGTATTTTTTTACTCGAATTTGGAAATGCCACTTTAATTTAGAAAACTGTCAATAAAATGCCTCATTAATTTAATTACTAAAATATGTTCAATTTGAATAGTAAAATTTCATGATCATATGATTATCTCTCAAAGAATGAGTAATAAGTTACATATAGTGTAGACTGTAGACCCATTGTAGTATATTAACCGTTAAGAAACTGAACAACTTACTAATAATTTGTAAAGCGTAATTTTTCTAACCTAATCCTCAATTCCTTATCAAAGTTGCCTTAAGGTAAGGCCGGCCCTGGATAATAGTGTAATTGATTAGTTATATGAGATAAATAAATTTAATGTAGATGACCTCTCAAATTGTGTTTTACTTTCAAGGCCTTGTCTGGTTCACACCATTTTTTTCCCGACAGTCTAGTAATGAAGTGTTGAGATACTTTGGGTGTTTTTTTTGTTTTTTTGTTTTGTTTTTTTGTACCATGAACTTGCTAAGGCAAACCAAAAAAAGTATGAAGTCCACTTTTGGTTGGAACTTGTAAAAGTAAGGTTTTTTTTATTTATTTATTTATTATTTTATTTTCCCACTTAAACTTAACTTCTCACACTTACATTTCTCATTGACCAAAATTAGATTCAAGTGATCAAAACGACCTCAAACGGTGAGAAGTGATCAAATATCACCAAATAAAAACAAATATAATCAAAATATCCCACATCAAAATAGATAGATGTAACGAAAATTATGATTTTAAATACTTCAAGATACAACCTTTCTAAAACTGATAGTTTGACAAGGCAGTTCCAAAATCGATAGTAAAATTATCAAATAGATACTGTCCCACCTACTATCCCCTAGCTGTCACCCCTATTCTTATGCATTAAATGTTGATGAGTAGTCTAATTAGCTATAGTTACAAAGAGAATATTCCCCCCAAAATAAACTACCAACCTTAAAAATCAAAATAACTTCTCTTATTCTACAAAAATCAAAGTAGACGTCAAACTCTATGAATATGTTCAGTGACTATCGTAGAGTCTAAAAATTTCTCTTATTGATCCCACAAATGACTCAAATGTTCTTGTTTACACATGAAATGAGCAATTTTGTCTCATATTATAGGCTACAAAACTATTGCGAAAAAAAATCAAAAAAATGTAAATTTCACGTTAAACTCTATGAATAGGTTCAGTGACTATAGTGGGTCCCAAATATCTCTTATTGATTCCACAAATGTCATTGTATTTACTCATGAAATTATATAATATTGTCTCATATAGGCAACAAACTATTGAGGAAAAAATTCATAAAATGAAAATTCCACGTCAAACCCTATGAATAGGTTTAGTGACTATGGTGGAGTCCTAAAATTTCTCTTATTGATTCCCCAAATGTCACAAATGTCCTTAATTACTCATAGAAATAACAATTTTGTCCCATATGAATAGGTTCAGTGACTATCGTGGTGTCCAAAAATGTTTCTTATTGATCCCATAAATGACTCAAATGTCATTGTATTTACTAATGGAAATGAGCAATTTTGTCTCATATTATAGGCTACAAAACTATTGCAGAAAAAATCCACAAAATATTAATTCTAATTCAAACTCTATGAATAGGTTCAGTGACTATCGTAGAGTCCAAAAATTTCTCTTATTGATTCGACAAATGAGTCAAATGTTCTTGTATTTACTCATGGAAATGAGCAATATTGTCTTATATTATAGACTACAAAACTATTTTGAAATAAATCCATAAAATGCTAATTCCACGTCAAACTCTATTAATAGGTTTAGTGACTATCGTGGAGTCCAATTTTTTTTCTAATTGATCCCGCAAATAACTCAAATGTTCTTGTATTTACTCATGGAAATGAGCAATTTTGTCTCATATTATAGGCAACAAAACTATTACAAAAAAATCCATAAAATGTAAATTCCACATTAAACTCTATAAATATGTTCAATGATTATCGTGGTATCCAAAAATGTCTCTTACTGATCCCACAAATAACTAAAATGTCCTTGTATTTACTTATGGAAATGAGCAATTTTGTCTCATACAGGCTACAAAACTATTGTAGAAAATATCCATAAAATGTAAATTCCACGTCAAACTCTATGAATAAGTTCAGTGACTATCGTGGTGTCCAAAAATGTCTCTTATTGATCCCACAAATGACTAAAATGTCCTTGTATTTACTCATGGAAATGAGCAGTTTTGTCTTATATTATAGGCTACAAAACTATTGCCAAAAAAAATCCATAAAGTATAAATTCCACGTCAAGCTCTATGAATAGGTTTAGTGTGTATTGTGGAGCCCAAAAATTTCTTTTAATGATCCCACAAATGACTCAAATGATCTTGTATTTACTAATGGAAATGAACAATTTAGACTCATATTATAGGCTACAAAACTATTGCGGAATAAATACATAAAATATAAATTCCAAGTTAAACTCTATGAATAGGTTCAGTGACTATCGTAGAGTCTAAAAATTTCTCTTATTGATCCGACAAATGAGTCAAATGTCCTTGCATTTACTCATGGAAATGAGCAGTTTTGTCTCATATTATAGGCTAGAAAACTATTGCGAAATAAATCCATAAAATGTTAATTCCACGTCAAACTCTATGAATAGGTTTAGTATGTATCGTGGAGTCCAAAAATTTCTCTAATTGATCCCACAAATGACTCAAATGTCCCTGTATTTACTCATGGAAATTGGCAATTTTGTATAATATTATAGGCAACAAAATTATTGGGGAAAAAATTCATAAAATATAAATTCCACGTCAAACTCTATGAATTGGTTTAGTGACTATCGTGGTATCCAAAAATTTCTCTTATTGATCCCACAAATGACTCAAATGTCCTTGTATTTACTGATGGAAATGAACGATTTTGTCTCATATTATAAGCTACTAAACTATTACGAAAAAAAAACCATAAAATGTAAATTCCACGTCAAACTCTATGAATAAGTTCAGTGGCTATTGCGGAGTCTAAAAATGTCTCTTATTGATCTCACAAATGACTCAAATGTTCTTGTATTTACTCATGGAAATGAGCAAAATTTTCTCATATTATAGGCTTCAAAACTATTGCGGAAAAAATCCATAAAATGTAAATTCCACGCCAAACTCTATGAATAAGCTCAGTGACTATCGTGGAGTCCAAAAATGTCTCTTATTGATCCCACAAATGACTCAAATGTCCTTGTATTTACTCATAGAAATGGGCAATTTTTTCTCATATTATAGGCTACAAAACTATTGTGGAAAAAATCCATAAAATGTAAATTCCACATCAAACTCAATGAATATGTTCAGTGACTATCGTGGAGTCAAAATATGCCTCTTGTCAATCCCACAAATGACTCAAATGTCCTTGTAATTACTCATGGAAATGGGTAATTTTGTCTCATATTATAGGCTACACAACTATTGCGGAAAAAATCCATAAAATATAAATTCCACGTCAAACTCTATGAATAGGTTCAGTGACTATAGTGGAGTCCCATAATGTCTCTTATTGATCTCACAAATAACTCAAATGTCCTTGTATTTACTCATGAAAATGAGTAATTTTGTATCATATTATAGGCTACAAAACTATTGCGGAAAAAATCTATAAAATATAAATTCCACGTCAAGCTCTGTGAACAGGTTCAGTGGCTATCCTAGAGTTCAAAAATTTCTCTTATTGATCCGACAAATGAGTCAAAATTTTTTGTATTTACTCATGGAAATGAACAATATTGTCTCATATTATAGGCTACAAAACTATTGCGAAATAAATCCATAAAATGTAAATTCCACGTCAAACTCTATAAAAATGGTATGGATATTACCCTCATTATGCATTTTCAACAATTGTATTATTTCTTTTTGGATTCCTGTATGAAGCTTTTTTATATGTATCTTCGGGTATTTCTTTATCATTTTGTCAAAATCAACAGTTCTTCTAATTCTTTGAATTCTTTTATAACGTTGTTTTCTTGAATATCATTCAAGAAAATTTTAGATTGCCTAGTATTCCACCTATTAGTAACCTAAGATTCCAGGCTCTTATTAAATGAGACAGAGATCCACCTAATATTCTTTCTTTTTTGACATTTTGAATCTGTGAATTGTTACTGAAGTCACTTCATTTGTCGACTTTATCTAAAATTCAATAACAAGATATTGAACCTATGGACCTATTCCACATTTTTTTTATGAATTGGTTATTCCTTGGATTTAGAAAGAATCTACAAATTGAGTAAGAGTAACCTTCGGATAAAGAATCAAAAATATTGCTTTCAAATATCTTAATTGGTCAAACTCGACGCAATTGCATCCTTTCAATGAGTACCTAAAAAGCCACTCCAAGTACTACGAATTTTGAGACGAAAGATTGATCAATTATGAATTTCATTGGTTACCCACAAATCCGTGGTAAATTTATGAAAATAAGGATGTGATGATGAAATAGAAAAAGTGGCAAATAAAAGAGATAAATAGGATGCTTATAGGTATAAGAGATTTCATCATTTGATCATAAGGGAGCAAAAGAAAGGATAAAAAGGAACATCTATAGGCAAAGAAAAGAAAAGTTATTTACAAGGTATGATCTGTTTATATCTAACATATCAATTGAAAATATTAGACCCAAAAGGAGGAATTATGTATTTTGAACTCTTCTGATATGTGTGAGGAATCCATACTTAGTAGACTTATTACTAGTATGACATAATTAAGTTTCTTTCCATTCAAATTGAATAAAAAAGTTTTGTTGGACAAAAAACTGAGTTTTCTCGTTGTTCCATATATGTATGCTTTGACTTGAATGAGCATTCTTGAAAAAAAAACTTCAGTGAAGGTATATAATAAGTTTATAAAAAAGGATTCCTGAGTTCCTTCCCCAATGCCAAGAAGGCGTTCATTTCTCAGTTCATTTCAAAATACTTCAATTGGTACACGCAATAAATAGGCCAATTCAGCAGCCTTTTGTTCAATTTCTCGTGTAGTCAAATTCTCATCAGTACGAGTCAAGGGAATGGCACCCTGGCCTCTAATTTCCATATAAAGGACATGACGAGATAAAATCCCCTCTTTAACCTCTATTCTAATCGACTGATATCTCTCATAAGGAATCGAAGGAAGATGCGATGATTTATTCCAGGAAATCCCCAGCGAAAAATGTACACTATTCCTTCTTTTCTATCGAATCGATCATAACCACTACCTACATTCCATGAAATTGTATACCACAAATAGGAGCTAATGAACAGACCAACAATCTCATAGAAAGACATCACGATCCCTTGCGGAAAAAAAGGATTTCCTGAGACGGAAATAAAGATATCAAATTCCTACCAAGATAACTAGAAGTTCCAACCAATAAGAATCCTAGTAAACCTAAAAAAAGGATACAGGCCCAGCAGAAATTACTTATTTTTCGAGAACCCGTTATAAGTTCTATCCATATACGTTCTGATAGCCAATTGATACTAGATCCAATTGTATTTTATTGGAATTGAGAGAATAACCCAAATGAATTTGACTTTCCTTTTTTTATTTATTCCCGAAGTAACTCTCATCAACTAGGACTATTATGATGTGAACCCTTAGGAGTAATTCATCGAATCGGTTAAATAACAAAATCCCTTTCATATGATCCCACTATGATATCTACATACATATAGATATATTCACTTTTATTTTTCGACATCTGCTGAAACATTTTAAAATAGAGTTAGAATGCATTTATGAATATGTCATATTTCATGCCCATAACAGCTCTTTCATTTGTGTTCGGAAGAAGCCACATTATGTACCCTATTATACTAAAGATATGTATGTATATAGATATTTATATTATGACCCAAGTCCAGGTCTTGAAATAAATTGATGAGTATGTACCCTATTATACTAAAGAGATGTATGTATATAGATATTTATATTATGACCCAAGTCGAGGTCTTGAAATAAATTGATGAGATTTGGTCCCATTGAATCTATACCATTTTGTTTTTTTTGAACATGAAGAAATAAAGAAGCCATTGCAAGTGCCGGAAATACTAGGCCCACTAACGGCACAAAAATATAGGATAAATTGGGAGTTGTATAGAATGGATACCTCAATTTAATATTTGTACCTCTTTTAAAGATATCTTAGGATAAATATATCTATTATAAGTATATAATAATAAGTGCAAGAAATATAGAGCTAAATAAGTGTACCTATGCATTTCTATACATAAAAACTGGATATTAATAGGTAATAAGGGAACATAATTTTTTTTAATAATTTTGCAAAAGAAACAACTCACCTTTATATACTGTTTCCTCTCAAAAAAAGCAAAATTACTTGTGCTCATAACTCAAGCTGGATAATTCTCAAAGAGTTTTAAGGAAAATCCTTAGGCTTAGGCATTAGATGTTTCTAACCCCTTTTGTCTCGATCATTAGAAATATTTATATTTTCAAATTGACTGATCAATGATCAATGATTTAAACAAATAACAAATATATAGATAAAAAATGAAATGATTAGAAATAAAAAAATGAGAATCGCACTATATTGAGATTATTAAAGAGATCGGACTGTTCTGGGACGGAAGGATTTGAACCTCCGAGTCGCGGGACCAAAACCCGTTGCCTTACCACTTGGCCACGCCCCATTTAGATTTCTATTCAACATTAATACCGGTATTGTTTGTTCATCAATTCCCGCCCAAATATCGACGGAATGACTTAGAATGTTGTTAGGATTTGATACACGTCATTATAGAATTAAACTTCATTTATTGATCATTACAAAAAAATCAATTAAGATATTGTATAAAAGTTTGATTCTTTCTATTCTCATTTGAATTGAAGATTTTTGATTGGGTGAGTCAAAGAAAAAGAAGAAATTTTTGGTCTACTTTACTTTTTAACTTTCTTTATTTTTTCTTTTATATAAATAACTTAATCAAAAAGCAATTATTTCCAAGATTATTCCCAAGAATGAAATGTTTGTTATGCTTAATATCTTTTGTTTGATCTGTATCTGTCTCAATTATGCCCTTCATTCAAGTAGTTTTTTCTTCACCAAATTGCCTGAGGCGTATGCTATTTTCAATCCAATTGTAGATTTTATGCCAGTAATACCTATGTTTATTTTGCTCTTAGCCTTTGTTTGGGGATGTTGTAAGTTTTCGATGAGATCCTTAATATTGCCCTACAAATATTCATTTTTAAAATACGAATAAAAAAAAGGATATTCTAATAATAGATAAGATAAGTCTTACATTATGAACTTTAAATCCAAACATGAAAATTTTGGATAGTCGTGATGAATATGAATCAACTTATTCTGATCTTTGATTTCTAGTGAACAAGGACCTATAATAGGGTTCCCACAATAACTAATTGAAATAATTGTGGATATGAAAGATAATTTGAGTCCGAAAAGAATCTTATTACAAAAGGAATTTTGACAAATTCTTTTCTTTTCGAGAGACCTTTTCATTTTTATTTTTTGGTGTCAAAATAGAATATGTGGTATAAAAGTTGATAATCTATTCCCTTTTTTACCAAAATGATCTTGGAGATTATGTAAGACTTATTCTTAAATCTTCGTTTACACATTAGTGATATTCTTTGTTTCTCTCTTCATCTTCAGATTCCTATCTAATGATCCTGGACGAAATCCATGATGTGAGGATTGAAAAAAGAGGAATAAAAGGGGTCTGGATATATTTTTTTTATTCGAAGATTTAAATTGAAAGAAAAACATCAAGTCATCGGGGGAAACGGAAAGAGAGAACGAACCCTCGGTACGAATACTCGTACAACAGATTAACAATCCGTCGCTTTAGTCCACTCAACCATCTTTCCCAATGGAAAATTGGTAATTACTATGTTATGCATGAAATAAAGAAAAGTCTTTAATTTTTTTGCAAATACAAAAAGATACAAATTTTATCAGCAATCCTATTAAAATTTCCATTATCTAATTGGGATATTTCCAATAAAAAAGATTTAGATTAAGAATACCTCTTTGATTTCGTCCGAAAGGCCATTTTATTCCCCAGCCTGGCTAGGTCAATACCTAGCCAAGCCGCTTGTTTTTTGTTCTAATTCAAGCAAAAAAAATATTAGATATAGAAAGCAACAACTCGTTATCCATTATTTAAAACGAACTTTAGTTTCCTCTGTCATAAAGTTCCTCCGACAAAACACAACAACTCTCATTTATAATTCTGGTCTTTCCTATCTTGATTATGCCCGATGCTTGTATTCGACAAAAGTTCTTCATATACAATATTACATTGTAGCGGGTATAGTTTATTGGTAAAAGTATGATTCGTTCTATTAAAGAGTTTAATGATCTTCGAGTTGATTCCTATTCTTTTAAAAACTTTATTTCTTAAAGGATTAATCCTTTACCTTTCATAACAGATTTGAGGAACTCTTGATTTGTACCTAAGAGTCAATTATCAATTGAAAATTAGATTATAGAATTGCGAAGCATAATTTTTTGAGTTGGATCAAGACTTCTAATTAAATAAATATGAGTAAAGGATCCATGGATGAAGATACAAAAAGTGTATTTCTAATCATAAATTATCTTCATCTTCATCTTCATTTTTTTTGTAGAGTAGAGTGAGATTGAAGCGAAATAGCTATTAAACGATGGCTTTGGTTTACTAAGCCATGACTATTGTTTTAAGATCGTGAACACAATTCTTTTCCTCAGGATTGATGCAAAGTAGAAATAAGAACGTCCAACAAGAAGATTTGTAAAAATTCTTCACTTTCTAGAGGGATCATCTAGAAAGCGACGTTTTTTGTATGCATTCATTCATACAAAAAAGCTGACATAGATGTTATAGGTCAATTAGAAATTATTATATATTTTTTCATTTTGAACTTAGATTTGGGAATCTATCTATCTCCCATAAAGGAGCCGAATGAAACCAAAGTTTCATGTTCGGTTTTGAATTAGAGACATAAAAAAAAAAGTGGCGTCGACTATAAACCCCTAGCCTTTCAAGCTAACTATGCGAGTTCGATTCCCGTTGCCCGTTTCATATTCATTATGATACACCATCATTAATGTGAATATGCATCTTTATTTCCTGAATTCTCTGACATAGAATCCTAGTCTTTTATACTTTTACTTTTATCTGAATTTGAAGAAAAAGTCAGAATGCAAAAGCGTCCATTGTCTAATGGATAGACAGGGTCATCTAACCTTTGTATAGGTCCAAGCCTATTAGACGCAAATTTTTTCCATCAATTTTTTAATTTCTAGGTCAAGAAATATTTTTTTGAATGATTTAGAGATGTTTAACAAAAATGCTTCTTGTACTTAGCTTAAGCTAAGAGTTATCAATTTCTTTAGGTTTTCCTCCTGAGTAAAAATCGTTCCATCTGTTTCTCATTAGCTTCCTTCAAAAGGATTTCTGCTTCCTCGGTGAATGTCTTGATAGAAGATATATTTCTTGGAACTGAGGTTTATTCATTTTAAGTTGGTACTCAATTAACTGAGAGATTTATTTACCTGGCTAACTTCTAACGAATCAAGATATTTATTCATTCCGGTATAAATAGTAACTATCTGTTCGTCCACTGATAGATGGGCTGATTGGGAATTTTTGAGCAACTCGCATAATCGTTGACTTCTTGCCAATTGATTATGAGTAGCTTTATCAAGATCAGAAGCGAATTGAGCAAAGGCTTCGAGCTCTGCGAATTGGGCCAGTTCCAATTTTAATTTGCCAGCTACTTGTTTTATGGCTTCAATTTGAGCTGTAGATCCCACTCTGGGGACAAAAATACCCACATTAATGGCAGGTCGAATTCCAGAATTGAATAAATTGATGGATAAGAAGATTTGTCCATCTGTAATGGAAATTATATTGGCAGGGATATAAGCCGAAACATCTCCTGATTGAGTCTCCACTATTGGTAAAGCGGTCATACTACCTTCACCTAAACTAGAACTTGATTTAGCAGCTCTTCTTAAAAGGCGTGAATGCAATAAAAATTATTTCTGGGATAAACTTTCGCGACGGGTGGTCTTCTAATAGAAGAGACAATTGGCGATAAGCTTGTGACTGCTTGGAGGGATCATCATATATGATTGAAGTATGTCGCTTACGGTACTACATGATATTTAGCCATAGCCACTCCTGTATAAGAGCAAGGTATTGTAACATAGCAGGCGCATCTGCTGTTTGGCTACCACAATAGTGTATTCCATTGCTCCCCGTTCTTGGAAAGTAGTCACTACATGGGCCACAAAAGATGTTTTTTGACCAATAGCTACATAACACATATTACATTATGCCCCATTTGATTGAGAATAGTATCGGTGGCTTCCGTTGTTTTACCAGTCTGTCTGTCTCCAATAATTAATTCTCGCTGACCGCGCCCAATAGGAATTATTGAATCAATAGCATAAGTCCTGTTGAAGAGGCTCATATATAAACGTCTCAAAATAATACCTGGAACAGAGATTCAATTAACCGCGATTCAGAAGCTGAAATTTACCTCTACCATCAATAGGTTTAGCGAGAGCATTTACAACACGACCTAAATAAGACTCGCTCATAGGTATTTAAGCAATTCTTCCTGTTGTTTTTACATAACTTTCCTCTTGTATCATTAAACCGTCACCCATTAATACAACACCAACATTATTGGATTCTAAATTCAGAGCAATGCCTATTGTACCCTTGTCAAATTTTACTAATTCACCAGACATTACTTCATCAAGCCCATGAATACGAACATGTCGTCGCCTACTTAAGTACGGTACCGGTATTCACAATCTTTACTTCCATAGTATATTGCTCAATCCGTTCACAGATAATATTACTAATTTCGTCGGCTCGAAGGGTTACCATGAGTCTTTCTTAATTCTTTTTCATAAAAAAGTTTAGTGACTATAGTGGAGTCCCAAATGTCTCTTATTAATCTACAAATGACACAAATGTCCTTGTATTTACTCATGAAATTATATATTTGTCTCATGTTATAGGCAACAAAACTATCGGGGAAAAATTCATAAAATAAAAATTCTACGTCAATTCTATGAATAGGTTTAGTGACTATGGTGGAGTCCTAAAATTTCTCTTTATGATCTCTCAATGTCACAAATGTCCCTGAATTTACTCATAGAAATAAACAATTTTTCTCATATTATAGGCTACAAAACTATTGCGGAAAAAATCCATAAATTGTTAATTCCACGTCAAACTCTATTAATAGGTTTAGTGACTATCGTGGTGTCAAAAAATGTCTTTTATTGATCCCACAAATGACTTAAATGTCCTTGTATTTAAACATGGAAATGAACAGTTTTGTCTCATATTATAGGCTACAAAACTATTGCGAAAAAAAATCCATAAAATGTAAATTCTACGTCAAAATCTATGAATAGGATTAATGTGTATCGTGAAGTCCATTTTTTTTCTTATTGATCCCACAAATGATTTAAATGTCCTTGTATTTACTCATGGATTGAACAATATTGTCTCATATTATAGGCTACAAAACTATTGCGAAATAAATCTATAAAATGTAAATTCCATGTCAAACTTTAGAAATAGGTTTAGTGTGTATCGTGCAGTCCAATTTTTTTTTTAATTGATCCTACAAATGACTCAAATGTCATTATATTTACTCAGGAAATAAGGAATTTTGTCTTATATTATAGGCTACAAAACTATTGTAATTTTTTTTCTCTATAAAATGTAAATTCCACGTCAAACTCTATGAATAGGTTCAGTGACTATCGCGGTATCCAAAAATGTCTCTCATTGATCCCACAAATGACTCAAATGTCCTTGTATCTACTCATGAAAATTAACAGTGTTGTCTCATATTATAGGCTACAAAACTATTACGAAAAATCTATTATAATGCAAATTCCACGTCAAACTCTGAATAGGTTTAGTGTGTATCGTGGAGTCCGAAAATTTCTCTTATTGATCCCACAAATGACTCAAATGTTATTGTATTTACTCATGAAAATGACGATTATGTCACATATTTTAGACTGCAAAACTATTGCGGAAAAAATTCATAAAATATAAATTCTACGTCAAACTCTATGAATAGGTTCAGTGACTATCGTAGAGTCCAAAAATTTTTTATTGATCCGATAAATGAGTTAAATGTCCTTATATTTACTCATAAAAATGAGCAATTTTATTTTATATTATTGGTTATAAAACTATTACAGAAACAATCCATGAAATGTAAATTCCATGTCAAACTCTATGAATAGGTTCAATGACTATCGTGGTGTCCAAAAAGTCCCTTATTGATCCCACAAGTGACTCAAACATCCTTGTATTTACTCATGGAAATGAGCAATTTTGTCTCATATTATAGGCTATAAAACTATTGTGGAAAAATTCAAAAAATATAAATTCCACGTCAAACCTATGAATAGGTTCAGTGACTATAGTGGAGTTCCATAATGTCTTATTGATTCCACAAATGACTTAAATTTTTTGTATTTACTCATGAAAATAAACAATTTTGTCTCATATTATAAGGCTGCAAAACTATTGCAGAAAAAATCTAAAAAATGTAAATTCCACGTAAAACTCTATGAATAGGTTTCGTGATTATCGTAGAGTTCAAAAATTTCTCACAAATGACTCAAATGTCTTTGAATTTTTTCATGAAAATGAGCAATTTTGTTTTATGTTATAGGTACAAATCTATTGCGGAAAAATTTATAAAATGTAAATTCTATGTCAAACTCTATGAATAGGTTCAGTGACTATAGTAGAGTCCAAAAATGTCTCTTGTTGAGACCACAATCTCCTTGTAATTACAAGAGGAAATGCTACATGTGAAAAATGTATTTCGGGGGACGTTTGGGAAAGAAAAAAAAGTATTTTCAAACTTTCACCACTATAGTTCACTATGAGCACAAATTCCTAAAAATTAAAGTTTTCAGACTTTTATTTTGGTGTTGGAGAAGCCTGAAATTTACCATTTGTATGTCTTCCTCAATTCACACCCACACACACATAACACGCACCACCTTATTTGTTTGGCCTTTGGCCCCTCATGTACAAATCTTTCTCTATGTTCCTTACCACGTGTTTTATTAAACTATCACTCCCTTTTTCTCATATCGTGCATGGATTTACATTTTAACCATATTGGAAAAACAAGATCACAATTTACAAGTTGGTGACACAATCCCATCACCCCACAGCTGCATTTTTTCGTTTTGTTGATAAATTCAATACTTGACGTTAGAAAACTCGGGACCTTTCATTTTGTCTACTTTTTCGTTTTCGTTTTATTACTATCACTCCCTTTTGAAGAAATCTTCTGCATGTTGACCTCAAATCAGAATCCAATCTTCAGAAAGCCATTTTTTATGAGCCAAAGCCATTTATTATGATCTCCATATTTTTTATTTTTTTTCTATACAGTCCATTCCCCCCGTTTTTTTTTCATTTATCTCCGAATGTCTATTTTTTAAACAGTACGGAAAGCGAGGTATTTCATATAATAATGAATGCTTCACTAAAGACAAAAACTTCTGCTCACCATAGAATCGCCAGAGGCGCGGACTTTCGGCCAACAAAAGCAGATGAAAGACTGTCTCTTCAAATGCCTACTTTAAA
>JACGCM010001341.1:0-17927 GCA_014058105.1 Kingdonia uniflora | reverse complement strand
GATTCCTAGTCTTTGTTTGGTCATGTCTTATATGCTACTTTTGGTTCATTTCTTATAGGCGAGACTAATAAGCGAGTCCCGAGTTTTGCCTCTAAATGCTGTGGCTTCTTTTGCAGTTTCATTCACAGGCCGCAGAGTAAAGGCTCCATCTGCTTCCAAGATTTCTTTTGAATTTTTTTATGATATTTGGTAATTCTCTGAAACCTTACCTATTATGATCATTTATCCTTTCAACACTCAAGATTGTAACTCCTTTCTATGTTACCGCCAAATAAAGTGAAATTTTGTTACCGAATTTGCTGCTTAACCAGAAGTGAAGCGAGTTCCGCTTCTTGTATCCGTGTCACACTCTTGTCTCGTGATTAGTAAGTATTCTTCTATTTATGACTGCAATGCCCCTATCCTCTTCTCTTACAGATATATTATGCGTTTTTGTTACATACAGCGGCGGGGACTTATTCATTGTCTGTGTATGATTAGATTTCCAAATAGTAACATTATTGGGCGTAATTAGTCCATTCAAATACTCCCAGAATTTTGGATAGTTTATTAGTTTTTTGCTTTACCGTTAGAACGATTGACGTTATAATTCATTTAGTATTGTTTTCTCTACAGATCTTATTTGTCTCTATCTTATACTAGTCGGGCATTGCCTATGCGCTTCTTATCATAGCTTCGCATCCTTACTCACAAGCTAGCTTAGACTTTTAATCACTAACTGTAGTCCATAATGGTTAGGTCACAGAGGCTGTGACGGTAGACTATTTGGGGTATTTGGGACGTACCGTCTTTTACAATTGCACTGTATATAGCATGTTTTGGGCTGTTGTCTATTTTATAACATCTTGGTAGTTGATTAAGCCAATGCATGCACATTTTGCTTACAACTCGATATCATTTGTACTGCAGAAATTTCATGATGGATCGATGTCTTGTGATCGTGAGAAACTAGTATTATGTTGGAAGCGTCTCAACTGAGAGTCATGAGGTCTTTATCTCTAGTGCTTATTTAAGTTAGACGAACATTTTTAATCTTTTACATAGATATGTTTATAGTATGTAACCGGGAGAGGATTCGCCTACACTCCCTTTGTTTGCTACACACCCCCTACTACTCTCTCACAGTACACCCATCCTTCCACATCTCCTCTCCCACAACACCCAAACACACTCTCTCTCTCTCCTACATCGCTGCCCTAGTGGCAAAAAAAATCTCTCTCCACCTCGCCTCACTTGATTCAAATTTGAATCACTCTTTCCTCTCTCCTCTTTCCCGGCTTTCCTCCATCTATCCTCTATTGAATCTCTCTCTCTCTCCCACGCTAATTTGCTCTGTCAATCTCTCTTATTCCTATGGATCTCCTCACCCCCGCATTTGTGTGTTCTAACAGCTACTTCTTAAAAAAATACTTCTCGCGCATATCCTTGCACCTTGACCAATTTGTCCCAAAATCACTCTCTCTCACCCGATCACTCGCAACATCAACTAAAAAAACAAAAGCGACAATGTGTAAGATTCGACAAAAAAAGATGTTATTGTCGAATTGTTAGAGGATTCTATAATAAATTATCGATTGTTAGAGGTGTCGACACAAAATTTGTTGATTCTTAGAGGATTTGAAAATAAATTGTCGATTTTTAGGGAGCGATCTACATATTGTTGATTGTCAAGAATTCGATAGAAATTGTCGAATTCTGTAAGAATTCGCAATAATTGGTTGATTCTTAGAGGTGTTCACATAATTGTCACATAATTAGTTAAAGGATTCGATAAGAAATTGTGAATTGTTGAGGATTTATTGTCGAATGGGATTAAAATGCGACAATAAGTATACTTTTGTTTTTTTTTTGTCTTTTGAGTCTGTGAATTCGCAAAAAGGCTTTCGAGTTGTTGAGCTCACTGAGACCGATACACAATGATAGTTTGAGATTGCGGAGAGAGAGAGCGAGAAGCGACAATGTTGCTCAGCGATTAAGCGAGAGGGAGAAGAGAGAGATAGAAAGATCAGTTGAGTGCCAGAGTTGAGAGCGAGAGTTTCGAGTGGAGAAGAAGTGAGTCGAGTCAGTAGTTCCCATTATCTTATGACGCTGATTATGAGAGAGTTCTGCTGTTTTTTGGATTGTTTACCGTCAAGCTGTACTAAGAGATTGTAATGAGAGAGAGAGAGTGTTATGCCCGAGATTTTCGGGCGTTTTTTTTTTTTTATATTATTATTATTATTACCTCACGCTATCCCACTACGTTCTCTCACTTAATTCCTGTATATATTCCGTTATACTCTTCATCCAGATTGCCTCCATTATTTCTTAGGTGATTTTGTCCTTAGTCCCATTTTTGTGTTGGCGGTTGAGGTGTTCGAGGTAGGGTTGGCATCTGTGTCCTTGGGAACCATAAGATAGTTTTGGTAGTGGGTTTTTATTTGTGTCTATAGATTTGGATGGGTGTTCCGTGAGCCGTTGGATTGGGCCAGAGTTTTCGGAGTTCGTCCGCAAAGATTCTTTTTCTTCGCATTCCACGTGTATTTAGACGATAGGGCGTTTATGAGTTTTGGGGAACCCCTAGAAATTTTGGCAATGACGTTTTGTGTGTTGTGTGTCATTTGGGGTGTTTCGCTCAGTGAGCCGTTGGAGTGGCGTGGATTTCCATGTCACCTCGGGAAAAAGATATTCCTTTTTGAGGGCTCGTGGCATTTGGTTCCGAAGGCGGTGAAGTGGTAGTTTCACCTTGGGAACCTTGGAATGGTTCGTAAAAGTGCTTTTTTTAGTGTTATGAGGTGGTCCGTGAGTTTCTGGGGTGTTCCGGTGTCTCCCGGCAACAGGATCACCCAGAACATTTTTTTTCAGCCCCTTGCAAGCTTCTTATTCGAATAGGATCCATCCTGTTCGAACATGATCCACCCTTTCGAACAGAATCTCCTGTTCGAATAGAGGCGCGATTTCAGCTGAGTCGGGGTTTATTATACTTCATTTATTCACTCTCTTTACTCCTTCACTCTCCCCTCACTCTATAACCCTCCCCCTCTCCTCTCATTCCTAATCCAGTCTTCCTCTGCGCTCGCGGCTTCTCCTCAGCTTTTCCGTGATCTCCTCTCATATCCGTAGCGAGTTATTTCCGATTCCCTTTCCGCCAATTTTCTCTCGATTCAGCGTGGGGCTGATTTTTATGGTTTGTGGTTGTTGTTGGGTTTGGTGGTTGGAGTGATTGTTGGGTTGAGGAGTGGTGATTATTGCCGGTATTGGTTGTTGAGCCGTGACTTAGGGTTTGCGATTATTGCGGGTATTGGGTTTGTTCGTGGGTTGCGATTGTTGGAGGATTGGGGTGTTCGGAGGTGGTGTTGTTTGGGTTTAGCACCGGTGTGGGCGATGAGGTGTGATTGATTCTTGACCGGTGGTGGCGATTTGGGGGTTTATTTAGGGTTTACAAATTGGGGTTTCGTTGATTACGGAGTTATGGTGGTTGTAGGAGTTGGGTTTGACTGTGTGGTGTTGTTTGGGTTGTTGGGTTGGCTATGGTGTTGCAGTTGGTGTTCCGTGATTCGGGTGGCCTATCCGCGAGATGTTTCCATCGGAGCTTTGGTTGTGCTGTGCTTGGATTGGATATTCCTCTGGAGCATTGCATTGGTACAGGCGAGTTTTATCTTCCTGAATAACTAGATTATTATCCTGATTTGTGAGTTATAGGAAGCATGCCTAGTATAATATTAGACCTGTGATTAGGTTAGTATTGGGTTAATTGCTTATGTCACTTATGGGTTATCCGTTAGCGTACCTTAGACGAGAGTACCTAAGGGTTTGATATATTAGTAAAATCCGCTATAATGTGAGTTTAGTTACCAGATAAAACAGTAGGTTTTGATTAGCCAGAGGAGGATATTCTCCATTGTCGTTGATGTGACGATGACTCCAGAGGTTCCTCTTAGACAGTTTTATTGAGGGTGGTTCTCGCAAACCTTTCTTCGTAAGGGTAGAGAACAAATGCATTTCTCAGTATGTTGCGGACGCCTCAGCATCGCTATGTTTATATATATTGTTTATCTATATTTACAATATATCAAGTGCGGTATTGTTGGTTAGTAATTAGGGTGCCCAGCTTGTTTCAGGGCACTAGTAACTAGGTTTGGCCTTTAGTAGAGACTTATGGTTGGCTTGTGGTTAGCCATCATTTCTCTGAGAGAGTGTAGTTCTGAGACCATAGTTCACCTTATAGTATAGCACTTTGATTAGTTTGGATTGCTGGACTTGGTTCAGGGTAGTCTTTGGGGAGACATAGCTTCAGTAAGACATGGTCTTCAATTCGGAGCTCGTCCTCTTGCCTGTGTTGTTTAATTAGTCTTTAGGACTAGTTTAGGTGTACTTTGTGTTCTCGAGGCCTGGTCCTTGAGCACTGTCGTCGTGGTTGGTGGTTATTTGAGATGCGGATTCCATGGGGAGTGTGATTCCTAGACTGTTATTGGTTGGTGGTGAGAAGACGGCTGTCTGTGGTGGTTGGTTGTGGATGCAGAACTTCTGATAGTTTGCCTTAGGATTGTTGCTTATCGTGTTGTGACACTATTGTCATCATGATTCTTAGAGCTGATAGAGCTTACCCGTAAGCCTTCTTTCCCCGGGATGAGGCTGTTAGGGTTGGTTCCCTTCCGTCATCTAGGAGGCATGGAGACAGCAGGCTCAGGTGATCCGCGGCTGAGCCAGGTGGTTATGAAGTTGTACGTCACCCGAGATGTTGAAATACGTAGAAACCTCCTGTTGAATCCGGTCCCTGTACATCCGTGTGGAGACTATGGGCATGATTAGGAGGATTGTGAGCTGTTCTGTTATTGAGAATTGTTGACTACTTGTTGGACATTGTAGGTCACCATGAATACTAGTCTGTGTTGACAGCTAGAGTACTGTCATACTGGATGGTAATCGTATTGCTTTGAGGAATCTTAGAGACTGATGTTGTTTAGGTGTCGTGATGGGTTAGTGTTGTTTCATCTTGGTTAGATGGTGCAACTGAATCACATGAAGGCATCTGTATTGGTTGGTTCCTCGCTCTCAGGTAGGCGGTTATATTATTGTGTGCTGGCTGTGTCACTGCAGTTGTGTTTTAGTCTCGAGGATTTTTGCTCACATCCATAGATAATATTTCTCGCCTTATCTTACTGCAATTGGATACTAAATAACTCTGCATCGGCTGACCCTCGAGAGGTTGAGGGATTCCTTATACCTAGTCACCCATTCGGGAGTGTGGGATGGTATGAGACAGTATTTGAGATCGGTACAGGGTTATCTCGGTGAGGTTGAAATTCCTTGGAATTAGATCATTGTTTCGGACGCTGCTCCGGTGTGAAATATCTTTAGATTGAGTAATATTCTTGTAGTTCTGGTCGAGCTTGTACAGTATCGTACCCTTGTATCCAAACTATATCGGTAAGGTAAATCTTTTTTCAGCGTCGTCAGCCAACTTTAGTCATAGGGGATAGCCCTTTGGTTGACATTGCCAAACCACTTTGCATCATCACATCATCATCATCATCATCATCATCATCAAGCAAATCATTGCATCTCTGCATACTTCCAATTCGTAGTTCTTCTGATAGAAATCCTTAATCCTTTTTGCATTATGTTTAATATAGAACCTTCGCACTTGGGATAATTATGGGATTATCTCACTCCATCATATCATCATCATAAACATATCATTGCATTGGGATAATTATGGGATTATCCTAGTTCATCATTTCCTCTACTCATATCTCAATTCCTTTATCCTAATTGATTTACTGTGTAATTAGATTCACTCCTTTCTGCATTTCCTATCCTCTCTGCATTCATTCCTCTCTTTCTGGATCTATTTAAGTTATTAGGTTACTTAGTCTGGTTGGCTATTGTGAGCTTAGACTGGTATTTGGTTGTGGGCAAGCTCGCTTAGCTTGTGATAGCTTCGGAGTTGTGCCTGGTTGGGGCTTGGAAACTCGGTTGGATTGTAGTTGGCGAGGGTTGTTTACCTCGTGTGTTATTGTTCTCTTAGGTAGATTGGTTGTGCGTAGCTCGAGAGCACGGTAGTGATTAGAGTGTAGATTAGCACTCCTCCGCACGAGGTATATTTATAGAAGATTATTAGAGTTAGTATTATATGCTTTTACCTATTATCCAATATATATTATACATATATCTGTTTATGGTAGTTATTATTATTATATCCTACTATCATAATTTATTATCCATCTCATGGTTAGTATAATTGTTTAGCTATTCTTGGGGAGTAGTGAGCTCTTTGTTTACTCACTCTCGCATCCCCTTTCAGTGGTAGGTTGTTTCAGGTTTAGTTGTTGCTGTGGTGATCATTGGGGCACTGAGCTGGAGGCTTGATCCCCAGTCATTTGCAGTTGGGCTTGCTGCGTAGAGGTTTGTAGAATCTTGTATTTAGATTCTATTATCTTAGTCTTCCGCTGTTTCTGTTTTTCTTATTGCTTGTTGTGATACTATGTGAATGACTGGGCCGAATTTCTCTTCGGCTTGGTTGTTCGTGGGGCGAATCTGTGGATTCCCCAACCTGCACATCCTCGAATCTCAGTAATTGGTCAAGATACTGATTACGGATTTTGGGGCGTGACAGAGTGAGTTGTTGAGCTCAGTGGAGAGAGCGAAGAGTTGTCGTGAGTGAGAGACTAAATGAGAGAGAGAGAGAGTGAGGAGTTGTCGAAAATGATCGCTGTAAGCGAGAGAGGGAGTTGAGTGACAGTGACTAATGCGAGTGAGTGTTGAGTTGAGGCGAGTGAGAGAGAAAGTGAGTTGAGTGGAGAGAGAGTTTTTTTTTTTTGCTCGCCACATTGGTTGCTGAGTGGGAGAGAGAGAGGTTGTGAGTTGGCATTTGGTGGGAGAGGGGAGTGTAGCGGGGAGAGGGTGTAGGCGAACCTCTCCCATGTAAACCTCTTATATTTTTAACATTTGGTAGAGGGCCATGTAAATCATTTGGATATCCAAGGGGACCAATGATTTTACTAAAAAAAATTACACCTTAAAATGTGATGCCATGGTGGAGAAGAACTCTAGTTTATCCTCATTGCATTACACTCCATCTGGGAGGGTCAATGATCCCATCCATGAATCCCTTAACTTTCCGTAGATAATTAAGTGACTAGATTTGATGAGAGTTTTTATTACATTCTCCAAAACTCTTCGTTTCTTATAGTTGATGATTGGAGATGTTGTATAGTGAATGAGTTATGTATTCTTTCATTCTACAGGTGATAGTGATCAAGGTTCTACTACAATAAGCACTACACCATCTAAGGCAGTACCTCCTGCCACTTCCATTAGGGAAGCCACAAAGAAACTGGAACGGTTTCCATCCTTCAGCTGGCACTTCATGTTTGAACCTTCTCCGTTATATGTTTTTTATTATGTTCCTTTTAGTTTTAGCCATTGTCTGATTATATAGATTCTAAAGTTACTTCTACAGCCTTAAGTTATTTTGGTATGATGATATATGAATTGTCGGTAAGAAACATGTTTATAATTTTATCTAATTTTCTGCATATTTTTAAATTTTTTTTTTTTTTTAAAATTTTTTTTATTATTATTATATGTTTTTGCACGGATTATGTAGTGGTGAAAGCAGGTTTTTACCATTGATTCTGTAGTGTGAAAATAGGTTTTGCCACTGATTCTGTAGTGGTGAAAATAGGTTTTTGCCACGGATATGTAGTGGTGAAAGTAAGTTTTTGCCACGGATTTTATAGTGGTGAAAGTAGGATTTTTCCACGGATTATGTAGTGGTGAAAATAGGCTTTTGCCACTGATATGTAGTGGTAAAAATAGGCTTTTGCCACGGATATGTATGGTGAAAATAGGCTTTTGCCACGGATTATGTAGTGGTGAAAACAGGCTTTTGCCACGAATTCTTCAATGGCAAAAAAATTTATCATTTGCCACGGTAAAAGTCGTGGCAATTAAGAAACTTTTTGCCACGGTAAAAACTATGCCAAAGCTTAGCCACCCCATCTACGGCCACGACCTTGCCACGGTAAAAGGTGGCAAAAACGTTTTTGCCACAGATTCTTCGGTGGCAAATACCCTTATTCTTGTAGTGTGACCATCCAGTGATTCTACTCATCTCAGTTTATGCATTGTGATGTGATAAAATAGTAACAAATCAGGTATTTATAATAGGGTTGTCGTTCACTTTCCGAAGGAACTAAAATTGATTTCGTATGTGTTTATATAGTGTTAAGACAATAATGCAAGATTTGAACTAGCTTAAATTGTCGATGAGAATTAAGATACTAGGGGAAGGGAATCCACCATTAATTTAACATTTATATAATATAGTTTGTGGTATACTCCGATAATTAAGATATGATGATCAAATATCTAGGGTGGCAAGGGGTCGGGTTGGGGCGGGTGAGTAATACCATCCCCATACCCGCCAAATTACCATACCCCCATCCCGCCCCATTACCATTTAACTTAAATGGGGAATACCCAAACCCGCCCCGTTTAAATTTTCCAATACCAAACCCGCCCCATCACCCATTTAACACCCGTTATCTAAGTGGGGATCCCCAAACCCGCCCCATTTATGAAATTTTACAAAAAAAAATAAAATTATCTGTACAAAAAAAAACTAAAATAAATCAGGTGCATAGTGCACACACACACAATAAAGATCATGCAATGTGCTACATTGCAGTAAGAACAACCATCATAGAGTGTGCTGCACTATAATAGTTATATTCTTATCTTATTAATCACTTGAAATGGATCAAATCAGAATTAAGGTTAAAAATGTTGAGACTAATCTTAGTAACTGTAAACGTTGAGACTTAATGGTGTTTCAAGCTTCTGGATTGTTGGAGACTTGGAGGAGTTACCTGAATCGTAGTAATCTCTATAATTTGCAAATGTTGTATACTTCTTAAAATAGATCATGATGTAGAGATTGGTTTGAAACAGATCACTGATGTAATGTTGTTCCAATCGATTGGTAATTTATCCAATCTTCGTAAACTTCCCAATGAATGATGTAGAAGTGAATTATAAAAGATCGAAGACTTAATTGTTGTTTGAATCTTCGTAACCTTGAATTTGGAGGTGAAGGTTGAAATGATTCAAATAGAAATGAAGATTGAAATGAATTTGGTAATTGGTACAGACGGATTGTTTGATTACAAAGGTTGAAATAAATTTGTAGAGGTTGTGGAGGTTGAACCTGAATGAAGTAAGAGAGGAGGAAAGAAGTGATTAAGTGAATTAGGTTACTCATATTCTCCTAACTCATAAGGGTATTCAGGACATATCATATATAATGGGTTGGGTGACGGGGCCGTTTATTTAAGGCTAAAACCAGACCCGCCCCAATAATAAATGGGTTTTTTTTTTACCAAACCCGCCCCATACCCGTTATAGTCATACCATACCCGCCTCATTAAGGGCGGGGCGGGGCGGGTAAATTGTCAGCCCTACAAATATCGTACACCCATCTTTTAAAATCTCAAGTTGTGTCAAATCCAAAAGATGATAAGTGCTTAAATGAAAATACGATAAATTAAAGCATCGCTAAATATTTCTTGTAATCGGGCAACTCCTCTATCATTGTTAATAACAAGTTGTAAATAAAAACTCAACTATTCCAATAATGGAAAGTTGGCTTATGTCAATCGAAGTAAACCAATAATCTAAAATTACAATAGAGATTTGGGATTTCGTCTTTTATGCACAAAGTAGAGTAATAACACATTAACTATTCAACTACATATTATGTTAATGGCTTTATCCCATCCCTAGGGATGAAGTTTAGTTGGACATAGTTATGGAAACAAAAAACAATAAGATATAGAAAGGATAAATAAGACATGAACTTAAAACTAAATTTGGTCTAAAGTATCATGGTCAAGACCTCTCCTTTATAGATGAAGAAGATGGTTACATGTTTAGTAAGAGATTATTTTACCTAATCAAATATAATCGAATTTTAGAATTTATTCAGAAATATGTACTCACTATAAAAATCTGAAAAAATTCTATAAAATATTTTCACATCTTGGCAACTTCTCAAAAAAGTTTCAAAATTTTTTAACGAATATAAACTGCCTGCTTGTCACATCTCCGCAGTTGCTATTTTCTGAAGATTTATCTCATGAAATATTCATTATATTCAATAAAATCTTCATAGTCATAATAAAATATCTTCAATATGTCAAATATTCTCTGATTTTCTCTTGAGATTTGTTTTCTATTGGAGATGCTCTGAGTAATAGCTTAAATAGGTGGTCTTCACCAACAGTTCCAGCTTTAGCACTCAAATTTAGCTTTTGTACACTTTTATCTAACATAACCTGACAATAATAAATCAATAATCAATCTTTTTAGCAATAAATGAAGTCTAGACCTTTAAATAAGTAGGGTAAATGGGTTTTTACATGCCTATCTTGATGGTTTCAAACTATGACTTGGAATCCATTGTAATGATATTGAATTGTACTTCTGATAAGAATTTGTGGAATGATCAATTTGGTCGACCGTATTGTGTGCTTAGGTATTGTCGATTCGTGTACAAATTGTCATTTACGCCAACTAACCAACAATTTTCAAATAACAGGTTATCGGATGCCTAGTTGATCGAATACAACAACATACAATGGGAACAAGAACCAATTTTAAATGGGCATGCATTCAAACCAAACCAAGTATATTAACTAGTCTCCCAAATATTGCAATCAAACAACCACATCCACCTGTGACCAAAATACTTCCATCTCACCTAATTTGTACAAATTATCGTTTACACCAATAACTGACAATCTTCAAAGAATAGGTTATCGAATGCATACGTGGTCAACAATACAACAACAAACAATGGGAACAATAACCAATTTTAAATGGGTAATTTAAACCAAACTAAGTATATTAATCAGGAGGTCCCATTAATCAGTCTCTCAAAAAAATTGTAATCAAATAACTGCATGCGCCTGTGACCAAAATACGTCAATCTTACCTAATTTGTTTAAATTGTCATTTATGCCAACTAACTATCAATCTTCAAATAACACGCTGTCAGATGTCTAGTTGATCGACAATACAACAATAGGCAAAAAATACACATTAGCAAACCAAGTATACTAATTAGTCTCTTAAAATATTACAATCAATAACTACATCCACCTGTGACCAAAATACGTCTATCTTACCTAATCTTACAAATTGTCGTTTATGCCAACTAACCGACAATCTTTAAAGAACAGGTTGTTGGATGCCTACGTAGTCGACAATGCAACAACAGATAATGGAAAAAAACCAATTTTAAATGGGCAGCTCACACCAAACTAAATAAATAATCAGGGGTCCATTAAACAGTCTTCCAAAATAATTGTAATCAAACAACTACATGCACCTGTGACCAAAATACGTTAATCTCACCTATTTGTTTAAATTATCGCTTATGCCAACTAACTGACAATCTTCAAATAACACGTTGTCGGATGTCTAGTTGATCGACATACAATAATAGGCAGAACATTGACAATATGCAAGCAACCAACAATTTTAAATAGACAATTTAGACTGCACTAAGTTACTCCCATAATCAGTCTCCTAAAAATATTACAATCAAATAACTACATCCATCAGTAGTTATCTCAAAAAATAACTACATCCCTTCTAAAATAGAGATTCAGACCAAACCAAATAGGTTGCCATCAATAAGTGTCCCAAAATATTTACAACAAAAATCAGTTCAGTAGTGCTTATCGCCTCCCCCCCCCCCCCACCCGAAAAAAATACCCCAAAAACAAATGTACTATGCAATCCCATTCTTGCTTACTAGATGAGGTAGTTCAATTTATAACCCTTAACGTTGTTCTTTTTGAGCAAAGCTTGAATAATATTGTTACACCAAACTACTTATGCAGCATGTCCCTTTGGAAATCACCACGAATGCCAAATCTACATGAGTAAGACAAAAAGTAGAAACCAGAGGCATTGGTGCTTGTACCTTGTAAATAATCGAATGTATTGGTTATCTGAACCAACCCACCAAAACTTAATAGTGTCCCCAGTAAGGTTTTCAAACCTTTTCCCATTGGATATTAGTTATTATTCCTAAGCCAAAATAGAGGTAAGAATGTGTATGCCTCATGATTGGTGATAAAGACCAAAACCTTCTATAAAATAGTAAACAAATATCCCATATGCCTATACTCTACATGTTGACCACCATCTGAACAAGCATGGTGTAACGAATCATACACCTTCTCACTTAGAGAACTGAAATGGGCATCCAAAGACTGAACTAAAAATAGACTTCAAAATGTTAGGTATTATTCATCAAAGACTCCACGATTTATTACCTTCTTAATTAGTTTTTGACTTTGATGCTTAATTGTTGTGTGGAACTAAAAGCAGAATTGCCATGTTCCCCTTGGACACCACGTACATCTGTAAAAACTTCACATACAATTGGAATAGGGATTTATTTATCTTCTTCATCATTGCAACATTCGCCCTCCTAACATCCTTCACCTTGTCATGAGTTTCAACCGTTAGTGTGAAATCATCTTAGTAGTCTCCTTTGGGCCCTTGTGTGGTTAGAGTAGAATTTTCGTATTGATCAAATAGTTCAATAAGATTGGATCGCCTTATTTCCAAACTTCCACTCTAAAATTATTTCTTCATTGCTTGATACCAAACCTCCTACACAACAATGAATGGCAATTAGTATGAAATGCATGGGAACACAACCAATAATGGTCATGCTATGGACAATTGTAAAAAGGCATACCTATTCATGATGAGCTGGTTATGCTACAATCACGGTATGCCATCCACAGGATTAACTATTCATTGAAGTACAACATTTGAAAACAACCTTAGGTTTGTAACTTATGAGGGTTACATTTTATAATTATGTATCGCAGTGTCGGACTTGTACTTGGTTGTCCACCTATGATTTGATGCATTAACTATGTAAAAGCATAAAAGGAGTTGAACAATGGGGTATTTTGTTCCAACATTCAGTAGGAAATTATCGACGAAGACACAGTGGTGGTAACACAAAAAGTCGATTACTGCATTAACTGACAATAAAATTTGTCGATGAAGACACAGTGCTCGATAACAAAAATGTCGACCACTGTGCCAACCAACTATCACTATGTGCTAAAATTGTCGGGCAACACATGGATCGACAAATTGGTATGCTGTTCTAAACAATAAATAGAGCATATCCATCAAACTAATATAACAGGGATAAAGGGCTTCTAATTTTCACATAAGTACAAAATTAGTTTAAATCCTTAAAACGTAAACTGTTAAATAGTTGAGAAGATGCCACGTTCCACGAAAGCTACACTGCTTCCATCCAAACCAACTTACAAAGATTTCTCTCTCAACCTCTTCACATCGTCTTCATACTTCACAGTTAATTATCAATCTATTTTGCAAATAGAGAAATTTTAAACTCCAGTAATAGGCTCTTTTTGGAATCACAGCAAGCTATTGATTGAGATAAGTGCATTGCTATCAGAGAGGAGTTCCACAAAACCTTACATTATGCAACGAATTAGAAAATGATAGATTTAAATACTCACAGGGATAGGTGGTAGGAGTTGCCTCTCTGACTGCTCCATCAACTTAGCAGAGATATCTTCTAGTACTCGCATTCTTTTGTCTGAAGATAATATCCCATAACATAAATGGAGAAATATTAACTCCTAAACAAGGTTGTAAAAACTTATAAATCTGGTTGAGTAGTAAAAAGGGTTGGGATAATACCTTCTTTGCCAACTTCAGTGACAGGCTTGTATTACAATCATCAACTCTCGCTCTATTCTTAAATCCTTTACCAACTTTGCATTTTTCTCATTCAAAGCTTGGCACTCTTTGGTATGTATATAATCATTAGTGTGTAGGTATATATATGAGTGATGTGCTCTTATACTCAAAATCTTAAACAAAGTTGTAAAGACTTGTAAATCGGGTTGACTACTAATAAAGATTGGGATAATACCTTCTTTACAGACTCCAGTGACAAGATTGCATTAAAATCATCAACTTCTGTTCTTATTCTAAAATCGTCTACCAACTTCGCATTTTGCTCACTCAAAGCTTGACACTCTTTAGTCTGCATATAATCATTAGTGTGTAGTTTATTTATGAGTGATGTGCTCTTATAATCAAATTCAAATTGGTTAGGAAAATGAAGAATGTGGTTAAACATTGCCTTCTCTTTCAACTTGTAGGTAGGCCTTCAATGATTTGATAATTGATCATGAACAACATGATTAAGTGTTTTGTCCTCTTCATTTCTCAATGTCACCATCATTGCTTATATTCAGTTGACTGTGGTTAAGAATAGAGTACATAATAAGAAGTTGGATAAAATATAATATGTTTTTTTGACCACCTCGTGTACCGACAATAAAGATTGTCAATCAATTAACTATACGACAAAATCATATGGCTGAGTTATACAATAATTGTCGATTTCAAGTCATAGATCGACAATCCAAAAACCTGCATCATAACTGTGAAATGAATAGGCTTATGTTACTTTTTTTTAAAAGGACTTTGTAACAATACTAACCTTCTCAATTAATTTCTCTGTTATCCTTGATGTTGTTTCATTCTCTTGCTGTTTCTGTTCTTTCAGCTTCTGGACTCCTTGTTCAAAGCTGATATTTGTTTCACCAATGCCATATTTTCATCCATTAGCAGGACATATTGTTCATGTTCACCAACATTAGGAGGTTCCCTACTGACTTTCATCTATAGGAGCACACAATAGCCACATGATTTAGAATAACAAGTTGTCTAAATAATGCACAAAAACATTATCTGGATGATGTATAGTTTAATGATCCTCTAGTTTTAGTGCAAGTTACGGTAGATCGTACTCACCTCCAACCATAAGTATTTGGCATTCGTCTTTGGGGTGACACGTTGATAACCCGGCATCGTCATCGACCGAAAGGTCTAGAGCTGGGGGATAAATTTTGGTCCATGAGACAGAGTATACCATTGTATGTACCAGTCTACCATTGTGTAGGTCCCTCCCTTAACCTCCTCTCTCCATCACATTTCTCACTATTCATACCTTCTACAATCCCTTTAAAAATACATCAACCCAGTCATACTTAAGTTTGTACAGTTTCGACTCTTCTCCATCCCATGTCCTTACCCCGACACTTAAACACATTTGGCTTCTTAGGGATTGTTGAGTCCACAAACTCCCGTACAACCCTATCAGGGTAGATGGGTTTTACGTGGTCTGGACTAAATGTAAACCTATTAAAGAAGGTATTCTCGTTGAAATTGTGGTCAAACCTTTTCTTTCCTATATGTGTCCCACACAACCTATTAAAGACCACACCATTTAGTTCCAAAAAACAAGGTCATGAATGAAGTAATTTAAAGTAGGGCGCATATACTAAAAATGGTAAGATTACTTAACATCCAACTTGTAGTTGTCGAATGCTTCTTTATATTTCAACACATCACGGGCACCGTCCGATCAGTAATAATGACCTCATTCCCACCTAGTACAATACCGCTACATCTAAATGTGCTACTCAGGTATGCAGGAAGCTCTGGAAAGTGTGTAAATATCCACGACTGCATGCAGTAAGAAAAAGGCGTGTAATTAAAATGAGAAATAGGATTTCTTATTTTTTAGCAGAACATATATGTGTATTTTATTTAGGTAGGGTGTACCTCAGGAGCTTCGTATAAGTAGCAAACTATTTCCGTTGGTTCGAGATGTTGCACCTAGGTGTGGAAAAAGTACGCAAGACATGCGGAGCTCCAAGACCACTTGATGTTCGTTTTATCCTTCTCGAAGAAATACATATATCGTGCAGTCACATACTCCCTTTTTAACATGGAATAGAAAGGTCCCTAGTACATATAGCATGTACGTACGCTAACAGATAAGGGGTAATATGCCTGCCATCTTCTTCTCACCAAATCAACTTGCATTTTGTAGGCTATCTTATACTTCTCCAATTCCTCGCATAGAAGTTGACCAATTTTACTATAGGCAATAAATTGCCTTAACCTCCAATCTTCATGAATCGAAAAAAGTCCTCATCTTGGTAAAGATTCTTCTTAAAAAATATAACAAGCTTTGGCAACCCCAACTACCTTCAGTTATCGAAACGTCACCATCTGCCAAGAAACCTATCACGTGTTGTACATCATCTAAAGTCAGAGTCATCTCCCCCCAGCTAAAATAGAATTGTTTGTCTTTGGCTGCCAATGCTCGCAGATGGTAGAAATTAGACCTGCGTTGTAGTGCTCATAGGAGATCTCAATGATCCTCTGAACTTGTATGCATAACAAGGTCTCGAACAATTGTTGATTCCTTATCAAGGTGCCATGTTGGAGCGTGATGGTGCACGCGGAGGCAAAGGCTCCTGTAACAAATATGAAGATATCATTTATTTTAAGCAAATATAGTAAAAAACAAGACAACCTACTAAAAAAAATGGGACAGGAGTAAACTACTTCTGAACACAACTACTTTACCTGGCCAAGGGTAATAGATCTCGCCGGTAGAATTTGAAACTCAATAGCAAACCATACTATCAGGTGGATAAGTATCGTCAATGGGAGGCGGTTTTTTTTTCTCTTTTGGGATACATCGGTTGTGGCAGATCAGCCGTTGGAGAGCTTCAATATTGCCCTCATTCATAGGGTCACCTTCAGTTTATTGGGATCCGAAAACCTCTTGTGCATATCTTGATCCCAAATTATTGTTTGGGGGGCAACAACATTCACTTTAATCCATATCCTCTAGGGCCAGAAGCGATGTCATCATTTAAGATTGCATCTGCAGTTTCCAAATCATTATACCCTTCTGTTCATCTTTCCCTATCAATGATGCCCTTCCATCTTTTAAACCTTCGTGTTGGTTGCTAAAGTTAACGAGTCCAGGATCTTGCCGCTCTGACTCGTGCTTCTTCCTAGTTGAGGCTATTGAGATAGCTTCCCTTCATTGCTTATCATGAAAATATAATGCCAAATTTCATAGGTAAGAAAGAGATGAAGCAAATGTTGTCAACATGGTACTAAAGTGTAAGAATTGAAGATTTACACCATTAATGGTATTGCCAACCATGACATGTGCGCGACAAAATTAAATATTTTACACTGGAATCTACTATTCTGAACAACATATAACATGACATATAATCTAGATAACTAGATGTTTAACATTTATAAAGGATTAACTACTTCGCCAAAACAACTGTACCAAATATTCTCTCTATTCCATAGTCATCGACAAATAACATATGGGATTCACTGCAGTAAAAATTTCAAATATGCAAAATATACTCTAGAGTTACCTCTGTAAATTCTTGGGTGGTCAGAAATGTAGGAAGCATCCCCAAACATCTTCCCCAACATCACATGCTTAAAAACACAGTTCATTGCAGATTCCCTAAAAAAGTATTTATTCAAGAAATTTTTTTTAAAAAAGGATGAGCAAATTACGCGAGAATGGCGTAAAACAAACACAAATTCAATTTTGGTATCCTCTATTTAAACAACGGATCAACTCTAACTATCCCTTTGAACAAACCACACACAAATCATGACATATCAGTTACAAGAGATCACACCATAGAAAACAAACCAAGAAAATATGGAATATATCACATTTAGGGTACTAACTTAAGAGAAACAATAAATCGTTGCATCCTAGGGTCCCCAAAACCTTAAATTCCTCCTCCAACAAAGGAAAGAGACCCAAACAAAAATAAATAAATTATCTGGGTTATATGTTTACCCTAGTGGTTCTATGGTCTGAGGCCACAAAATAACAACTTTGATGAACTGAAAACCCTAATTCCTCCTTGAACAGTCGGCTCTGATGATCTTCTTTCCCTTAAATTTCCTCTTTGAACAAGATTTACATAGATGAATGGCGTCGTTTGATTTGTAATTCC
>JACGCM010000459.1:0-37376 GCA_014058105.1 Kingdonia uniflora | reverse complement strand
CAGCGTGTATTTGCACAGTCCACACGACTTTATGTTCCTAGTGCCAGGGGGGAGCGGATATAAGCCCCTTCTAGATGTCAAGTTTATAGAGGTACTAACCTGCAGGAAGTGTTTCCCGGAGAAGCTGTGGCCACCCCTTCACTTAGGGGGCGAAGGAAGGAAGTACCCCTTCACTTAGGGGGCACAAGAAAGATTAGATAGAAGCTTGCCACTGAACTTTGAAAATTCTTCATGATCTCTGAGTGCCAACTTTGTGACTATCCTACAAAACATGAGAAAAAAAAATAGTAAACTTGCGACAGCAATATTAATCAAATTTCTAAGTTAATTGTAGTCTATGATGTTCTGATTTTTAAATACGCATATCTTTCAGCTCAGTTGAGAGAGAGCATTAAATAGTATCAATTTGGAAATGTAATTTAGAAAGAAAAGACATTCAATAAGGAAGTTTTCTAGAATTTTGCTTCTCTGCTGCACAAAACAAGTGATTAATGAACAACGGCATTTTTTATTGAGGCTATTTTTATTGTTGTTTCAAAATGTTGTAACTCTCAAATGACAAAACAGAAAATGTGATCTATAGCAATTCGGGAAGGGCCTGAATCTAAAAAATTTGTAACAAACATATTTCCTAATTGTGAAGATTGATGGTCAAAATCCGTGAAACATTCAGAACACAGCCTTCATTGAAAAATTGAGTATGTTTCATCCAATATTATATCTCCAAAGCCGCTTATCCTAAATAGTGTAATATAATTTATTTGGAAAGAAATCTATATATAATTATAAACTAATTGGCAACCTTAAAAACTAACCTTGATAGCATACCAACAAGCTAAAATAGAAGAAAATAATTTAAAGAAAAGAATTCGGCATTAAAAGAACGTTTTTACCATTGCCTCCCTGGCAACGGTGCCATTTAATAAGAGGATTTTAGGACCTCTTGAGAAATACTCACTCCAAGTACGATTGTCGAATTGTAGCAAGGATGAGTAGGATCGAATCCATAGGGAGGTTTGGGAAAACAAATACTTTTTATGCCGAATTAGGTTTTATAAGAGATAAATCTAAAAGAAAGAAATAACAAGAACAATTAGCAAGAGAATACCTACGACTAGAATTTGGCCCAACCAAAGCAATAATAGTAATTATGTAGATTTACTAAGCAGATTATTCATGTCAAAAATCCCAGGTAAGGCATCTTCGATGTAAATGTCAATCCTAAATCTATTGTTAGGCATCTAAGGTTTGGTCAAATTAGGTTTTACTTAATTCGATGTGTAGGAGGAATTCTTCAAACAATGGTTAAGCTTGGTCGAATTTCTCCTACGAGTTCTCGTCGTGTTTGCCCTAAAATCAAGTTTAATGGTTATAACACTAGATTTTGGCTAAATAGTCTAAATTCACTTACTAGCTATGGTTAAGCCTCGAAGTAGAATATAGCTATTTTAGAAAATTGCAAAAGGGAACTAATCGTAGAACTATAACATAACTATTGTTACTCGGGTAAGGGCTTCCTTCTAGCAATAACTAGAAGAAATTAGCATTTTATCATTCCAAGATCATTGCATGAACTAATTAACTATTTACAAAAAGAAATTAAAAGAGAGAGTAGACAATTAAATAAAACTAAGTTTTTATTTCTTCTAAACTTCCCCAATATGAAATGCCCCATTATAATGGGGGGACGGTTCCTTTTATATGAGAAGGAACCCAAATTTAAAACTATACATTAAATTGTAAAGAATATTTTCATAATATATTTTCTATTTTACAACCAATCACCTAAGATTCTTGTATATAATTCCCTTAGTGATGTAAGAGATCTTTCTTCATGGAAACTCTTGCATATATATTAAATATAAAATATCATTAAGGATCTTCGATGCAATATATTATTTGATCTTATTCTCCAAGAATAATTAGGTATATATTTCATCAATCTTGAGACCAAATATATTGTGTCTTTGACTTTTTGTGTTATAAACTGCTGAAGACATTTTTACTTGACTTTAAGAGTTTGGTCTCAAATATCCATCTCCAATAGCTGCCATCAAACCAACCAACATAAGTACCAAAAATATACCATGACTCATTTCCTGTGAACTTATCCTTACTTTGTTGTCACAAAGATATTCAAATAAAAAAATCCTTAAACTTGTTATTTTCCCAAGTATATCAAAGAATATTTTAAGCTTATTCGAAAATAGAGGTATTTTCTCAAGATTAGAAATAAATTCAAGTATTTTTCTTTAGCTATATTTGAGTATAGAGCGAAAATAGTTTTATCGTCTAATACGCTGTCAAGAATAATTTACTCAATATTTTTGGTAGTCTATTTCTTACTGAAATAAATTCAACGATCATTTCGACAAGTGCCTTAGTCAATTCATCTATCTATAATTTTTCTTTTCTTTTCTTTTCTTTTCTTTTAAGCCTTTTCTTTTGAGTATATTGTTTCTTAGTGAAGCCTTCGTAACAAGGAGTTTTCGGTCGACAATCCCTGCCAGTTGGCTAAGGTTGTCGGGGTGTGGTACCCCATCATGACCTAGACTCAGGATTCTCATAAGTAATATTTTATTGTACTCCTTTCACATAGTTCATGGCTAAACTCGTGATTGGTGATAATTATTCTTCTTTCAGTTCTTAATCTTGCAAGTAGCCTTGTGGCGTAAAAGTTTTTAGAACACATTTGGTTTTTTTATCCCACAAGTATCACCTTATTATCTCTCTTTCTGAGTCCATACCACCATCGCTTGAGCCTAATGGGGTACCATGACCATAAATGATTTTGAGGATTTGTATGGAGTTAACTCTTATTGCTTTCTGCTGATGAATGTTTAATTATTTTGAGAACTCGAATGATCCCGAATCATAAAATGGTACAATCATTAGCACTAGAAAATATGCTTCAAATTTGTCATGTCCCTAAGCCAATGAATATCTACGTTAATGGTCAAGATGAGTTCCTTGAGATAAGCTGTGATTTTAGGCACACAAATTTTAAATATTATTAAATTCAATTGTTCCCTATCCTCACATCCAAAAATATATTATATATATTTTTTTCTATTACAAGAAAACATCTTTTTGAAAAATTATAATTTTGATGATGCCTCACTGACTTGCTTTGCCATAACCACTTATCACATTTTTTGGAATATCAACGATAATATCTTTCCTGGAAAATCGAGTTTCGAATCTAGTACATTTTCGGGGAAAAATACTTGTATACCAATCTTATTATTTACTGCAACACGTTGTAATCATATAATTGTATTGAAAGTTTTAAAGGAAAATATGTTCCCTGGGTATGTGTTTTCTTTATCTTGGAGAAAATGGTTTTTCTTTATTTGTCTAAAATTTTTAACTTGGAATCATAAAATAATAGGCAAAGTTCTTAAAAAAATTCTTTTTCATGGAGAATTAGTTTGGAACTATTTCTGGTTTTTACAGAATATATCTGCCCGATTAGGGGCTAATATTGAGGATCACCATTCAGGTGTTCTTTGGTTTTGAAAGTGAATTTGAAACCAGGATAGTACATCACCTTTTCAACTTTGTACCCTTCCAGTCATATTGGAAATTGAAAGTCTAGGGGCACATTCGTCTGGCTTAAGATGGTAAACTTAGCGCTTCTTGAGAGCCAACCCATGACACATTCAGGTGAGAAATTCTAGCTTTCATCCCCCATTTTTTTATTCTCTCAAACATTGAGGGCAATGTTTCATTTAAGTTTGGGGGAAGAAAACCATATCTTTAAATATTTTTTGAAGAAAAGTGAAATAATGACACTTTGAAAATTTATGATATATTTTTGACGAATTTCTAGACACTTAAACTGATTTTACCTTAACATAAATATTATGAAAATGCCTAAATTTTAAAATTATACCAAGTATACACTAGAATATTTTGGACTATCTTAAGCTAGATGTACTATCTATTTATTAGTGGCTAATTCAAGTAAAGTTGGCATATTCTAAAAATGTGCACTTCACTATAGTTTTGCAATTAATACCTTCAATAGATTTTTGCTTAGTATAAGAGAAATTTAGCATTTATGTTAGGAATAGTTTGCTACAATGGAGGCAACTGCCTAAGAATATGTTCATTCCTATGAAAAAAAAAACCAAATATGTTCTAAAAACTCACGCTGCAAGGCTACTCGCATGATTAAGAACTGAAAGAGAAAAAATTATCACCAATCATGCGTTTAACCATGAACTATGTGAATGGAGCACAATAAAATTTTAATTGTGTGAATTCTGAGTCTAGGTCATGATGTGGTACCATACCCCGGCAACCTTAGCCAACTGGCAGGGATTGTCAACTGAAAACTCCTAGTTATAGAGGCTTTACTAAGAAACAATGTACTCAAAAGAAAAGGCTTGCAAAGGAAAAGAAAAGAAAAATTTTACGAAGATAAATTGACTAAGGGACTTGTCAAACTAACTGCTGAATTTATTCCAGTAAGAACTAGACTACCAAAAAAAATTAAGTAAATTATTCTTGACAACGTATCAGGCAATAAAACTATTTTTACTATATACTCAAATATAGCAAAAGAAAAATATTTAAATCTCTTTCTAATCTTGAGGTAGTACCTCTATTTTTGGATAAGCTTAAAATATTATTTGGTATACTTGGGAGAATAACAAGTTTAAGGATTTTTTCATTGGTATATTTTTGTCTCAACTATGTAAGGATAAGTTCATAGGAAATGAGTCATGTGTATTCTAGAATTATTTAAATTTTTATAATTAACTTTTGTAGGTATAACTACTGTAAACCCTCACGAGACAACACTCATTCACGCGGCTAAACCTAGAGGTTTAACGACTTGTTGCATATACTAAATGCAATAGCGCTCCCTGCGAAAGTGGCTATTATCATATTGTACTTGGGAAAAGTAAAAATCAAGTTTGGGGGTATTTGAGGAGTGCATAATTATGACATTTTTAATATACCTGAACATGTATTTTAGTCGTCCATTATGGTTAATTTTGGGTACTTATGTACGTTTGTTTGATTACAACTATTGGAGATGGATATTTGAAACCAAGCTCTTAAAGTAAACTAAAAGTGTCTCCAGCAGTTCATAGCACAAAAAGTTAAAGACACAATATATTTTGTTTCAAGATTGAAGAAATATATACACAAATATTCTTGGAGAATAATATAAAAGAATATATTGCATCCAAGATCCTTGAAGATATTTTATATTAAAGATATATGCAAGAGTTTTCATGAAGAAAGTTCTCTACCTCACTTAAGGAAATTGTGAGGGCATATTTTTAATCCTCATACTGAGTCTGATATTTGAACTCACATAGCTCGAGTAAACACACTGATAACCAACCAAGAACTAAAAGCAAGGAGATCGTAGTACAGACTTCCTTACCTACAGTTCAAAGATATCAAAGTATCCTAGGACTTCGCACTACAGAAGATACTCCTCCACATATCAACAGGTCGTATGTATGCAAACATCAGAATAGATCGTATCTTCCCAATGGTCTGAAGTTAAAGCTAAAGAATATTAATAGATCTATTATAGATTAAAAAATATGAAGACGTTACAGAAGACCATTATGAAGACTCATCAAAACCTGATATTATAACGTCCCTCTTCAATGTAACCAGCGGTCATATTATAAGACCTATAAAAAGAAACCTGGAGATCAAGATCCAGGATGGCTATTATTACCTAGAGAGAGCTCTGAGAGAAAGTCATCCCTACAAAAATCTCAGAAACATGATCTCTTTCTCTCTTTGTAATGGCTAGCATATATATAAAAACACCATTCTTTCAGAAACCCTCAGGAGATGTCGTGGCTTTTAACCCATTCAAGGATTTTCCATGCTAAATCACGTGTCAATTACTTTTAGTTATCAACCACTATTCTATATTTCAAAGGCGTAAAGCACTGTTTTTGGTCTCTACAAAAATAGGCTATTACATTTCGCACCGTCTGTGGGAAACGAAGCATACACTCAGCATTCCCAAATCTAGTTTTTACCGCATTCACTATTGAAAGATAGAAAATCAAGAAAAATCACACCGCGACCTGCTTGACGCGGCTGAAGGAGTCACAGATTTGCGAGCAACTATGCAAGCAGAAGCTGAACGACGAATAGAGCTAGAGAAATAGCTCTCCAGCATGCAGGAAACAATCAGAGTGCTTTAAGCTCAAATAATAGCAAATCCACGACAGCAATACGCTCTGCCTGCAGCCTCGAGGAGATCAGTCCATGATCGCCTGGGACATCGAGGCTAAAATATTGCACTTCCTCATATTCTGCAAGAGCTAGTCCTACCTCGGAGTTACATCAATCCACAATTACCCGTTGGAGCGGTAATAGATCTATAACAATAGGAGGTGTAAAATAGGGAAAAACCTTGAGTTTCAGTCTATGACCCTATGGGAGAAGCAGCAGGAGAGCATAATTCTGCGGGAAGACCAACAACAAAATGAGCTATCACGTCTCGCCTACATCTCACTCCAGAGCAGGTGGACCGGCGCATCAAAGAGCTATTAGGCGCTCAAATACACACTACAAAAAATAGCTATCCTAAACTACAGAAGAGCCCACTCGCTCAAGAGTTGCTAGATGAGGAAGTGCCCACCAGTTTTCATACTCCGAAGATCCAGAAATACAAGGGGGGATATCCTGTGGAACACGTCCAAGAATTTAAAGATTCTTTGGGACTGTACTCGACATCTAACCACATCCTCTGCCGCCTCTTTCCAACCAGTTTGAAAGGAGAACCTCTACGATGGTTCCACACACTCAACGAAGGATCTATCTTCACTTTCGAACAACTTTGCGAACTGTTTGTCAAAAACTATTCGCACAATAAAGACAAAGACGAGAGTCTTTACTCTTTGTTCAGCCTTAAGCAGGTGCTGGATGAAAAATTAAAAACATTTACCAAGAAATTTTTTTGACTTGCCTTGAAAATTGACAACCTCGACAGAAAATCACAATCTCTGTCTTCACCAATGCTTTAATCGCGGATGGACGAGTCAAAGAGCACCTGGTCCACAACAAACCATTGATGTTAGAGGACATGATAGAGAAGGTCAACAACTTTATCGACCTTGAACAACTGTCAACTGAGAGGTCAAGACCTCAACGTACCTCCCTACCAACAAAAGGCCATCCCGACGAACGAACCCATAACAACATTAAAGACTATAGAGGTGATAAGAAGCGATTAAAATCCAATTACAATCAAGGATGCCAAGGGCAAAAGAAACCAATTCCGTGTATGCCACAGTTAACAACTACTCTTGCAAACTTGCACCTGCTAATACAAAAGGATGAATGTTTCAGAACTGCAAATACTCTTACACCCATACCAGGAAAGCCATACTGCATTCACCACCAGATTAAACATCATGACATGGAGTGATGTTTTGCATTAATATTTTTTCTTCAAAATATATTTGCACAAGATCGAATACTGGAATATATTGTTGACATCGAAAGTTATAAGGATGACAACTACAAGACTGACGCCAAGATCGTCCAAGTTGATGAAAGAAATGAAGAAAAACACCTGTATTTCATCGAAACTCAGACAATCAACAACTCCAGCAAGTCCAAGCGTAGGCGCGTCGGACATTGCCATTATCTGACAATGGTAGAAAAAGAAGCTCATTTGTTGCTAGAATCCAGCAATCGGTGAGCTGGGAATTCTTTCGAGGACTGTGACGTCTATCACGTCGACTTTCAGCACCAAGATACACTTGTAATCATGTTAAAGATGAAGAACATAGTTCTACATACGATGATGGTAGATACCGGCAGAAGCATCGAACTAATTTTCCAGAGTACGATCGACCAAATGGGCTTAGCAGACAAGGTCGAACCAAGTGACATCAATTATCTCTAGATTCAATGGCTCTATGGAAGAATGTGTAGGGAAAATCATACTTCCTATCACAACTAAGCCAGTCACATTGGACATAGTTTTCTACGCAATCAAAGCCAAATCCCGTTACCTGGGAATCATGGGATGACCATGGTTACCTAACATGAATGCTATTCCCTCCACATATCATCAGACATTACAGTTCGATTGGAATGGAGGGATCTACGACAGAGGAAGCCAAAAATTTGCTCGAGTTTGTGATAATACTGTTTCCGTTGAAACTAAGCAGGCTGCAACAACTCCTGCATAGCAATTACAACAGCCAATTCAAGCAGAACCCCAGTTGCCAGACGTCAAACCAACAGAGTACATTGAGATTAGTGGCATGAACAGGGGAACTCATATTGGAACTCTCTTAAGAACGGAGGAGCACTCGTACCTCATACAACTCCTCACAGAGAACAGTGACGTCTTTACATGGACGTTTCATGAAATGCCAGGGATCGATCCAGCTATAGCATGGCACAAGCTAGGGTTGAAAGATAATACAGAACCGGTCAAACAAAAGCAACGGACTCTAGCGCCAAGACTGCAATACGAAGTAAATAAAGGTATCGACAAATTGATTAAAGTCGGTTTCATTCGCAGAGCTATTTACCCAGAATGGATATTAAACATTGTCGCAGTCCCAAAAAAGAATGGTAAAATCAGAGTCTGTGTTGATTTCACAGATCTCAACAAGCATACGCCGAAAGATAGCTTTCCACTTCCAATCATCAATCACCTGCTCAACTCTACAGCAGGGCACAAACTCCTTTCAATGATGGACATAGCATTTGGATATAATCAGATACCACTTCTTCCTGAAGATCAAGACAAGACTGCATTCATCACCGAATAAGGTTTATATTGATATAAAGTCATGCCTTTCGGCCTGAAAAATGTTGGAGCTACCTATCAAAGATTGATGATACAAATGTTCAAGAACCATCTCGGTAAAACAATTGAGGTCTACATTGATGATATTCTCTACAAAAGTCTTAAGAAAGAGAACCATCTCACTGATTTGCAAGCAACTTTCAAGATTTTGCGATCTTACATGATGCGTCTGAATCCCGATAAATGCCAGTTCGGAGTGTAATCCAAATTTTTTTTAGGCCATCTAATCAGCAGAAGAGGGATTGAAGTTGACCCATCACGTATACGAGCTCTCTTGGCTATGCCATCACGAAAGACAAAGAAAGACGTTCAGAAGCTAGCCGAGAAGATTGCAGCACTAAACAGATTCGTATCCAAATCTTCAGATAGATGTTGACCTTTATTCGATCTGTTAAAATAGGGTACATCACGAGGAAAATCAAAGAAAGATCCAGAGATCGAATGGACAGACAAGTGTGAAGCGGCTTTCCTCAAGCTCAAGAGTTATTTGAGCAAACCACCAGTTATGAGAACGCCACCAGATGGCGAAAAGCTCACAGTATACCTAGCTATTATAGATACATCTCTCAGCTCCATCTACATCCAAATCAAAGAATAGACTGAGAAACTAGTCTATTTTATCAGCAAGACTCTGACTCCCGCTGAAACAAGATACACCAAGATTAAAAAGCTTCTTCTAGCTCTTGTCTATACATCACAAAAGTTGAAGCAGTATTTCCAAACTCATACAATTTGTGTCTTGACACACTATCCACTTTGCGAAATCTTGTCCAAGCGCGGAAAATCTCGATGCATTCAACAATGGTCCGTAACACTCGGGGAGCATGATATTCATTTTGAACCACGCCATTCCGAAAAGGGTCAAGCTGTAGCAGATTTCTTAGTAGATTTTCCAATAGAAGATCCTGATTGGGAAGAAAAATTTATTGATCAGAAAGATGAGCCACTCATAGATCAATCCGAAGGTAAATCAGATTGGATAACAAAGAAAGGTTAGCGACTTATGACTAGCGGATCCATCGGTCCTTCTGGTTCAGAGATTGAAATCATTCTTATTACTCCCAACAATGATCGGCTCGATAAATCCGCTCACCTCAGTTTTGAAGTGACCAATAACGAAGCAGAATATGAGGCCTTGATTCATGGCTTGGACATGGAAATCACACTGGGAGTAACAAAGCTCTCTGTCTACATAGATTTATTATTAATAGTCAACCATTACACAGGCATCTATCAAAATAATAGGAGAATGGTCGACTATGCTGCTGCAGTGGTCGAACGAATGAATAAATTCCAGACAATTTCTTTGGAGCATTTTCCAAGGGGAGAAAATAAACATTCAGATGCACTCGCTTACCTAGCTGGTGTCCTCAGATTAAAAGCTCGTTACTTAAAGATTGACGTCATTTTTAACCCTAGTATCAATACCATTGAATCCAGCGCCATTAATACTGGGAGCAACAAAGAAATTGAAGATGATTGGAGAAAGCCTTTTATTACTTATATCGAACCTCACAATAAATTCGACGGGCCACTTCCTGAGGATCTTACAGAGCGGTGGAGATTAATTGACAACGCTCGAAGATACACTGTTCAGGATAACCTCCTATACAAAATTTCGATCACTGGCCCCTACCTCCTTTGTCTATCTGACAAAGAATCACAACAATTCTTTCACGATCTACACGAAGGCACGTGCGGATTCCATGCAGTAGGACAATCTCTTACAAATAGAGCTTTACCTCAAGGAATGTTTTGGCCTAAGATGAAAGCATAGGCAATCGAATATGCCCGTAAGTGTGACGCTTGTCAGCGGCACGGACCTAAAATTCGAGTGCCAGCACTTGAACTATACTCGAGCCAAGTCACTTGGCCATTGAGACGATGGGCTCTCGATCCCGTAAGAGAGTTTCCTACAGCACCAGGGAAGCGATAATATTTACGATCGCTACAGAAAACTTCACTAAATGGGTAGAAGCAGTTTTGTTGTGTCGGACCCAAGAAGACGAAGTCATCAGATTTATCTGGGAGAATATTATTATCCGATTCGGTAGACCACATCTCATCCGAATTGATAATGGACCACAGTTCGTTGGTTACAAGATCATCGCATTCCTCAATGAACACAACATCATTTATTCCCCATCTAACCCTTATTACCCACAAGGAAACGGACAGGCTGAGATTACTAATCAAACTATTGTGGATGGAATCAAGAAATGTTTAGACGACAAAAAGGGGAATTGGGTGAACGAGTTACCACACATACTTTGGGCCTACCGAACAACTTATAGAATAGCAATAGGCTATACTCCATTCTTACTGTCCTACGTAACTGAAGCCATCATTGCCACTCAATACCATCACCCAATACGAGATTACGAGATGACCGATGAAGAAAACAAATTCCAGATCCTATGTAATCTGAATTTGATCGAGGAAATACGTGACAGAGCCATTGTTACTCTGGGAAGATATCATCTTACTTTATCCCGGTCATATAACAAACGTGTCCTGCACAGAGAATTTAAAGTTGATAGACACGTAATATTTACGTGTACAACTCCTAAATTTATACCTACCTAGTCATTTATTAAATAAAAGTAACACTAATAGTGCTTTTGTTTATATTTATAGAAATCGGTCAAATAATAAACAAGTCGTACAATTTTCCAGTTTTTAAGAAAGAACCAGGGTGATGCACTCTAACAATAATTCTCATTTGAAGTTGTCAACCAAAGTCTCATGCATGGAAGCCCATTGAAAAGAATTAGATATATATATTATTCTCATGAGTTGTAATGGATGATTTTAGGCATTGTTTAGAGGATTTTATATTAATGGAGATTTTTAGTAGCCCTTCCTATACTCTATAAATAGGAGGGGAATCCTACCCATGAGGGATCATCTTGGAGAGTGTAAATTAGAGTTCATAGTAATAAAACTTATTCTTTCTCTTGATCTTGCCTTTTAATTTTATCGCAGTAATAGTAGTATGACAATGATCAAAGGTTAGAGTAACTAATCTTCTTAGCCAAGGCTAGAGGAAGCTCTACCCAATGTAGCCTTAGTGTAGATTGTGTATCTTAGTTACCGTAATTACCTTCTCTTTATCCTGAAATTTTACATATTCGAATTCCTTCGTCCTATGCTTGACCATAGCTAGAATTAGGAGGAATAATGAATCTATGTAACTATCTTGTTAGACCATAACAAGATAGGTTAGGAATATAGAGAAAAGAATATAATCAATACTTATCAGCCGGACCATAGTTGAGTAAGTTGGTTTATGGGTAGTTCCCAATTACTAAATCTCTTATATTTTTTGGTGTATTGCATATGCCCGACCAAAGATATGTGATACGGGAACTCGTTATTTACTTTAATTATTTATGTCATCCAAAAGTTTTAAAGGGTGGAGTGGAATCGATGCCTTGGTTTCAGCTCCAATTTATCTTGTAATTTGTTTCGTTCTTCTTTTTATTTCAAAACCTTCACAAGCTAGTTGTAATTGGATAAAACTAGTAGCTCGAAGTATAATTTGTTCCACAAGTCTCTTGGGATACGACCCCACTTACTCTTGTACTTAACAGTACACCATGCGCTTGTGGGTCTTTTAAGACGTCGGTTTATAATCGATCATGTTTTTGGCGTCGTTGCTGGGGACTTGCAAAGTTGCATTTTATATTTAAGTTTTTTTATTTTAAGCCAATTTTTCTTTCTTATCTTTATTTTCTTTTTCTTTTTTATTTTCTTTTTTTGGATTCGAAAACAATGTGATTGAGTGATTGGCTCAAACTCTCTTGGCACTACAGTAGCTGTGAAGTCTGTCCCTGAATATTTTACCATTTTTGATCATCTATACTTCATAGTTGGGAAACACATTTGCAATTAATGTTTTAGATAATTCAAAATTCTTTCCGAATTGCTATAGATCATATTTTTCTGTTTAGTCGTTTGTGAGTTACAGCCTTTTGAAAAAATAATAAAAACCAGTCTCTCTAAAGGACGCCATGTTCATTAATCACTTGTTTTGAGCAGTCGAGATGCAAAATTCTAGAAAACTTCCTTCTTAAATATCTTTCATTTCTTAATTATCTTTCCAAATTGATATTATTTAATGTTCTCTCTCAACCGAGCTGAAAGATATACGCATTTGAAAATCAAGACATCATAGACTACAATAAACTTTGAAATTGAATTAATATTGTTATCGCAAGTTCACAAATACTTTTTCTCCTGTTTTGCAGGATAGTCACAAAGTTTAAAACGAGATGGACAATACGCAAAGCTAAAAGCATCATCAAATCCATCCTTCTTGCGCCTCCTCTGTGAAGGGGCACTTCTTTTTTTTGCCCCCTAGGTGAAGGGGTGGCCACAGCTACACCGAAAACACTTCCCGTAGGTTGGTACTTGTTAAAAGTTGACATCAAGAAGGGATACAAATCCCATAGGTTGTATTTAATATTCTTTTTCCTTCTAACATTAGTACAGGTAAAAACTGTTAGAGACTTGCGGGATTTCATCAACCAAAAAGCTCTCCAACAAGTAGGACCACTCATTAGGGATACAAAAAAATTCGTGTTGCACGAAAATTGAACGTCTCGGACCTCAACATAACTATTAATAAGAAAGAGTAGCAAGATTCCTGTGGGATTTCATCACCCAACAGATAAGTATACCGGACCGGGGTACAAACAAGGGTTCGCGGGATACGGCCCCAGCCTAGAGCCGCAAAATACTGGTTGTAGGATTGCAACGTCACCGTTCTAAGTGCTGACGTACGATAGGGCGTCTCGCTTGGGCGTGAGGACTAATCATCTACTTTAAGCTGGTACTAGCATAGTGCCGCAGTTGAGTATAGGATCCAAAACCTTTTGCCATCGTACCAATTTTGAACATAGAAGAATATAGGGAAGACCTAATTATTACTTCTAAAACATCTTGATATGCTAGAGTTTAAGTTTGATTGGTTGTTTATTGCATTGGGTGTTGCTTTTATTTTAAAATGTCATACATATAAGAATATTAGAATCCTTACAGCTCGCAATTCAACATCCCGCAACAACCTTAAAGTCATTTTCAATCATGGGATCACCAAAATTCTCAATACGTGGAACCTTTCCAATCTTATTCATATATGGAAGCCTATCAGTTCGCCCAGTCATCCAATCAGTTCCCACCCGATCTACCCAAACCTTCTTTAGACGATACCCTTGCTCTCTTCATGCTACAATCAGAACAATTTCAGCAACAAATGATACAATTCCAATAACAGACATTGGTAAATCAAACTTCTACGACCTAATCTATCTCTATATTAGAGACTCAGATAACTCAATTATCAACTACGTAGAGTGAAATTGAGCATGAAAAGCTTCTAAGCAATGAAGATGAACAATCCGAAGTTAAATCCCCTTGTGATTTAGATATTGATGAATTCAAGCATAATCAAGGAATGTTTTCCTCGTAGGGCGAATGGATACCATATTGTAAGACAGATTTAGATGATGAATATTTTAAGGTCGACGATCCTATGTCACAAGAAGATCTTGAAGAAGCCCTCCAAATTGAACCATCGATATCACCATCCATCATTTCATTTGTTAACCCAATAAATTATTTTGAGGAAACTATGGCCGAGACTGAATATTTTTCTCTCTCCTCTAATGATTTTTCTGACAATGATGATGACGAGATAAAATATGAATATATGGAATCACCATCTCATTATACGATAATTTGCGAGGAATTTGTAGATGATGATATTTGTACCAAAGTTAAGATATTAGAAGTTATCAAACCTGTTGCAGATATTATCAACTTGTCATTTCCTTCTCAGTCTCCTTATGAGTTACCTCAGCCTTTCCTTGAGCCGCGTCCACCTGACATAAATTATAATGTTGAATGCTTGTAGGTGAACGACCCTTCTTTATAGGATATACCACTATTATTGGGGACTGATTCTGTTTTGGTTACTCATTCACGAACCACACCTATACCTATGCCTACATCTCAATTTCATGAGCCAAATAAGGGTACCATGACCATAAATGATTTTGAGGACTTGTACGGAGATAATTCTTGTTATATTTCTGTTAATGAATGTTTAAATTATTTTGAGGACTTGAATGATCCTAAGATTTGTGAAATGGTACAATCATTAGCATCTGAAAATATGTTTCAACTTGGCCATGTCCCTAAGCCAATAAATATCCACGTTAATGGTCAGGATGAGTCCCTTGAGATAAGTTATGATTTTAGGCACATAAATTTTAAATGTTTGTTAGAGTCAATTATTCCCTGATCCCCACATCCACAAATATGTTATATAGTTTTTCTTCTACTAAAAGAAAACATCTTTTTGAAAAATTATAATTTTGGGGATGCCTCAGGAACTTGCTTTGTCAGAATCACCTATCATATTTTTTGGAATATTAACGATAACATGGGGGTTTTGAAAATTTTCAAAGAAAATATCTTTCCAGAAAAATCGAGTTTTGAATCTAGTACATTTTTGGGGATGAATACTTCTATACCAATCTTCTTATTTACTGCAACATGTAGTAATCATATAATTGTATTGAAAATTCTAAAGGAAAATATGTTCCCTGGGTATATATTTTCTTTATCTTAGAGAAAATGGTTTTTCTTGATTTGTCTAAGATTTTCAATTTAGAATCATCAAATGATAGGCAAAGTTTTTAGAAAAAATCTTTTCTATAGAGAATTAGTTTTAAACTCTCTCTAGTTTTTACAGAGTATATCTGCTCAATTAAGGGCTAATATATTAAGGATCACCAGTCATGTATTATCTGGTTTTTGAAAGAGAATTTGCCTCATGGATAGTACATCACCTTTTCAACTTCGTACCCTTCCAGTGGGGGTACATTCGTCGAGCTGAAGACTGCAAACTTAGCGCTTCTTGGCAGACAACCCATGACACATTCAGGTAAGAAATTCTAATTTTTATTCGTTTATTTTTTTATGCTCTCAAAGATTGATGGCAATGTTTTATTTAAGTATGGGTGTAGGAAAACCTTTTTCTTTAAATACTTTTTGAAGATAAGTAAAATAATGGCACTTTGACAATTTATGTTATATTTTTGACGAATTTCTAAACAATTAAACTGATTTTACCTTGACATAAATATTATGGAAAAACCTAAATTTTGAAATTGTACCAAGTATACACTAGAATATTTTTGAATATCTTAACATAGATTTAATATCTTTTTATTACCGACTAATTTAAGTTAGCTTAGCATATTTCAAAAACGTGCACTTCTCTGTAGTTTTGCAATTAATACCTTCAATAGATTTTTGCTCAGTAGAAGAGAAATTTAGCATTTATGTTAGGAATAGTTTGCTACAAGGGAGACAACTGCCTAAGAATAAGGTCATTCCAATGAATAATTAATAAGCCAAATGTGCTCTAAAAAACTTTCACGCTGCAAGAATACTCGCATGATTAAGAGCTAAAAGAGGAAAAAATATTACCAATCTCAAGTTTGACTATGAACTGTGTGAAAGGAGCACAAGAAAATGTTACTTATGAGAATCCTGAGTCTAGGTCATGATGGGGCACCACACCCTGACAACCTTAGCTAACCAGCGGGGATTATCGACTGAAAATTCCTTGTAACGGAGGCTTCACTAAGATATAATGTGCTCAATAAGAAAAGGCTTGTAAAAGAAAAAAAAAGTAAAATTCTAGGAAGACGAATTGAATAAGGCAAATGTCGAACTGACCATTGAATTTATTCTACTAAGAACTAGACTACCAAAAACTGAGTAAATTATTTTAGACAACGTATTAAGCGATAAAACTATTTTCATTATACACTCTAATATAGCTAAAGCAAAATACTTAAATCTCTTTCTAATCTTGAGGTAGTACCTCTAGTTTCAAAAAAGCTTAAAATATTGTTTGATATATTTAGGGGAATAGCAAGTTTAAGGATTTTTTCATTGGTATATTTTTGTCACAACTAAGTAAGGTTAAGTTCACAGGGAATGAGTCATGTGTAGTCTAGAATTGTTTAAAATGCTATTATTAACTTTTGTGGGTATAGTCACTGCAAACCCTCACGAAACAGCACTCGTCTACCAGGTTAAACCTGGGGGTTTAACGACTTGTTGCATACGCTAAATGCAACCGCGTGACATGCAATTTTTTTTTCTTTTTTACTTTTGCTCGTGGACTAGCAAAATATAAGTTTAGGGGTATTTGATAGACACGTAATATTTACGTGTACAACTCCTAAATTTATTTCTACCTACTCATTTATTAAATAAATGACATACTAATAGTACTTTACAGAAATTAGTCACATGAAAAACAAGTCGTACAATTTTCTAGCTTTTAATGAAAAACAAGGGTGATGCACTCCAACAATGATTCTCATTTGAAGTTGTCAACCAAAGGCCCATGCTTGGAAGCCCATTGAAGATAATTAGATATATATATTATTCTCATGAGATGTAATGTATGATTTTAGGCATTGTTTAGGGGATTTTATATTAATGGTGATTTTTAGTAACCCTTCCTATATTTTATAAATAGGAGGGGTATCCTACCCACGAGGGATCATCTTGGAGAGTGTAAATCAAAGTTCATAGTAATAAAACTTATTCTTTATCTTGTTCTTGTCTTGTAATTTTATCGTAGTAATAGTAGTATGGCAATAATAAAAGGGATGAGTAGCTAATCTTCTTAGCCAAGGCTAGAGGAAGCTCCACCCAATATAACCTTAGTGTAGATTGTGTAGCTTAGTTAGAGTAATTACCTTATCTTTATCCCGAAATTTTGTATATTTGTATTCCTTCGTCCTATGCTTGACCATAACTAGGATTAGGAGGAATAATAAATCTATGTAACCATCTTGTTTGACCATAACAAGATAGGTTAGGAACATGGAGAAGAGAACATAATCCATACTTATCAACCGAACCATGGTCGAGTATGTTGGTTTATGGGTAGTTCCCAATTACTAAATCTCTTATATTTTTTTGTGTATTGCATATGCCCGACCATGGATATGTGATATGGGAACTCATAATTTACTTTAATTATTTATGCCATCTAAGGGTTTTAAAGGGTGGAGTAGAATCGATGCCTTGGTTTCCACTCCAATTTATCTTGTAATTTGTTTCGTTCCTTTTTTATTTCAAAACCTATACAAACTCGTTGTAATTAGATAAAACTAGTAACTTGAAGTATAATTCGCACCACAAGTCTCTTGGGATACGACCATGCTTACCCTTGTACTTAACGGTACACCGTGCGCTTACGGGTCTTTTAAGACGTCAGTTTATAATTGATTAAAAGTTAAAGACCTCGCTCTCTGTGAATTCCCATCGCATCGCAAGGCACCTAATGCTGGGAAGCTGGCAGAGAATTATGAAGGTCCTTTTATCCTAATTGGAATGAGTGGTTTACGATCCTATGATCTCAGTACGCATGATGGAATACCTATTCTGAATCCATGGAATACCCATCTACTGAAGCTGTATCGGAGTTAAAGATACTATAATATCCAATATTATACAATAAAGTACTTTTTCAGCTTCATTTTGCAAGTCTACTCAATTCAAGCATTCCTGCTATTTCCAAGTTTTCCTTTCCGAGGGTCGCTTATTGAGATAATCAATTCGATCTGGCAGAGATGCACCATACAACTATTCAATATTCAAGATATCTCAGTACGGTCGCTTATTGATACGCTCAATTTGACCTTTAACTGAGACCTATATCATAGTTGTTCAAATAAATTCGCTCTTATAAGGTCGCTTATTGAGACAATCAATTCGATCTGCCAGGGATGCGCCATATAGCTATTCAATATTCAAGATGTCTCTATACGGTCGCTTATTGATATGCTCAATTCGACCTGTGATTGAGACCTACATCCTAGTTGTTCAAATAAATTTACTCTCATAAGGTCATTTATTGAGACAATCAATTCAATCTGTCAGAGATACGCCATATAGCAATTCAATATTCAAAGGTGCCTCAGTACGGTCGCCTATTGATATGCTCAATTCGACCTATGAATGAAACCTACAGCATCTATTTTCAAATATACTCGCTCTCCAAAGGTCGTTTATCAATTCAATCAATTCGATCTGGCAGAGATGCATTATTCAGTTATTCAAACATTTTTTATAACTCTATTTACGGTTGCTTATTGACTTGCTCAAATTCAACCTATGTACAAGAGGATACAACACCGCTACAACCATATCTCTTCATTGTCGTTTATTGGTTCACCCAATTCGACCATACAAAGTGGTTACAGAACAAAAACATTTTCTACTAAACTTTTGACATTTTTTCTACAACAAAAACATATTTACACTCTGTCTCACTTCAACATAAACAATGAAACTACCATTTACGCTTCGGGCGTACAACATTCAAACTTTCCCCAGGCCCAGATGAAAGTAAGGTAGGAAAAGGTATAGCCGCATCAACTACAGAAGAAGATGCATTCAACAATTTCATAACTCTCGGCATCAGATTATCTATATAAGATAACCGCGCTAGCTACAAATCATAATACATGCAGTATTCAGTTGAAGCAGCCAAGATCGAATCACGCTGTGTTCAAAATTTCTCTACATCAGCATACAACATAGCTAGAGTGCACAGTATAACATCTTTCGCGGTTATCAACATAGCTTCACAACGCTCGGTCTTCACTTTCTTTAGTTCGTCTTCAAGATCCTTACATTGATCTGCCAAAGATTTTTTCTCCTGCAGTAACGAATCTCTATATTGCTTCGTTATCTGCACACTACGCTCCTGCTTCAGACGTTGTAACTTCTTATCTACCTTCTTCGAATACTGGATCTCATCGTTTGCTGCATCCACCAACCTCTGCGATTCTTTATACTTAACATGGAGCTCCTCATAAACTTCATTACCTCGCATACACTCTAGTATCAAAGCTTGTTTATCCTGGACAAGATCGACAACCCGTGAATTATACTTATTGGTGGTTTCATTAATCTATCGATCTCTCTTGGAACATACTTCCTCGTGAGTTTTTGCGCGATCATTTTTTCTCTGTCATGAATCTCGAGCCTCACGCAAATCCCAGTTCAGTTTTTTCAGACGCTCTGGCATATGATGAATTTCAGCATCTTGCTTCTTCAAAAGATCAGTATTATTTGTTACCACAGACTGATGGTACAAATGATCGTTTTCTTACTTTTCAATTGTAGTAAATAGATCCAGTACTTGTTGATTCGCAGCCATGGATCTCTAACTTTTTCTTCTTCAGAGATTCTTTCCAAAGTTCTGCTTCATTATTAGTAGTCAATATCTCTGCATCCAACATTTAGCCAACTTTGCAGCTCCAACATCTCAGATTCCAGCTTTGAATTCAACAAAGTCATATTTTCAACCGCCAACGAACATTGCCGCAACTTTGCAAACAATTCCTTATTTGATGCAGATAAGACAACCCATTTGTCCTGTTCATTATCTTCGATCTAGATGAGCAGATTTCGAACGATAATACATCTATCAAAAGATATTCATTCAAATGAGACATGTGATTCAACAACATTTAATACGACATCAAGCTATAAACGAATAAGCTACATTATGCACAGCACAATCATATGCCGATGTTCAGTTGGCTTATGGTCGAACCCTACTACTACTCGCATCTACTTACAAAGGTTCATTGAAGATTTCGACCACTTGAGGACGGGTCTTATGCCGTGTGTGAGGTAACAGATCTTCAACCTCCTCCTCCTTAGACTCTTCAGCTCGCGGTTTCGTGGTTGAAGCTCCTCCACCCTCATTACCTTTTGCAAACCACATATTTTCAACCTTATCATTCTCTGCATCAACATATTTACCACAACTCACGATTAAGGATCTAAATTCATTTTCCACTCTCTCGAGCTCTCCCCATAAAACACTATAACATCGGCAATCTGACGTTCGTGGTCTGTTTTGCTGGCACGTTTTCCCCGCTTGGGAGTAAGATGCTTCTTCAACCGCGATTGAGACATTTGAAAAAGTTTCTACGTATCTAGTAAACGCGCTTCTAACAATGTCACTCTTTTATCCGAACTCTGCAACAGCTTATTATACTCTACCTTTTCCATCTCCAGACATGTATTATGATCCTTGCATAACTCCAATTCATCACGAGCATGCCTCAGGCTGTTTTCTAATTGTGCCTGGACCCTTTTATCTTCTTTCTTTATATTGAAGAAAAGAATCCTCATTGCTTTTTGCCCCTACAAAAGTCAAGCTCATCAGGCAATGGACCTACACCACCCCATATGATGGATACTCCAGCCCGAGCTGAGCATCTTTGCGCCTCTATACTATAGCGATTACATGCTTCTTCTGCAAAAAAAATCACCCGAGCTGGTTCCGGCACTATGCCTCTCTTAGTAAACAGTTCTAAATAGGCTTCCTTCAAGCCTCGCTCACTATCAACTTCGGCCTCAAAATAGAGCGTCAAAGACAATAATAACCTTTGGCACTCTAACTTATCACTCTCACCTACGAACCATTTATTCTTAAGGGATTTTTGGAGCAAAGCGGACCTATCGCTTTCATTTCATAAAACCTCATCCCTCTCAAATTTTATCTTTCCGTATCTACATTGAAGCTCGAATAACTCCTTAAAGGTGTTATAAGAATTTGACTTATGAAGACATCTCTCATATTCAAGTTTATTATGCACCTGTTGAATATGATTGATGGAATCACTTGCTCGACACAAGGCCTTCTCCATCTCGCACACTTTTCCCCTCAAACGAACTACCTCCTACATACAAATTATACATTCACCATCAAAACAACATATATCAGCAACAACCGCAAAAAATTCAAATCTCAGCAAAACAAGTTTTATCACTAGTACAAAGGATAAAATTCGAACAAGTCTCAAAACTATGTTACAACTACAGAATTAAGAATTAGCTCTTACTACTTCCTTGGTCGTATCATCAGCCACTGGAGGAGCCAGGCTCTGCTCAGCCACTAGAGAGGCATTATGCCCAGGGAAGATGATCTCGCAATACTTCCCTACAAGAGTAAGATCGACATCCTTTCTGCTCAAACCTCAGAAGTAAAAGGCTTGAATCAGCTTATTTCGGGAAGCCACCACAATGTCAACAACCTTCTTTGCCTCATCTTTAACCTCTTTCTTTGTAGCGGCAGCTTCCTTCTCAAACTAATCCTTCTGTAGAGCCTTCTCTTTCTTGAACTTCTCCCTCTGCAGAACCTTTCCCTTTTGCAACTGCTCACAGAGCGCAGTTTGCTCTTTCAACTGATCAGCTAAAGATGATTTCTCAGCCTCATAGTTGGCACGATCCGCATCAGCTACCTTCAACACCTCCGCGGCCGACTTCCAAGCAACAGAAGGCTGCACCACAAATACAACAAAGCAGTATTACAAGATCGGATCACTACTTAAAATGATTTAATCAGATAACATCATGCATACCTATGATATACTAGATCGGATTTGAGTATCCAGGCGGATGGGATCACGTTTAGCCAAATCCAGCGCCTCCTGCTCCACCGCTTTGAGGTTGACTCCCTTTAGAGAAGCTCAGATATCTTTCTCAGACTCTTGTTTCTCCTTCTTCAAAGGAGGAGCCATATTTACATCAGCATCCACCCCCTCATTCCCCACCTACAGTGTCTGCACATGAGCTATTTGTTTAGAAGGCGGCACTGTCCTTTTTACTCTAGGTCGCCGAACTAAGGAACTTGAAGTACCCGCAACACAGGCAGGATTCTTTAAAGTGTCATCATAAGCAGAACCAGAAGTAGCCATAGCTTGATTCTGATGAGCTCGCTGTACTTTTTCAACTATAGAATTCAACCTCTTTTCTCTACGAATGCCTAGTGCTCCAAGAACTTTGGTCAGTTCGGTTCCTTCTCGAATAGCGATGTCAAGCAGACTTGACGTATCAGCGGTACCTTTGGGATTAGGCTCTGCCTAATTAAACAACAAACTATGTTAGCAACTCGCAATAAGTTTAAAGATGAACTACAGGCAGAATGAAGATACTTACTCTCGTTAAAATTCATATATATCAGCTCGAGCGCCGGTTCCCCAGGCACTTGCATACAATCACCCCTTACCAGCACAAGATGGCCGCACCAGGGTCTCCCAACAGATTCAAAATCAAAGAATTTCAGCCTCGCCGAATTACTAAACAAGTATCCGCTCTTTTGATCTTTCACATAATTAAACTTATAGTATTTCAAGACATCTTCTGCTATGAACTGTCTCGCAATGCCACTATCCCTTCATCTCTTGTTAAGGGCTTCACAGACCTTCATCATTTCAAAGACATTACAATTAATTGGTCAGGGCAGCTCTTTAGAGCATTCATGACACCCTTTTGGAAAAAAGTGAGGGGAATGCTCAACCCATATGCAACCTGGTTCAGATAGCAAAGGAATCCGTCCTCTACGACCTCTACACCAGTCCCATTGTAATAAGAGATATCTATATCATCTCCTATACCCATAGTTCCCTTCAACTTATCCAGCGAAGGTACCTGATAATGATCTATCTTACCATCTGGTCTTATCAGAGTCCTAAACCACAACTCCGCATTCATCACATAATTCCCCCAATATCCATCTAAACTTCTTTTATACTACAAAAATTTCATCGCTATGTCTACATTCTCAGGATAAATACAAAATTGCCCAGTTTCAATCCCCGCTTGCAATCCCACATCCCTCGAAGAAGGAACAGCCGGTATAACAACAGTTACAGTGCCAATTACCTCCAATTCATCCATAGTCCTACCAGACGATAATGATTCCTCACTATTATAAGATACAACAAATTTACTATTGGGTTTTGGATTTTTTGAGCGCATCTACCTCATACAGGAAAAATCTATTCAGAGTTTTTTAAATCAAACGGGCCTCCTCTCTCAGCCGTATCCAACACTTTATTAATCTACCCAGAAGTCCAAACATGCAACTACCAGTTCCAAGAAACTAATACAACAGAAAAAATGGTGGAAACAGAGTCACTAACCAGTACTAGAAGAACTGCAATCGTCATTTCCAGTCACTACCTTCACGTCAAACAGCAAAGTGCCAGTTTTTCCAGGAAGACCACAGTAAAACGGTGGACTAGGATTGAAGTTTGAAGACTTTCTCTCTCTAAAAATACTTTCTTCTCTCTCTGTAAATGAATATGGCTTGTGGGTGGGAGAAAGAAAAGAGTTTATATTGACCCTCAGTTTCTGAAACGACGGCTCATTGGGACACGTGTTAGCATTATCCCTCTTTACATGCGCATCTTTTTATTTGCCCTCATGATTATCTTTGGAGTAACGTGTTCGGTTATCACGTCTGTATCTCTTCTCCATCATTATTAAATTCAAGGACTCACTGCCCTAGAAGATTTGTACAGATCTTACAGCGCGTTCACTCCTGAACAGCAACAATCATTTGCAACTACACGATCCTGCTGCACAATTTTAGGCATGATTTCCAATTCAAAAACCTAAGTATAGCTATTACAGCTGTCACTTACCTTAATTTTGGTCTGACAGAAGTAGAAAATATGCAACAAATCCTGCTTCAGTTATATTTCAGTCAAAAATTATCAAAGATACAGAAAGAGTTGATAAGACGACCTCAACAAAAACAAATCATTATGATCAATAACTCGACCTTATAGCACGGATAGTTCTCTTCAACACACGGAATGATTTCCTCACCAGCAGCCCTTTAGCAAGTTTATCCAGCATGATTTATCGAACTAATGCCTCACATAACTCTACATCTAGTAGAAGTTCACAAATCACTCCACATCAGAGGCCGCAGCCAAGTTTCCGCCTATGATAACAAGTGTTCAAGTTAACTATGATGATACTCTCACAACAATGAAGCAATTACATAGCACAATCTACGCAGTTCAACTAAGTAATATTTTAATCTACATATTTAGAGCCTATGTCATTTTTTGACTAATTCAATAACAGTTCATTCAAGCAGTTTCAAACACTTACAAGACAAGATAAGAAAGTTCGAATTTATTATTCAAGAAAATTAATTTACAAGGACGAATACTTTAACCAGTTCGAAAATCAAGATTACATATTCTACACACAAGTTTTTCATTACATAGAATAGCCTACGTTATAGATGACAGTGCAACACTTGAGAAGAAACAAAGGCGGGCTCAGCAGAAGAACTCAAAGCCCAAAAAAAACGAACTGGAGTGAGGTAGAGGACAAAGTTAATCCCACCACTCCTCCATAACCCCAACCTCCACTGCCGACGAAGGAGCTCCTCCACCATTACAATGCCCAATCTTTAGCGGGGTATCAGCAGTACTTAACAGAGGATACCCCAGCTTTCTCATCCTCCGCCGCCACCGCATCCTCTGGAAGCATCCAAAGATAAGATCGATGGTGAGCGGCAAACAAAACCACATAATGGAATTGCCATATTTGATGATAATCATCCTCTGTCTCCTCTACTTCTTCCCTCGATATCCCATAGAAATTTAGAGAAATAGAGATTGGAGTCGGCAGAGAAAGACTTTGGGTCCCAAAATAACGAGTTTGCAGACTTACCATTTTGGTCTGAACTCCAGCTTCATATGCTTGGCGCCAAGTTATCACCATCACTACTACTTATACTAATCAGAACTACTGACAAAGTTAACCAGGGTGAACAGTGATATCGATTATTCACCATGCTTTATACTTGCAGCGTTTAATGTATGCCAACACTTCAATAAGGTATTCATCACAAGTGCACATCTCAAGTAGAATTTTTGGAGACCCAACAGTCAAAACTATTATTCTTCCATGATAAATTGAAGCCATCAATGCAGCATTCAATTCAAATGAAATGACTTCTCAACCAACACCACTCGCAACACACGTTTCTCCTACTATTGGCTGAGAGGGGCGGTTGTGAGGGCTTATTTCTAATCCTCATACTGAGTCTGATATTCAAACTCACATAGCTCGAGTAAACACACTGATAGCCAACCTAGGAATAAATGCATGGAGATCGTAGTACAAACTTCCTTACCAACAGTTTAAGGATATCAAAGCATCCTATGACTTTGTGCAACAGAAGATACTTCTCCACTTATCAATAGGTCGTATGCATGCGAATATCACAAGAGATCGTATCTTCCTAACGGTCTGAAGTTGCAGCTAAAGAATATTAATAGATCCGTTATAGATTAACAAATATCAAGACGTTACAGAAGACCATTATGACGACTCATCAAACCTGATAATGTAACGTCCCTCATCAATGTAACCAACGGTCATATTATAAGACCTATAAAAAGAAACCTGGAGATCAAGATCCAGGACGGCTATTATTTCCTAGAGAGAACTTTGTGAGAAAGTCATCCCAACCAAAAACTCAGAAACATGATATCTTTTTCTCTTTGTAATAGCTAGCATATATATAAAAGTACTATTCATTAAGAACCCTCAGGAGAGGTAGTGGTTTTTAACCCATTCAAAGGTTTTCCATGCTAAATCACGTGTCAATTGCTTTCAGTTATAAACTACTATTCTATATTTCATAGGCGTAAAGCACTGTTTTCGGTCTCTGCGAAAATAGGCTATTACAGGAATTATATACAAGAATATTAGGTGATTGGTTATAAAATTTGAAGATATTATGTGAAAATATTCTTTACAATTTAATGTATAGTTTTTAAATTTGGGTTCCCTCTCATATAAAAGGAACCCTCCCCCAATTTTTATAATTTAATTGCCTTTTTATTCTCTTTTAGTTTAATTTTGTTAATGTCTTCATTAGTTGTTAATGCAATAAAATCTGAGATGAGCAGTTAATCTCCTAGCTAAGGCTAAGATGTTGCCTCTTCTTTGATGTGCAATAGTTGGTATTTATTTGGTTCTAATTAGTTTTCTCTTAGTACTTTATGATTGATAAGTTAGTACATCATATCGAAGGCTTGACCATAGCTTTGATTTGGTGTACGATAACTTTTGATACAAATAAGTGCTACTAATAGTAGACTTGATTTAGAGATCTTAATAAGTGGAAATACCAGAGAAGTCACTCAAGCCTAGCCATGGTTGAGTTGATTATTCTCTAAGACACTCTTCATCATCACTTAAAAGCATAACCACTAAATGCTTGACCACAGATTTAGTGGTTTATTTTATAATATTATATGTGTTTTTACACGAACATATGATAGGTGGAGATATTAAGATCTAGTTGTACATGGATTAGTGCTTTGAAAGGTATAGGCCAAGTCTGAACCTTAGCTCTTTCTCATTAAGTTTTATAATTAGTTTTTATTTTTTTTTCTTTGATTTATCTCTTATAAAACCGTAATTTGGCCTAGAAAGTATTTGATTTCCCAAACCTCCTTGTAGATTCGATCCTACTCATCCATACTACAATTCGACAACCGTACTTTGAGCGGGTATTTGCTAGAGGCCCTAAAAACTACTTATCAATAACCTAATTGTGAAATTACACTCAAAACAAAACTTAACTAAAACTAAAACTTAATTCTCTTCAAATCACCAGCTAAAAACCAATAAAATATAGTATCCCCTTTTACAGAACATAATAAGGATTTCAATTAGCAATCCAAATTCTAATTCAAATAGAAATCTACTAAACTAAGGAAAAGCCTCATCTTTAACTTGTGTTGGTTAAAGAAGCAAGTCCATAAATTCTACTTAACATATCTAGCAATGAAGAGGCTTGAATCAAATAAACATAAATATAAATAACCCATGACATGTGAGAAACGATCATAAGAGATGATTAACATCAGACACAAGCAAAACCAGTCAAGTGTTATATTAATTTGATAAGAATTAAGGCCAATATGGTCACTCTAGTCACGTCCCCCGTGTCCTTAGCCAGCCTCTTTGTGGGACCCACTTTATTTTAGTAGTTTCTAAATTATCTTATCCATTTTTGTTTTTATTCCTATTATCTTGGGTAATGTTTTAGAAAGATGGCGATTCTTCTTAAATAAAGGAATTCTAGGGGAGAGGCTAAACTTGGTACCAGAGTGATATTCGTTCCACATGGATTTTTGTTACTTTGCAAAATTGAAAATGGTAGGAAATATGAAGAAAATGGGGTCATGCCAACTAATTCAAGGAGATCGATTACCTAACTAATAGACACGTAATATTTAAATTTGTAACTCCTAAATCTATAACTAACTTGTCATTAATTAAATTTGATACTAATAGTATTTTTGTTTGTATTTACAAAAATCAATAGCATGAAAAAAAAAATTCATACGTTTTTTGTAGTTTTCAATAAAGAAGAATGTCTTGTACACTCCAGTATTTTATTCCCGTATCAATGATTAACCAAAAGTCCAATCAGTACAAAAAAAATGATTTTTAGGGACCAATTATTACAGACTGAGTAAATTTTATCACTAATAATAAGATATTTGGGACGAATTTGAATCAGTCTCTTATATTTTTGTTTATGGGACAGAAAGAATCACTCTGTCCTTAATAGGATAAGATTAGGGACTGATGGACTTAGTCGTCCCAAATTGTATAACTTTAGGGACTGTTGGATTTGACCCACATCAAAACCAAGACAGTTTCTTAAATCCGCATAGATGACTTTCACAAACAAAGCCCTGACATTCTTTACTCCTTTCCAAAACCCTACATATTAAGCATGATTTCATCTCCCTACAACTCAAATGCCATGAATTTAGCCCATGAATCGTAAGTTCTTCTCATTCAATCATGGTTTCTTTAGAGTAGAAAGGTTTCACTTGTTATCATTTGTAATTGACAATTGAGGCTCTCATCAAAGGGAATCATTTTCAATCGATTTCCTCATAACTCATTACGAATTAATGAGAATGAGACAAAGTTGCATGGGTTAAAGCCCCATGGTTTTAATGAAGGTAAGGTATTTGATGGAATGCCTGTGGTAAGTAGTGTAGTAGAGAAAGAGGGGAATCCAAAGTTTAAAGTGTTGGTGGATGTTGTTAAGCCTATTGGGTTGATAATGGGTGTAATTTTTTGTGGGTTTTGTGGTTGAGTGTCAAAAAAATTTAGCAATGGAAGGTGGAGCTGCTGTTAATGTGGGTATTAATGGGTTGATTGAGAAGAGTAGTTTGCCGTTGAAATAGGCTTGGCCAAATATTTTGCAAGTTCTTAGTATTTTAAGAGGGCAAGGTTTTGTTCTAGCTGCTTTGTTGAGGTTGTCTATATTTTTTCCTGGTGACGTGATTCAATTCTGGACAACCATTCTTATCGGAACAACTATGGTTAATATTGGAGCAACTATATTAGTCACTGAAGAAAAAATAGAATGTGCAATGGGATTCGAAGGTTGTATTATGCGTCATTTTTTTGTACATAATGACATAACTTTTCATGTATTCATAAGCAAATGCAATGGGGTGTACTCAAATATCCAACATTATATAGAATTAGAACCATAAGTTACGTGTATGTGTGATACACTAACCTCTATCTTTTTAGACGTTACTCCATACTCCTGTATTGTCGTCATTGGCACGTCTAGCATGTAATGGTTCAAATTGTTAACTAAAAATTAACAAGATGTTCTATCTAACCAGAAACATATACTATAGTGTGAGTAGTCATTAGTTTTATAGAATTTCAAGAAATCTTGTCTAGTTTAGTATGTAACATTGTGAAACATAAGTTAATTGTGTCCACTCAACATTCTATTGACAGGAATTACATAGTTTGGAGGACTAGAAGGTTTGCTACAGTCTCATTTTGCAAATGCTCAACCTTCACTGTAAAACACTGCCGAAGCAGCTATACAATCATTTGTTGACCAACTATAAGTGCTCCTTGTTTCATATTTGGACGCTCGCTTACACGGTCATACCTAGAGACATTCCTAATACATGTCTTAACTCTGTACAGACTAAAATTAGTGTTTAAGCTTTTAATTCTATATTTGTTTGTCAGTCCTTATACACCATTCCTGGAGGATATCATCACGTAGAGTAAGGATGCTACCCTACTTCACTTATCTCCATAGTTCATAACTTGTAAGAAAATTTCCAATCACTAGTAATTCTTAATAGTATACGTACTAGCAATGGAGGATCGAATAACTGTTATTTAGGCGTCTGCCCCTCTTTAATGTTATTTTCACTATTAATCTTAATGTAAATAACATCCCATGACATATTTGTGTACTATATCTTTTTTTAGTACTGTGAGAAAGCTGAATTCCATTTCATGTTCTTTCGAACCTTGACGCTCTGCGTGCTGCTGGTGACACAATTAAGGTACCTAAAGTACTACCATATTTTCATATCTCTGGGACTGAAATTTGTAAATAAGCTTCTTAACTATCTCTCTTGATCAGGGTTATAGATGTCTGGGGATGTCCATTACTTAAAATGCTATTGCAATTGCATAAGTTACGAGGGTCTGATACTGTAGAAGAAACTAAAGGTCTAGGATCTCATTTTTTTAGCTTGCTTTTCAACTACAAGGAAATCTGAACAACTTTACCTTGGGATACCACCTCTATAAGTCCTTCATAGGCAATTTTTATTGCAATTCATTTTCTTTCCTTAAATACAATAGGATAAAAATTTTGACGTATTATTTGTTCAATCATGGAGTCAATTTGTAAATTTATTAGCATTTTAGGCTTTAACTGAGCTTAATGACGCAAGTTCTTTGAAATCAACAACAACAAAAGTCAGAACCTTAGCTCAACTATCTTTATTTTAAAGACATCTGTTTATTATTTTATATATTTTTAACTCCCAAAGCACTTAAGATTGTTATTCTTTTTCTTGGTCATGATACACAGGTAGATTGGGTACATAATGGAAAAAAGTGGTGGATAGGAAACAATACTTTTGCTAATATTTTGGTAGTTTTTGATCATAATACAACTACAAACCAGATAAATGGGTAACTTGAATATTAGTTATATTTTGTTTATCAACTTGTGTTCACACTCACAGCATCTAAGAATATGAATTTATGGGCAAACTTTATTAATGAGGAATCTTGACCATAGTTAACTTCTGTTTTTGTTGTTGCAATGCTTTCATTAATGATTTACTAAGTATTTTTCTAGTGGATTTTTGAATTTTTGACCCAATATATTAGTATTTTAGAGTTAAAATTAGCTTAGCCAACATATGACATTTGTAAACTAACATGATATAGTTGTTTCTCCTACTCTCTTATCTGTTGCACATAGGTCCTATTAAAATCTTCTAAATATTCATTTATGATATAATTTATATCAAGCTATGCTGATTAAAATTATGAAGAACTTCTTTTTGACATATCTATCTTTGTTTCGTAGATTGGCACTGATATTATTTTCGGACAAAATGTTAGTTACAGAAGTCTTCTAGTCCTTTTAGGTATGGTTCATTATGGATCATTCTTTGCGTATATGAGTATTTTACTGTTCACTATACTATGTGTCGAGTAGCATTTGGTGGTATAGTATTGCAACTTCTATATATTTGATTTGCTTCCACACATGACTCTGATATAGATGTGATGTCACTAAATTTCATATATTTCAATTTTGTAATGTTTACTTAATTGATCTACAATTATTTTTGAATATTGTGGTTAACATTGTAACAGTTGGACATTTTTGCTGCTTAAGGTAATTTCTTAACAACTATGGTTGTAATTGAAGCAAGTGTTAATTAAATGTAGACATGTTGCTTGAGTGTCGATAGTTCCATTTTGAGTGTGTAAGATATGGATCATTAGTTTGAATGCTACAGTTACATTTAGTAATTGTACAATGATTTTCAATGTTTTACGTAGATTGATGAGACCTTATTTATTTTGTAGAATTGGTGTTTGTTAAAGCTTGTAAATAAATGTTTGAAATTAATAATTTTGATATGAACGTGAAATATTATGAAATTCTGTTGTGATGCAATATATTATTGTTTTCTTTATTTTAAATTAACTATGGTTGATGAATATTTTGCATAGTCCAACATGAGACATTATTCAAATTGTAAGAAAATGTTGTATTTATCCTTTAGAGACCATCAAATCTGTAGGGACTTGACCTTCGAGCTGTGATAAACTAGAATTGAGTCAATACCAGACTCAAGCATACACGTGATATATACCATCAACAATAACACCTTGACCACTACCAATGAAGAACGTGGCTCAAGTACTACATATAAATTAGAATAAGTCAATGACACATGTCTCCCATGAACTAGTAGTTACATGCCTAACTTCTACTTGCCCCTATTTCTAGGAGAACGTGTTTATATACGATAAAAAACTGAGAGTAAGTTTTATAAAAAGGATGAGTTAGGAGAAAAGGACCAGGTTTTTCAAGATGAAGAGATCATAACTTGTAATCAAATCTATCTGCCTCAAGCAATATAGTTATAGTTACTAAATCCTCAAGTTGAGGTTATGGTTTTTACATATTCAAAGGTTTCTACGCTAATCACCTGTATCATTTCTGTATAGGTTATGCTAATTTTTGCTACAAGTATATTTGGTTTAAGAACTATTTCAAACTATTTCAAGCTACTACAAAATTAGGCACTTACATTTGTCATCGTCAGTAGGAAAGAAGACATTTCTACGAAATCCTAAGGCATATAATTACTCAGCAATTAATTCCAATCATGGTTACTTCCAAGCAACCAGCCACAAGAGCCCAACATGATATTTCAATCAAACCAAATCAGCATGCAGAATTACGAAAACCTCCACACCGTAATAGGGATATAGAATGAGATCGAGCAACAATTGTTACTTGACCGCGAGCTCCGTGACCAAGAACTAGAAAGTGAGCGTCAGGCTCGTCAAACAGAATTCAAACGACATGAAGAATGGATGGCAACGATGCAGAATGCCTTGCAAGATAATCAATGACTTCCCCTTCGAAGGGAACATGATTAAATACCAGTGAACTTCAGAGTTTTAGCGCGAGATAGATTAGGACCACGAGGAGCTACTAGCAAAGGAGCTTTGGACATCAACATAATAATCTACACGTACTAGAAGCTTTTATTCATATGGGACGGGAAGATCAGTCCGACGTCAGTAGAGGGCGTCGGCCCTCTAAACGTCAAGAAGGGAAGCTGCGACCCCAATCTAGAATACCAGCTCATGAACGTTTGAGAAAAGATAGTGGTACTCATAACTCCTAACCTGCACACCAAGTCGATAAAGTACCACGCTAGTGCATTACACAGGAGCACATGAATCAGTGAATTAAGGAGTTAATCGAGGCTTAAGCACTCGACAATAAGGATGATTTGACCAAATTACAAGGTAGTCCGATCGTCAAAGATTTGCTAACATGGAACTACCGGCAGGTTTCCGTACTTTGAAGATATATAAATACAAAGGCCCGAATCCAAAAGAACACATTCAACAATTTCGTGACTCACTGGGATTATATTCAAACTGAACCACATTCTGTGTCGTCTATTTTTCATAAGCCTACAGGGAGAACCGCTATGGTGTTTTCATTCTCTACCTGAAAATTTAATCCTTACATTCGACCAACTATAGAAGATTTTGGTCAAAACGTATGCTCATATTAATCCTAAACAATCTCAAGGAGAGAAACTCAAAGTCTTTGCAAAGAAATTTCTGGAATTCACCCGAAGGTTGATAATCCAGATCATAAAATAACCATTTTGCATTTAACAATGCACTATGGATCGATTGCAAAGCGAAGGAGCATCACTTCTTGAATAAACCCTTGACCGTGGAAGACATAATTACCAAGGTCAATGGGTATGTCGACCTGGAAAGGATGATGACCGAAAGGCATAAATCTTCTAAAAATGTCCTAACTTGAAAAGGTCAAAGCATAGATCGCAATAGTAAACCGAAGAATGGTAAGGGTAATAAAAAACAGGCTAAAGCAAATACAGGCAAATCTTAAACTGGTAATTTACTACCCAAGCTGGTCCTTCCCAAGATGAATGTCCAAAACTCAGCAATCTTCCCATATTTGAGAAAGACAAGTACTATTGGGTATCTCAGCTGCTAGAGCCAATTGAAGCAAAGCCATAATACATGTATCACAGGGTAACACATCATACAACTAACAATTGCTATGCTTTACAGAGATTGCTAGAGTACATTTTCAAAGATGGGAGAATGGACGAGTACATTATCAACCTAGATGGATACAAGAATGGAAGCTATAAGACACAAAATGAAGTCGTTCAGATCCAAAGAAAAGCTGCGGAAAATATTTCTGCTACATGTACCACAACAATATGATCGAGATCCACCAGATCAACAACTTTGCCAAATTCAAAAGGAGGAGATTAACAGAATTTTGAGACCTCACATTTCAGGATAAAAAAGCTAAACTTCTTCTTGAATCAAGCAATTGACGAACTAGGATTTCATTTGAGGATTATGATATTAATCAAGTCAAGTTTCCACATCATGACGCTCTGGTTATTATGCTTAAGATGAAGAAATTTAACATACATACCATGATAATCGATACCAGCAGAGGTATTGAAATCCTTTTTTAGAGTACAATTGAACAAATGGGATTAGCATATAAAGCTATACCAAGCAACATTGATATATCAGTTTCAATGGATCTAAAGAAGAACACGTAGGAAAGATCATCCTGCCCATTACAATTGAACCCACCACTAGCGATGTTGTTTTTTACATCATCAATGCCAAATCCCGATACCTGGGGATCATGAGCCAGTGTTGGATACACAATATGGAAGCAATCGCAACCACATTCCATCAAGTACTTCATTTCAAATATAACGGCGGCATCTATGAAATCTGAAACAGTCTAAAGCTTTCATGAGCTTGTAAAATACCGTCTCTACCATACTAGACACATCTGACAGATTTGTTGTATAGCAATTATAAAATGTTGGTTATACCGATGATCAGCTTTCAATAAAAGAACCTGCAGAGTACATTGACATTGATGGCCTAGTAGAGGTACTTATATTAGTACCCAGTTGGTCTCACAAGAGAAGGTCATCTTCGTACATTTTTTAAATGTGAATCGAGGTGTCTTCGCATGGACTTTCCAAGAAATGCCAGGGGTCAACCCAGCCAAAGTGAATCACAAATTGAGCATCAAAAATAAAGCCACGGCAGTTAGACATAAATAGAGAAGGCTCTCACCTCGTCTTAAAGGCTAAGTCAATTATAAAATTGATAAATTGATCAATGTGGGATTCATGCGAGAAGTAAAATTCATGGATTGGATCTCCAACATTGTCTTAGTTCCAAAGATGATCTAGGAGGATCTGACAAAGAAATGAAGGTTTTTAAGTTTCTATTTGAACAAAATGTTTATATTTGAATACATCCTGCCTGATGGGTTTTATTCAAACAAAATTATTTATGTTCAAATAGATTTCTGCCTGACAGGTTTTATTCAAACATAATTAAATCTGTTCGAATAGATTTCTTCCTGATGGGTTTTATTCAAATAAACTTTGTCTATTCGAATACACTTTATTTTATTTGAACAGAAACTTATTTTGTTTGAACAGAGGTGCAATTCAGCCTTTTTCCTTTAGAGGTGGCTGTATTTTAAGGGGTGCTTTGCCTCGAGATGCGTATTTTTAGTATTTTTAGTTCCCTAGTATATAAAGGGGACTTTGGTTATTTCTTTTCTATGTTAGATCTGAAAAGAGTTATAAGAGAAAACCTAGGGCTTGAGAGTTTTTTTTCTTGTAGTTACTTCATTTCGAGTAATTGAATTCTTTATTTTTCAAACCAATTGGTGTTCTTTGTATTTCTCTACAAACACAAGCTTCTCAATCGTATTGAGGACTAAGTGGTATCAGCTTTCAAGTTTCGATTCTCAGGGATTGATTGTGGTTTATGGTCTTTATACGTGACTGTCTCAAGCAAACGAAGGTGAAGCTAGTGAGTCCATTGAAGTTCCATCGTAAACCTACTTCAAGGAAGAAAGATGATTTGGAGATGGGCGATTCCAATGATCGACTCACAACTTTGGAAACGACTATTTCCGCCCTAACTTCTACAGTAGAGAAGTTAGTCGAACAATTGTTTCACACAAACCTCACGTTGGGTTCCGTTTCGGTGAATCGGTAAGGCGCTCTCAACGGCAACACCGATCGGAGAAGAAAGGGGTTTTGGGGGTAGATGGAGACGAGGTTAATAGGGAGAAAGATAATGATTCTAGTGATGCCAATTCTGTTAAGGAGCGCCAAGTTTTGGTAAGTCAACAAATCCTCTGCGTAATATTCGTAATGGCTTTAAGATTGAGATTCTGGTTTTTTATGGTTCCGTCGATACCGAGAAATTAGATAATTGGTTAGATAGTTTGGAGACCTATTTTTCTGTGGATTAATATTCCAACGCTCAAAAGATTTTCTTTTCTATTTTGAAATTCATAAGTCACTCACTTTTGTGGTAGAAATCCTACCGTAAATGACATGATGTCGAAAGTCTAAGTTGGAAGGAATTCAAGGTCTTGGTGAGGAAGAAATTCTATCCGATTGGGTATAAACAGAAGCGATGGTACAAATGGCATAATTTGCGCCAAAGGTTTGGGCAATCCGTACAACAATTCACTATAGAATTTCATAACCAAGCGTTAGTTTTAGATATTGACATGGATGAGTACGATGTATTTATGAAGTATACGGAGGGTTTGTCGGAGTCCATTAGGAGAGAATTAAGGCTCTTCAAGGTGGAAAATATCGGGGACGCTACCGTAAAGTAATTTCCATTGAAGGTAAGTACTTGAAGAGCGACAAGAAAGATGACAAGATCAAGTTGGGTTTCAAGGTTAATTGGAAGTTTGATCAGAAAGGGGAGTCCAAAGGACAGGGGTCTTCATTCAAGGGGACTATCTATAGTCATTGCAAGGCTAATTGGCACAATTCCGATAGATGTTAGAAACTTCACCTGAAGCTTCGATTGAAGGAGGAGAAGGGCAATAAAGAAAAATGTGTACTAGCCGCAGCGATTGTGGATCTTCCAGATTTAGATAAGCTATTCCCTAAGCTTACTCTAATGTTCAAGAACCTCTAGTTATCGATGAGTGAGTCGAGAGGGAAGAGCTCTTCTTTGTCAGTATTAACTAAAGCAGAGCTTAGACGAGGCCATTATTTGATCCGGGTAGCCAGAAGATTTAATTTCAGAGGTAGTGGTAAAAAAGATGGGTGGCTACTGTGGCGCATGCTAAGCCGTATGGTTTGGGCTGGATTCAAATAGATTTGGAGTTAAAGATCACTAAGAATGTAAGTTCAAGTTTGCGATTACTGAGAAGTTTATTGACGAAGTAACATGTCAGGTGGTCCCTTTGACATGTGTCAAGTCATCTTGGGTAGCCCTTATCTTGGGGGCCGAGATGTAATCCTTTACCATCGTGCTCGCAAGTATCGTTTGGTGATAGATGGGATTGAGTTTCATATTAGTGCGTGCAAGGAACATATCACTACCAGTAATTTGGTAACGCAACTCTGGCGAAGAGGTTGGTAATGCGAGCGGCAATTTGTTTTGCTGTTGGTACGACAGGTTATGAGGGTCTATCGGCTAT
>JACGCM010000168.1:0-30050 GCA_014058105.1 Kingdonia uniflora | reverse complement strand
TATATTTTAAGTTTATGCCCTTCCTTGGCTGCTTCCAAGGCAAAGCGTGCAAGCAATTACAATTCTCAGCCTCCTTACGAACATCAAGAGCCGCATTAAACCAGCACCTCTCCTTCAGTACCCGTCAGTATAACGAGCTTTCGCCCACTTATTTCTGGCACCAGATTTCCTAAACACAAATTTGTCAGGGCAAAAAATCCGGCCCAATGTCTAGATTTGATGTAGTTCACTGACTCAAGATCCATGAGAAAATCCCTTGGTACATATTTCCTTCCAGAAGCTTCGCTATAGTAAACATTGTCCTCACCCACTGAGATCAGATGACCTCCTTAAATCCCCCTGCTGGATCAATGCCGTGCACGCCACCTTCCAAACCATTGCCCTATTTTGATTGCCACAGTAGCATGACATCTATGAACTTAAAATATTTCCCTTATTTCATTTAAAATAGGTTTAATAAGAAATACCATGCCACCAAGTAACTCGTGGAATTATGCTCACCCGAAATTATACCATTCCAAATTCTAATAGATTTGGAATCCCATGAGATTTAAAACCGAAACTTATTAAGCTAGATAACAAGCCTAGATTAATGTGTGACTATATATAAGTGAAGCCTAAAAAGAGTAATTTATCATAATGTGAAGGTCTGGCCCAAAAATTCTAATTTCTTCATACTCAGGGTGATCCTAGATCCTCCTTATTTTCTTTATCAATAGACTTCTTTGCATCTGGGGAAACCTTATTTTTCTTTATCAATGCAACCCAATCATTGTTGTAGCCTGCTGGAAAATTTCCTTCTTCAGCTCCATTTAATATAATATAAAGAACAAAGAGTACCAGGCTTGGCAAAAGATAGATGTGTAAATGAACTCAGAATCCCAGATGCCATAAGAATGCCAAACTCTTCCTTTGGGCAGTAAACTGCGAGCTGATTAAGTATTTTTTTTAGAAGAAAGCTGGGGCGAGGCCAGAGCCCCCACCAGAGATATATTTCTATACAAAATCCTAGTAAAACCTAGGGTATTTACATGATTTTACCCTTGAAGTCCTGAGGGAATACAATACTAAAGTCATCTATAATCATATGTTAAGCTATATAAAGAGCTGCTTTGTTCCCCTCTCAAACAGTTGGGCAATCTAGCTCAGGCTTCCCCTCTCACATTTCTATACCTTAGTTGAATAAAAACTTAACTAATAAAAAATAAATTAAAAGTGTCTACTCAATTATTATGGTATATGCATGAAAGACTTACCTGGTTACGAATCAACTTTGAAATCAAATTAAACATTTTTTCCATCTTCCCCACCATTGCAGCTAGTTGCTTCTCAAGCTCGGCTACCATTCCAGTGGTTTGTGATATTATTCCCAATCTGATTGGGGTAACTCCAAATCCAAGTGCTCTTACTCGACCTTGTCGTTCAGGTCTAAGTACTTGGGAAAGCATGTCATCTTTCAAAGGTGGAGGTGTGGAGTTCAATGGTAATGACTTTTTGAGCTCTTCAATCTTAACCTGGATTAATTTAACAGATTACTAGAAATAAGTACAATTACCAATAAATTAATAATTGAGTAAATAAATTAGGCTTAAGAATGCTAAATTATTTGCAACTTCTTCATTTGATGGTTCACCATTTGCCTTGGTATGAGCTTTCACCCAAACATTAACTCTGACTACTGAAGAAGGCTTTGCACTCTTCTTTTTCTATAAGGAAAAAAAAGAAAAATATATGCAACACATTAAGATTGAATATCCACAATAATTATCATCTAGGCATAAACTTCATATAATTTAGAGATTGTGTCTCTTAAAACATTGATTACCATATCATTTTCTAGACGAGCATAACACCGTCGACTTCCTGTATAAGGGAAGACTTGCTTTGACCTTATATTCTTGAATTTCTTGCTTTTTTCCTGCAAAGTAGTGATGAATGATATTAGGCTATACATAATTCATTATTCTGACTTACTTATGGATGATGTGCAAGGGTATGGACCAAATACAGAAGAATGCATTCTGGATACATCATCAACGGATTTCCATCACATTGCATAGAGTGCTGACGTGCCCTTGCTTGGTGGCACATCTGAATAATTTCAAATATGCTATGATTGTCCTCTTTGAACTCCAGTAGTTCAGATTCAGTTATGCTAAGAAGGATAGCGCATGCATATTTTGGGTCCAAAAGTCGGTCCTTTATATATTGACATACTTTTCCAAGGAATAGCTTCTTAATTTGAGATTCGATAATCTCTGATGTTCTTAAGGTCAAGTGGAAAATGTCAATAGGTATCTTATGACCCCAGTCTTTTGACAAACGCACAACTGCTTTTGCTGATGCAAGTCTCATGTGGGCCTTATCAACAGGACTTGATTCCATATCTTTTAAAATCTCTCCAAAAGCAAGAACATTTTTAAGGATTTCCAAGAGGTTTGCAAACCCAAAACGTAGATGAGAATCTTTAATAGGTAAGTATCTCTTAACCAACGCTTTAATGACAAATATCTTCAATGAGCAAAGTTCGCTTATATCATCCATGAATCTTCTCGTGATGCTTGCACAGTTCTCTCCATTATTACTGAGTAGATCTGAAGACAATCTAATAATTCTTCTAAAAGAGGACAATGATATCGTTAAAGAAGGAATTGTACATGTTCTTGCAAAAACTGGCGGATCCATCCGAGAACAAATTGCAGCGGCTTCAAGTCTGTAGACCTTATATTGGAGAGGCTATGTTTAGAGGGTAGCAGAAAGCAAGCCAAGTTTGCTGTCCATGCTTTAGCAGTAATAACTAAAGACGATGGTCTCAAGTCACTTTCTGTTCTTTACAAGAGGCTTGTGGATATGTTGGAAAAAAAACTCATTTGCCTACAATACTACAATCTTTGGGAGGTATAGCACAGACTGCAATGCCAGTATTCGAAACTAGAGAAACCGAAATTTTGGAGTTCATCACAAATAAAATTTTGAAGTGCAGTAATCAAACAGAAGATAAATTCAAATACTTACTCTGGAGATGACTTTCCTTTAACAAAAATTTTCCATTCCTTAAGATCAATTTCCTTTGGCCTTTTTTTCATTATCATTGCGTCTGACTTACAACTATCAATTAACTTCCTTAGCCTTGTTTTGTGACTCCTCCATAATCTTCCAACCGTTGGCATACAGTAACTTCTGCTTTCCTCATCTAGAGTGAACCTTTACTGTAAAATAATAGATGAAATACATATTTATTACCTTTAGTAGAAAACTTAAACTATACAATTCATGCTTTTATAATACCTTGATCGCTTCCCATATAAGATCTTTCCTTTCTAGTGAGACATGTATCTAATTATCATATATAACAGGTACCATATCTCGTCCTAATGTTCCCAAATACGATGACAACTTCTCTGAACCTAGTTCAACAGGTTGGCCCCTTTCGTTAAAGTTAACATCTATTTTTGTGCCATCTTTTCCCAGTGTCATACATTTTGTAGAGCCTCGCATTTTTTGGACTTCTTGTTTTGCTCAGGAGAGGGGTTTGGTATCTCTTGAGATGATTTTTGAAAAAGTTCTTGAGAAGGTTCTTGAGAGGGTTCAGACTGATTGGGCTCGAGGTTGTTCGAACCTCCTATACGAATTCCCCCATTAGAAGTATTCCTAATGGCAGCTGCAATGGCTTGTCTATTTCTCTTTTGCCTCTTTTTCACAGCTTTTGAACTCTACTCACATGCAACCAAATATATCAAATAAACATTAAATATGTGTGAATATATAATTTACCTGATCTATTGTATGATTCCCTTCCTCAGTTGTAATTAAGTAACATTGATGATTACCTCTCCTTGATTTCTCATGTCGCGAAGCAAGGATATACTACACTGCAAAATAGGCATACATATTAAACTTACAATTAGAGGTTTTATGTAAAACAATTTCTATCTAACTACCTGAGATATAAAAGCGTAAGTACACAATATCAAATAAACACATGAATAGATCCAATAATATTTAAGAAAATGAGTAAAATAAAATAATTAATAAACAAAATAAAACAAACTCATTAATTTATTAATAATAAGGACATACACTACACTAGTTATGCCCTCAATGATGCTTCTGATCTTAATCTAATTTTTGTTATTCCAACCCTTTGGTACATCATACCCTTTATACAAAGATGCTTAACAAATCTGCATACCTGCCATAAATATATATACTACACATACATGCCCTCACAATCATTTCTTACATAGCTGACATCATGATCATCACTACTCATATCAAGTCTATACATATCTAGCGACCCCAAAGACGAATTTTCAGCCTTATCAAACATCTCCAACTCATGAAAACCTCTTGGCGGTGCCTTAAAAAGGACAAACCAATTAGATAAATCAGTTTCCCGGGAATAAAATACTTGCTTTGCTTGTGATGTTAGAATAAAAGGGTCTCTTTTTGTTCCGCTTTTGTCCTTGCGGAAAATTAACCAACGTAAATCCATCTTCAACTTTAATGCCGTTATTTATGCTTTCCCAATCACATTGGAATAGAGCGATCTAAAAGGTGGTGTAGTCAAGTAACACTATATCCTTTAACACCCCAAAGTAAGAAACCGTATCAAGCTTTTGGTTTTTATCACTTGTACTGGATTTGGACATCGTTTTTGCTTCAATAGAAGCACCGCTATTTTGTGTTGAATTTTCAGTATCTTTCGTGTGAAATCGGTGCCCATTGATAATATATGAGGAATATGACATTATATCTATTTTAGGGCCATAGGCAAGCCATTTTAATGTTTGTGAAACATTATTTTTCATCTTGATCTCAACCTGTTTTAAATTAAAGGAGTATTATTAGCATTATATATACTAATTGACTTATGAAAAATAGAAAGAAAAAAAAAACGGATAACATACGACCTTTTGCTTAAACCATGAAGCGAAAGTATCAGCATGCTTCTTCAATAGTGCGCTTTCATTTTTTGAGAAATGGTTATCCAAATGCCTTAACTCGTCCAAGTGCATTCTAATTAAGATGGGATGCAGTTCATTATTAATTAATGTGTGAACTCTAGAAGTAAGTTTTAAAAACAAAATTTTGAGCGTACTTACTTTAAATACGGCTCTACTTCTGCTGTATTGAACAAAACATAACGATGAGCACTATCTAAAAGCTCATCAGAAATTGATTTTGATTTCCCCCCAGAAATTGGACAACCTTCTACATCATTATCAATATCATAGTTCTGACCTTTTTTTTTTACCAAGCTCAACCGCCTCACTCATATATCCACTACAAAACTTTGTGCATTCATCTACTGTATAGCAATTAGCCATACAAGCTTTGGGACATGCACGATTCCTAACATACGCTTTAAGTGTCTTCATGTATCTATACACAAAACATCGATCATACGTAAATAGTATTAGGATTAAAATTTTCATTTATAATTAATCTTTTAGGAATTCTTAAATACTCTAGCTATATATATGGTAATGGATACCTTTAAAAGGGGTACATCCATCGATAGTGAATTGGTCCGCAAAGTCGGGATTCCCTGGCTAGGTGGATGCGCAAGTATACCATGATATCAAAGAATGAAGTAGGGAAAAACCTCTCCAACATGCACAAAGTCTCAACAACTTCTTTCTCAAGGGCCTCAAGCTTTTCCAAAATAATTACTCTTTGATATAGAGTATTAAAGAAGGCATATAGCTGAAAGATTGCATTTCGAGGTCCATTCGGGAGAAGACCCCTCAGTGCGACACATAACAATTGTTGTATTAACACGTGACAATCATGAGATTTAAGGCCTGAAATCTTGCACTCTTCCATCGATATGCAATTCCCAATGTTTGAGCTATAACCATCAGGCAGTTTCATTATTAGTAGTCGCTTGCAAAATATATGTTTTTCCGCTTTTGATAGTGTGTGAGGTACAGCTGGAAGATAAGTTTTTTTCTCTCCTTCTTTTGGATGTAACTCATGCCTGATCCCCAAATCTTTCAAATCTTTACGAGAATTGAGTCAGTCTTTAGATTTTCCTTTTAAATTTAATAGAGTACCGATAATGCTATCACACACGTTCTTTTCTACATGCATCACGTCTAAGTTGTGACTCAGAAGAAGATGCTACAAAATAACAATAAGAAATGCTCATAAATTTTTTAATTAATTTAATTTATGTTAAAAAGTATAATAAACCCAAGAATGTTAAGTAATTATTACCTCCTAATATGGTAGTGTGAAGAAAATTGACTTCTTCTTCAACATTTTTGTCACTTGTGACTCTCCATCAGTACTGTCTGGCACCTTTCTCTTCTTACTCTTCTTATTTAATTGTGACTTTCCCTTATTATTATTTTTCTCTTTTTTCCCCCAGTCATTTTCTATATGCCTAATCTCATTGAATATTTTTGAACCAAATATTATATGAGGGATTTTGCCACTCTCATGTTTCCATCAAACCAACTTTTCTTTGATCGATACTTATGATCAGGAGAAAGAAAACACCTATGGCGCATGCATACAGTTTTGTTACTATTCTTTAACCATTGTGAATAAGTACCAATACCACATACTGGGCATCCGTTATATCCCTTTGTTGTACATCCGGCCAAATTTCTATATGCCAGAAAATCATTTATCGTCCACATCAGAACTGCCTTTAATGTAAAGTCAGTCTTACTGAAAGCGTCATATATTATCACCCCATCATTCCATAGTTTTTACAAATCATCTATAAGTGAATGTAAATACACGTCGATGTCATTACCTGGCTGCCTAGGCCCTGGAATTAATAAAGTTAGCATCAGATTATCCTCTTTCATGCATAACCATGGTGGGAGGTTATATGTAGCCAACATTACCGGCCAATAGCTGTATATGGAACTCATATCACAAAAAGGATTAACTCCATCACTGGAGAGAGCGAGTCTAAGATTTCGTGACTCAAATGAAAAAGATGGCCAGTTATTATCAATGGCTTTCCATGTTAAAGAATCTATGGGGTGTTGCATATTCCCATCTTCACTCTTATTTTTATAATGCCACCTTAGTTGTTCTGCCAATTCCGGTGACTGAAACATCCTTTGAAATCTTGAAATGATTGGAAAGTACTTCAACACCTTTGCGAGGACTCCTTTCTTAATCTTCTTAGTATAACGATTTACCTTCCAACGAGATGATCCGCATTTTGGACAACTCTCCGCAGTCTTTAAATTGTTTCTAAACAAACAACAGTCATTCACACAAGCGTCTATCCTTTCGTAGTCGAGGTCAAACGGTTTAAGAAGCTTATTTGTGAAGTATGTGGAATCTGGAAGAATATTATCTTCTGGGAGAATATCACGGAATATTTCTAGAAACTCGTCAAAAGCCTTATCAGATAACCCATGATTAACTTTTTTCTTGTACAAGCTTATAGTCGCTGACAATTTACTATACTTTGTGCAACCTGGATATAATTGAGTTTCAACATCTTTCAAGAATTTCATAAATTCATCACTGGTCCTTTCTTCAATAACTTCGGGTATTTCAACATCTAGAACATATGCAACCTTACATAGCTTGTATATCTTTGATGTATTGGCACCAAGATTCGGCGTACTCAATTGCTCTCCATGCCAAACCCATGTTGTATATGTCAAATCCATCCCATTCACGAGCAAGTGTTGAAAAACTAGCGTTAAATCTTGGGAGCACAAGTTTCTGCATAATTTGCATGGACACCTAATAAAGTCTTTATTCTCCGCATTTTCAGAAGCAAATTCTATGAACTTTAGTACTTCGTTTTGGCACTCAGGTGAAAGTCTACATATGAAAACACAAATTTATTTACTTACTTTATATAGAGTTAATTAACATTATCTAAACATGTTTATTGTAGGGTATGAATTCGACACCTGCTATCAAGATGTACCTAAGATTTATCAATCATGATGATGGTATTTGCTTTAAGCCTGGCGAAACAAAGTTACGCATTTAGTTCAAGTTCGAAAAAAAATTCCAATAAGCATATACATAAAGTTCGACAATGTTTTAGTTTGGAGAAGTTAGTTCAATTAGATTCCTTGTGTTTACTTTTAATGGAGAGATTTTATGCTTTTTAATATTAGTTCTTATTCATATAATATGAGAAAATAGTTGTAGGGTAGACTCAGTAAAATATTGTACCCGAATAGAGATTGCAATATACCTAAGACTTAAAAATTATATCTAAATTCGAATAATACAATCAATGAGATCAACATGCACTATTGAACAATATTATTGAGAGAAAGAGAGATGAAATCTTACTAATAAATGGCATTCTATCCTCAATATCTTCTGTCGAAAATACTATTCTGAATACAAGCTTTCTGCATCTCAAACAAATACAAAGTCATGATCAGTCAGACCAGGGATGGCGTTCACATCTTTGCCAAAATAATGAACTACATAATAATTACTATAATAACATTCATTATATAAATAAAAAAACATAATAACCTCTTATTGGCGGGTCAATATCACTTTCTATACTAGTAAATCATTGAACTTTATTCTTGTGTTTTACCAACTTTATTCTTGTGTTTTAGCATTTGTGACATGTATCATTGGTATTGTGATCCCAGATAGATATGTGCGTCAAAGGGGTGTAAATCATACAATCCCCCCGCCCTGCAGTCTTATTTTGATAAATACTTTATGTGGTTAACCAATTTTTAATAAATCAATTGCCATCAAAAGTTTTGAAAAATCACACATGATTGTTGCCATATGATGTTACACTTTAAGAAAATTGACAGCCTACAACTGAAGGAACAAGTAACGTAGTTCACTAACAGTTCTGGTCATGCTTTGTGGCTTTGCCTACTTACTATCGTGGATGTGAGGACTAGGCACTAAACTAGCTTTTGAGAGTAATCCATAACAGAGAGTTTTATTACGTGAATACCAAATAACCACCTTCATATTGTGCTTTGTGTATTCCCATTAGTGTCTAGCAACATGCATTTAGCAGACATGTTTTATTTAAATATCTAAACATTAGTTATGTGAAAGCCATCACTCATACTAAAATAAAGGCTAATGGATGCATAGCTTACCCACACTTAGTCTAAGCAATCTTGAAAAACATTGATACTTAGGCTACAGACTTGGAAAGATCATTCCTCATACTGTATTATGAAGTTAAATTACAAATTTGATACTTAGAATGCCGTCATTTTAATGTTTGCTAGTACAACAAATTATAAGTAATACACATATAACAATAAACAAATGAGCATAAGTCTATTACAGCTTATAAAGGGGACATCATTTTCAGTTTATGGAACTCTAGATCTAACCTCCCCTCCCTGTGTCGCCAATGGCAGAGACAACCATCACCGATTAGCAGCAACAATCTTACCTTGATAAATATTTATGGAAATTAATAATCATTATACAACTACTTAGCCCATTACTCAATCCCTCATAAATGGATGTCACATTGTTATTTTTAGTCTATAACCTCTCTTTTTCTGTAAACAAAGTCTATATGCTTAAGATAAACCAAAATGCTCCTCCATCTCTCTTGATTCCTTTGCTTCTCTTCTCAACCTATCTCTTCCTCCTAAGTTGTATCCATCACCACAACTACAAGTCTACAACCACCGCTCGTTATAACTTAAGTTGTTTCCCTACCAATAGCAGTGATAGTAGTCATAGTCTCGCTGACTGAATCCATCCCATAAAACTCAAAGCCTAAACCACTAACTTCACTCATACTATAAATAAATCAATATCTACTTAACACAAACAAAATTTCAAAACAGAATAAGAACTCCGATACCTTAAATGAGCCTTGAATTTTTTTAAAGCAATTCTAATTGCAACTAAGTAAAGCTGGAGTACCCAACCCCAGCTTGCTTACCAAAAACAAAAAACAAAGTAAAACTAAAGCCCTAATTATTAGAACTCGAAAAGAGGAAAAACTCACAATAATACGTCATTTGATCCTCAAATCCTTTTGCTCAAACGGCCATATCTGAATGCGAGCTTTCTGCACTCAAACACAATAATTATAAACTTAAGCAAGAGAAAAAATAGCAAAATTACAGCAATTTCAACCCAAACCAAACCCGAACGAAAATCAAATTAAAATTTGCTTAATTATAAGCAAACAATACCACAACTGAGAGTGAGAGAGAGAGAGAGACCTGATAAGGTTTTTGAAGATGCAAAGGAAGTGATCGATCAGGGCTTTGATATGGTTGGGATAAATTAGGGGAGGAGAGTACTATGGTAAGGTTGAGAGAAGACCTGTAGCAGAATGTAGAGAGAGATGCTTAGAATTGATAGACACAGTTTTCGAACTTTAGCGCCAAAATATAATTTACGCGGTTTTTTAAAATGCCTATTAAAGCAATTACAAAAAATGTTGTTAATGGTTAGGTTGTTGAAAACAGTTGGAAAAAACATAGGCTACGATGGCATTTATGTAAAAAACGCTATAAATGTTAATTTTTAATAGCATTCACTATAAATGCTATAAAATTTATGCTATTAAAAGTACTTAATCTTGTAGTGGGATGTTAAAAAATTACTGCATGTGGGTGAGATATGGTGCGTTCCCGTGTCAAGATTCAAATCTCCTCCCAATTGTTCACTAATTGAGTGGGAGGGACGAAATAATTTCGAAAGGGTTGGTCCCATCACCTGTTTGTTTTTTCGGCGGCTACTCATCTCGATATAATTCAAATCAAAATCATTTAATAGTTTTTTATACGTACCGTCCCCTCCATAAGACTCAACAGTCGTCTGAAGTCTTTGATTATAATTCCTCGAAACCATACCCGATGTGATGACAGTTAGACTGTGATGATGGTTGAGTTGCCTCTGTTGTCGGCCGACTGGGCTTTGTTGGGATTTATTATAGACTTTCTCGGCATAGTCTTGTGGCATACGACCAAAGATGGCATGTCCGGGCGGTTGTGTTGGTTCGGAGATAATGGGTCAAGCTGTACTTGTACCGGTGGTCGTGTTGTTTCTTACCCGAGTGATGGCGCTTATCATTTGGTCCGCTGCCCTGGTACCGTATTATCCTGTCTGCATGTGTTTCGTTGTTGATATGGGTGAGTTTGTTGCTGGTATGAGTCTTGAAATCCCGTGTAAAAGTGCTTAAACGGAGAAGAGGCTAGATTTTTAGGAGGATTCACTTGAATATGAGATCCAAAATGGAACTCGAATTTAGAGTTGATATTCAGCCGGTTCCTTTCTTGCATTACTTTTTTAAATCTTTTGCAGAGGGAAAGGGGGTGGGCGATAATGCCATAATACAGGCAAAAACCTTTTAGTCTCTCGCATTTGACCGTGATACGGGCGTCGCCGAACTGCTGTGGTCTCGATATCAGGATAGAGAGTGTTGGAAAAAACTCATGTCTTTTCTTTGTGGTTTGAATATAACCTTGGTCATTACTGTTAGTCCCACATTGGATAAATGAAAAGAATATTTTCACTTTATATTGGGTTACACATGTATAGCATGTGTAAGTACGTGGTGCCCTCACAAGTATGTGAGGCGAGTGTGTGAAGGCTTGCTATATGGGGACGCCCATGGTCTTGTGTGCACGACCCAACCCATGACCCATTTGGACTATTTTATAAGTCTATTCGAATAAGATTGTATTCGAATAGATTATTATTCTATTCAAATAAATCTGGCAGTAGGAATCTATTTGAATAGATTATGATTTTATTCGAATAAATCTGGCAGTGAATAGAATCTATTATGTTCGAATAAAACAGAGAGTACTAAAGGTTTTCCTATAAAGAGGTTCACCAGAATGCGCACAAAATTTTCCCTCCGCGGCTCCGTTTGGTACTCTTCGTAACCATCCCGAATGTATTCGCCTATCTTGTTACCGACAAGTTTGAGCGTATCTTTGCTAAGCATGCAACATGGTAACCCTGACACCTGAACCCAGCAGAGATACCTAGTAAAACTGATCTCCAATTGGTGGAGCATGGGGTTAAAAGATTGTTGGAGAATTGAAAACCCGAAGACATTGACCGGCTGTGCATTAAGGATTGTTTATTGGTCTCTAAGGTTGGCGAAGTTGGCCACGAAGACTTTCGAGTCTTGTTCATAGGATAACGGGGGTATGCGTGGTATAATCTTCGCCCATGCTCTTGAAACTCCATCCATAATCACTTGTTCTTTAATATTTGGGGATATCGACTTGAAAGCAATCACAAATTTCCATTTATTTTGTAAGTTCGCCCACATTGAGTCGCCGAGTAGGAGAATAGGTATCGGATCATGCGTAGAGAATCCTTGTAGCATCTCCGCCAACTCTCCTTTCTCGTCGGCCATCTTGTAAAGATCCATATCCTCGTCAGAGATGTCTGTCATTACTGTGAAGGAGTTGCAAAGCCGAGATAGCCGTTAGGGTTTGTGAAGGAGAAAGGATTACGCAAAAGAAAACAAAAGGTTTAGGGTTTGTATGAGAGGAGTGGTGATATTGCTTGTGGGTCCTTTAAGGTGGGCATATGGCTGAGGTAGAAGGGCATGGTGAGTGTGGGTTGTGGTGTTTATGGTGATATTGGTGGCGGAGTAGGAGAGTTGTGCTGCTATGGGAGAGAGGGAGAGAGGGGGAGGAAGAGGGAGAGAGGGGGAGGAGGTTGTTTTTCTTCTAAAATCCCTCAAAACTTGTTTCAATCAAATTATCTATCGCAAGGAAAGTTTTCAGTTAAGTTACCACTACTTCCACCACTCTAATCTCTCTCCCTAATGCACTAAATTCCTCTATTCATCCAATTTCCCCTTCTTGGTCTGGATTATCATATTTCAGGCATCTCTCTAAATTCATTAATGTCAACAAGTAAATCTTCATAGCCGTGAATTAATGAATTGGGGAGGGCTGATTTTCCTTTTCATCCTCTTCTCCCAATTCTTTTTTTCGTAACTATTTACTTTCGCCTCAAGGTAAAATCAGCTCCTCAAACTCTCTTAATTTTCATTGTACTATGCTGTTGTTTTGATGTAATGGTTTCTAAACTGGGTTAGTTTTACTTTGTCTACAGTAGATCTGATTGGCATTGTTCCGTTATCGGCATCTGAGTTAGATAGTTTCATCCTAATACACTTTTTTTGAGAACCCCTCTCTCTTTCTCTATCTTAGTTTAGATGGGTCTCCTCCTAAGATTGAACCTCGTTGATAACCATGGAGAAGAAAAATCAATTTATGCTTTACATAATGAACCACTTTTAAAGCATCAATCTACAGTATTATTGATGACCGAAAATTTTCAATTATCATGATGTAGGCATTGAAGGTAATCTGAATCTTCATGTCAAAAAACTTTGGAATAAGATGTTCACCAAAGACCTGTTTATCAGGATTTTATAGCAACTTTATCTTGGTTACTTATTAAGAGTATTTTGTATATTTTAGTAATGTTTGCAATGAACACCTGTGTTAGTATATAACTAGTTATTTCTTAATTCTTGCATATTTGGTTGGAACATGTTTATGAATTTCTTAGTTGTTTGCTTATGGATATATATGGTAGTACTATAGTAGTTGCTCATGGATAATTATCCCATCAATACATGAAGATTTCGTCTCTCTTATATAGCCATATAGGTTTGAGTTCTTACTTCACCTATTATTTCCGAACTATATTAAAAGCATTGTTAGTAGCTGTACATGAAATCCCATTTTACATTAACATTGTTTTAGTTTTTCCGAACTTATTATTGTGGTTAATGTTTTGTAATTTTTGCGATCAATCAATTATATGCTTTACTCGGACTTCCTTCCCTTCCTAGACGGATTTCCAATGAGGATACCTATGTTTGGGGACTTGGCATGGACTTCAATGTGCAAATTCAAATATAACATTAATGTGTTGGGGATTTCTCAAATCCTTTAACTTAATAGATATGAAAATTCCTTACTGAGGGTTGTACTTGAGTTTTCATAAGAGCATCATTTTTCTTGATTTCTAAACTAAAAAATAATGGGTAATTAGGATCTTTCTGGTGGCCTTGTTTTCAAAGTTGTATTTCTTGTAGGAAACAAATAAGATGTTCATTCCTTCATGCTTTCCACTAAAAGCAAGGTTGAGAATAAGAATTCGTATTATTTTCTTAACATCGGCAAATGTTCCTACATGGTTTTATTTATATCTTCTTCAACAATTTTCTTAAAGTTTTTACGTGTTGCTTTGCGATGTAGAGATCTAAGCAACAACCATATAGGTATATAAATGGTTTTTTTTTTAAATATGTATAATTTTTTTTTGTTCTAATAACAATAAGGAAGGTTAGCTCAACTGGTAAAGTAATGAGCTCTTAATCTAAGAGTTTAAGGTTCAATTCTTGATGTCATCAAATAAGAATCTTATTTTGATAATTTTTTCACCTTAAGCTGATCATGTCATTGATGTCATTGCCGTAAAAGAACTTAGATTTTTTTGATGAGAGGAGAAGTGAATCCGTACAATTTGTTAATCAAATATAATGCTATATTTGATTAATTTTTAAGCTTAAAATACCGTAAAATGACCCTTTTTTTGTGTTGGGGGGGGGGGGGGGGGGGGGGGGGGGGCTCCGCCCCAAACCCCCAAATATCCTAATATAATTCATAATACTATTTTCGCCCCCCCAATACATGAAATCCTAGCTCCGCCCCTTCCATGGCGAACTTGTATGTTTTGTGATAACCTATTTTCGTATTGCACGAAGATAACGCTTTACACATTCGAAATCTAGTATGCTTAGTTATGAACAGGAAACAAACAACACTAGATTTAGCGTGGAAAACCCTTGAATGGGTTAAAAGCCACCACCTATCCTGAGGATTTTAGAAAGAGAGAGAGGTATATTTAGACTGCTAGCTATTACAAAGAGAGAGAGAGAGATGTATAAATAATCTCTTAGAGGTTCTCAGAGCAGCCTCCTTTGATTCGTAGCTATCTAGTCTTTTTTATAGGTCTTATAATACGACCGTTGGTTACATTGATGAGGAACGTTACAATATCGGGTTTTGATGAGTCTTCATGGTGGACTTTTGTAACGTCTTGATACTTGTTTTTCTGTAACAGATCTATTAACATTCTTTAGTTGTAGCTTCAGACCGTTGGGAAGATACGATCTCCTATGATGCTCGTGTGCATACGATCTGTTGACAAGTGGAGAAGTATTCTTTGTACCGCGAAGTCACAGGATGCTTTGATATCTCTGAACTGTTGATGAAGATGCGATCTCTAATAGTGTTCGCGTGTATTCGAACTGTTGATAGATATTTGAGTATTTTCTGTAGTGCGATGTTATTGGATGCTTTGTCATCCCGGGCTGTAGATGAGGAAGTCTGTATTACGATCTCCTTGCTCTCAGTCCTTAATTGGTTATCAGTATGTTTACTCGAGTTATGTGAGTTCAAATATTAGACTCAGTACGGGGATTAGAAATAAGCCCTCACAACTGCCCCCTCTCAGCCGATAGCAGAAGAAACATGTGTTGCGAGTGGTGTTAGTTGAGAAGTCCAGTCGTCTAAATTGAATACTGTATTGATGGCCTCCATTTTATCTTGGAAGAATAGTAGTTTTAACTTTTGTGTCTCCCAAAAATTCCTCTTGAGACCTGTACTTGTGATATATACCTTATTGGAAGTTGTGGAGTGCATTAATTACTGCTAGTATAAAATATGGTGAATAGTGGCTATCACTTCTCATCCTGGCTAACGTTGTCAATCATTTAGGCTGGGTTGTAGTGATGGTGACAACTCGACACCAAGCATATGAAGTTAGAGTTCAGACAAAAATGGTGAGTCTACAAACTCGCTATTTTGGCACCCAAAGCCTTTCGCTGCCGATTCCAATCCCTGTTCCTCCAACTTTTTATGGGATGTCGTAGGAAGAAGTAGAGGAGGCAGAGGATAATTTTCATCAACTGTGGTAATTCCATAATTTGGTTTTGTTTGCTGCTCACCGTCGGTCCTGCCTGTGGATGCTTCCAGAAGATACGGTATTGGCGAAAGACGAGAAGGCAGAGAAGTCGTCTGAGAAGTACTGTCGATACCCTACGAAAGATTGGGTATTGTAATGACGGAGGAGGTCCTTCGTTGGAAGCAGAGGTGGGGGTTATGGAGGAGTGGTAGGATTAATTTATCCTTTGCTTTATTCCAATTCCCATCCTTGGGCTTTGAGTTTTTTTGCTGGGCCCTCCATTGTTTCTTTTCAAGTGCTGCACTGTCATCTGCAACGTAGGCTATTTTTTGTAAAAGACAAAATTGTCTGTAGAACTTGTAATCTTTATCTCCGAACTGGTTGAAGTGTTCGTTCTTGTAACTTGTTTTCCTTGAATAATAAATTCGAACTTCATTATCTTGTCTTGTAAGTGCTTGAAGCTACTTTTAGAACTGTTGTAAGACACCATTGAACAAATATCGAACTAGTCACTGATGGCATAGGTCGAAAATATGTAGGTCGTAGTGTTGATATATCTGAACTGTGTAGGTCGCTCTTATATATGTATGACCTTATTGAGACATAGTGTTGTTACGTCTGTGGAGATGACAAGGTTATGATCCCTTTTGTGCCATGAGTTATTTAGAGCCATGCCGTTGTTAACTTGAATACTTGTTATCATTGATGGAACTTGGTCAGAGCCTTTGAACACGCGCTGGATAAACTTGCTAAAGAGGATGTGAGAGATGCTGATATTGAAACCATTCCGCGTGGTGAAGAAAGTTATCTGCTCCATCATTGTATGTAAGGTCGGATGATTGATCATAATAAATTGATTTTCTTGTGTTGAGGTTGGCTCATCATTGCTTTCTGTATTTATGATAATTTTTGAATGAAATGGAACTGAAGCAGGATTTGCCGCTTATTTTTTACGTCTGTCAAGCTGACATTGTGGTAAGTGACAACTGTAATAGCTGTACTTAGGTTTTTGAACTGGAACCATGCTATAAAAATGTGTAGCAGGATCGTGCAGCCGTAGAAGGTTGTTGTTATAAGTAATCATGCTGTAAGATCTGTATAAATCTTCTTGGGCAGTGAGTCCGTAATAATGGCGGAGGTGAGGGACAGACGTGATAACAAAACACGTTACCCCAAAAACCATTATGAGGGCAAGCGAAAAGACGTGCCTGTTAGGAGAGATGACGTGGACATGTGTCCCGAAGAGCCATTATTTTAGAAACTGAGGGGTAATATAAAAGCTTTTCTTCCCTCTTCTCTTAAACCACAATCAGTTGCAGACATAGGCAGAAGCATTACTAGAGAGAGAAAATCTTCGAATTTTGAACGCAGTCCTCTAGTGTTATGTGATCTTACTAAGAAGGACAAAGTTTTGTCTTCTGAGGTACGAGCGGTGACCGGAGTCGACGACTGTTGCTCTTATATTACAGGTTAGTGTCTCTGCTTTCATATTTTCTTATGTTGTATTAGTTTCTTGAAAAACTGGCAGGCTGTATTTGTGAACTGTTTGGGTAGATTAATAATGTGTTGGGTACGGCTGAGGGAAGAGGCCTATTTTATTAATAAAATCTCTGAATAGATTTTCCCTTTATGTGTGGTAGATGCGCTCAAAAAACTCGAAACCCAGTAGTAAATTTGTTGTCTCTGCCAGTAGTGAGGAATCATCATCGTCTGATAGAACTATGGATGATTTTGTGGTAATTGGTACTATGACTGCTGACAATCCGTCTGTGTCTTCTGGGAGGGATGTGGGATTGCATGCTGGGGATGAAACTGAGCAATTTTTTAAGTATCCCGAGAATGTAGACGTAGCGAAGAAATTTTTACAGTATAAATAAAGTTTAGACGGAGAATGGGGGATTATGTGATGAATGCTGGGTTGTGGCTTAAAACTCTGGTGAGACCGAGTTGTAATGTAGAACATTATCAGGTGCCTTCCCTGGATCGTTGAAAGAGAAGTATGGATATATGAAATGATATAGATATCGTTTATTATAATGAAACTGGATTAGAGGTCGTAGAAGAAAGATTTCTATGTTATTTGAACCAGGTCACATATGGGTTGAGTATTCCCCTAACCTTTTTCCAAAAAGGGGTAATGAACCCACTAAAGAGTTACCCTGGTCAATTAAATGGTAACATCTTTGAGATGATGAGGGTATGTGAAGTCCTTAATCAGAAGTGGAGAGATGGTGGTATTGCAAGACAATTAGTTGCGGACGATGTCTTGAAATACTATAAGTTTAAGTATGTGAAAGATCGGAAGAGCGGATACTTGTTTAGTGATTCGGCGAGGCCGGAATTCTTTGATTTTGAGTCTTCTGGGAGGCCCTAGTGCGGCCATCTTATGATGGTGAGGGGTAATTGTATGCAAGTGCCTGAGGAACCCGCGTTCGAGCTGATATATAAGAATTTTAACAAGAGTAAGTGTCTTCACTCTGCCTGCAGTTTGTCTCTTAACTTTTTGCGAGCTGTTAACATAGTTTTGCTGCTATTTTGGCAGAGCCTAAACTAAAAGCTGCTGCTGATACATCAAGTTTGTTCGACATTGTTAGTCGAGAAGAGAGCGAACTGAACAAAGTTCTTGGAGAACTATGAATTCACAGAGATAAGAGACTTAACTCTATAGTTGAAAAAGTGTAACGAGCTCATCAAAAATGAGCTATGGCTGCATCTGGCTCTGCTTATATTGATGTTATGGATATTTTTGCCTGTGCTGTGGGCACTTCGAGCTCCTTAGTTCAGAGATCAAGAATAAAAAAGACGGTACTGCCTTCTGAGCAAACAGCTCATGTACAGCAACCACCGGTGGGAACTGAGGGGGTGGTTGCTGATGTAAATATGGCCCCTCCTCTGATGAAGCAAAAAAAAGAAAATGGGATAGATATCCGAGCTTCTTCGAAGGGTGTCAACCTCGAAGCCGTGGAGCAGGAGGCGTTGGACTTGGCTACGCGTGATCCTATCTGCCTAGATACTCAAATTCGATCCAGCATCTCTCAGGTATGCAATGTGTTATTTGATTAAATCTTTTTCGAATAATGATCCGACCTTGTAATACTATTTTGTTGTATTTGTGGTGTAACTTTCTGTTGCTTGGAAGTCAGCCACGGAGGTGTTGAAGCTAGCTGCTACGAATTGTGCTGAACTTGTTCGGCAACATGATACAGAGAAAGCTACTCTGCAAGAACAGTTTGAGCAAGAGAAAATGTTCTAGAGGGAGCAGTTTGAGAAGGAGAAGGTACTGCAGAGGGAGCAGTTCTAGAAGGAAGCTGCCGCTACAAAGCAAGAGGTTGAAGTTGAGGCGAAGAAAGCTGTTGATATTGCGGTGGCTTCCCGAAATAAGCTGATTCAAGCCTTCTACGTCTGGGGCTTGAGTAAAGAGGATGTCGACCTTGTTCTTACAGGGAAGTATGGCGAGATTATCTTCCCAGGGGATAATGCTTCTCCAGTGGCTCAGCAGACCCCGACTCCTCCAGTGGATGATGATCCGACCAAGGAGGTAGCAGGATCTAAATCTTGATTTTGTAGGATAGATCTTGAGACTTAGTTAAACTTTGTCTTTTGTATTGGTGGTAGAACTATTTTGGACGAGGTTTTGAAATTTATGTGATTGTTGTTCATATATATTGTTTTATTGTGAATGTATGACTTGTATGTAGGAGTTAGTTCATTTGAGGGGGAAAGTGATCGAGATGGAGAAGGCCTTGAGTCGAGTAAGGGATTCTATCAATCGTACTCAACAGGTACACAATAAACTTGAATATGAAAGATGCCTCCATAAGTCGAATTTTGATAAAATTTTTAAGGAGTTATCCGAACTTTAATGTAGATATGGGAAGATAAAAATTGAGAGGGATGAGGTTTTGCGAAAAGAGATCGATGGGTTCGTTTTACTCTAAAAATCTCTTAAGGATAAGCGATTTGTAGATGAGAGCGATAAGTTAGAGTGTCAAAGGTCATTATTGTCTTTGACGCTGTACTTTGAGGCCGAAGTTGATAGGGAACAGTATTTTAAGGAGGCCTATTTAGAACCATTGACTGAGAGAGATATAGTGTCAGACCCAGCTCGGGTAAAATTCTTAGCGCAAGAAGCGCGCAACCGCCATAGTAGAGAGGCACAAAGATGCTAAGCTCGGGCTGGAGTATCCATCATATGGGGTGGTATAGGTTCATTGCCTGATAAGCTTGACTTTTGTAGGGGCAAAGGGCAATGAGGATTCTTTTCTTCAATATAAAAAGGGAGGATAGAAAGATCCACGCGCAATTAGAAATCGATCTGAGGTACGCTTGTGATGAACTGGAGCGGTGCAAGGGTCATAATGCATGTCTGGAGACGGAAAAGGCAGAGTGTGCTAGGCTGTTGCAGAAGAAAGTGACATTGTTAGAAGCACGTTTACTAGATACGCAGCAACGTCTGCATGTATCCCAATCACGCTTGAAGAAGATAATTACGCTAAAGCGGGGGAAACGTGCTGTCGATGCGGACCACGAATGTCAGATGGCCGATGTGATCGCGTTTTATGGGGCTGAGCTCGAGAGAGTAGAAAATGAATTTAGACGTTATATCTCGATCTGTGGTAAAGATGTGAAAGTAGAGAATGATAAGGTTGAAAATATGTGGTTTGCAAAAAAGGATGAGGGTGGGGGAGCTTCAAACTCAAAATCACAAGCTGAGGAATCTAAGGAGGAGGAGGTCAAAGATCTGCCGCCTCATGCACGATATAAGACCCATCCGCAAGAGGTCGTAATCTTTAATGAACCTTTGCAAGTAGATGCTAGTTGTAGTAGAGTGCGATCACAAGCCAACTAGATTGTGACATTTGGTTGTACGTTGCATTCGTGTATCATAGCTTGATGTTGTAACAAATGTTGTAGAATGATATGTCTTGTAGGAGTAAATATTTGTTGATATATATATTGTATCTTGTGATCTGCTCTTCTAGGTTGAAGGCAAAGAAAATGACAACGTGGCTGCTTTATCCGCGTCAAATAAAAAATTGTCTGCCAAGTTGCAGCAATGTTCGTTGGCGGTTGAAAGAAAGACTTTGTTGAATTCAAAGATGGAATCGGAGATGCTGGAGCTGCAGAGTCGGCGAAATGCTGTGACTGTAAAGTTGTTATGTAAGGATGCCAAGATATTGACTGCTAATAACTAATCCAAACAGTGGAAATAATTTCTGAAGAAGAAAAAGTCAGAGACCATGGCTGCGAATCAATAAGTGCTAGATCTGTTAAGTACGATTGAAAAACAAAAGAATAATCTACTGTATCATCAGTCGGTGATTACAAATAATATGGATATCTTAAAAAATCAAGATTCTGAAATCTGTTATATGCGCGAGCGCCTGAAAAAGCTGAACTGGGATTTGCGTGAGGCTTGAGATTCATGTCAGAGAAAAAATGACCGTGCCAAAACTCATGAGGGGGCATGTTTCAAGAGAGATCGAGATCTTAATGAGGCCATTAATAAGTGTAATTCGCGGATCGCTGCTCTTGATCGGGACAAACAAGCTTTGGTACAGGAGTATATTCAAGGTAATGAAGTTTTTGAGGAACTCCAAGTGAAGTATAAAGAGTCGTAGAGGATGATGGACGCAGCTGAAGTCGAGATCAATTATTCGAGGGAGGTAGATAACAGGCTGCACCGTCTGAAGTAGGAGATGGAGCGTAGTGTGCAAATAACGAGGCAATATAGAGGCTCGTTGCTGTAGGAGAAAAAATCTCTAGAAGCTCGATGTAAAGATCTTGACGACGAACTAAACAAGGTAAAAACTGAATTTTATGAAGCTACGCAGTTGACTACGAAAAATATTACGTTGCGTGCTATGGCTATGTTGCATGCAGATGTAGAGAAATTTCGAACAGAGCGTGAGTCGATCTTGGCTGCTACAACTGAATATGTCATGGAATATGACTTACAGCTAGCACAGTTATCCTATATAGATAATTTGATGCCGAGAGTTATAAAATTGTTGAATGTACCTTCTACTGTAGTGGATGCGGCTATTCCTTCCCCTGTCTTGCTTTCATCTAGGCCTGGGGAGAGTTCGAATGTTTTTTTCCCAAAGCATGAGCAGTAGTTTCATTTGTAATGGGATAGAATGCAAGTATGTCTTTGCTATAGAAAAATGTCAAATGTTGTTGTTATCTCTATGTATAATCGAATTTGGTGATCCAACGAACGATCATATATAGATTTTGTGATGTGGTATTGTAAGTCAGTTTGAATTGTATAACGTGTATAAGTCAATTTGAACAAATCAATAAAGACTGTAATAAGATATTTGAAGGTCGTGTTACTGCCAGGTCAAATTGATTATCTCAATAAGTGACCCTCTGGGCAGCGCGTATGTAGATCCCAGTTATAGGTCGATCTGAACGACCATGATGGGACATGTATTGGATATTGCATAGCTGAATGGTGTCTCTGCCTGATCGAATTGATTGACTCAATAAGCAATCCTCGGAGAGCGTGTATGTATTTGAAGAGCTATGAAGCAGATCCCGGTTATAGGTCAAGATTAGCGACCGTGATGGGACATGTATTAAATATTGCATAGCTGAATGACGTCTCTGCCAGATCGAATTGATTGACTCAATAGCAATCCTCGGAAAGCGCGTATATATTTTAAGAGCAATGAAGCAGATCCCGGTTATAGGTCGAGTTGAGTGACCGTGACGGGACATGTATTGAATATTGCATAGCTGAATGACGCCTCTGCCAGATCGAATTGATTGACTCAATAAGCAATTCTCAGAGAGTGTATATATATTTGAAGAACTATGAAGCAGATCCCGGCTATAGGTCGAGCTGAGCGACCGTGATGGGATATGTATTGGATATTGTATAGCTGACTGGTGTCTCTGCCAGATCGAATTGATTGACTTAATAAGCGATCCTCGGAGAGCGTGTATGTATTTGAAGAGCTATGGAGCAGATCCCAGTTATAGGTTGAGATTAGCGACCATAATGGGACATGTATTAAATATTGCATAGCTGAATGGCGTCTCTGCCAGATCTAATTGATTGACTCAATAAGCGTTCCTCGAAGAGCGCATATATATTTGAAGAGCTATGAAGCAAATCCCGGTTATAGGTTGAGCTGAGTGACCGTGATGGGACATGTATTGAATATTGCATAACTGAATGGCTTCTCTACCAGATCGAATTGATTGACTCAATAAGCGATACTCAAAGAGCGTGTATATATTTGAAGAACTATGAAGCAGATCCCGGTTATAGGTCGAGCTGAGCGACCGTGATGGGACATGTATTGAATATTGCATAGCTGAATGGCGTCCCTACCAGATCGAATTGATTGACTCAATAAGCGATCCTCAGAGAGTGTATATATATTTGAAGAACTATAAAGCAGATCCTGGTTATAGATCAAGCTGAGCGACCGTGATGGGACATGTATTGGATATTGCATAGCTGAATGGTGTCTCTGCCATATCGAATTGATTGACTCAATAAGCGATCCTCGGAGAACGTATATGTATTTAAAGAGCTATGGAGCAGATCCCAGTTATAGGTTGAAATTAGCGACCGTGATGGGACATGTATTAAATATTGCATAGCTGAATGGCGTCTCTGCCAGATCAAATTGATTGAATCAATAAGCAATCCTCGGAGAGCGCGTATATATTTGAAGAGCTATGAAGCAAATCCCGGTTATAGGTTGAGCTGAGCGACCGTGACGGGACATGTCTTGAATATTGCATAGCTGAATGGCGTCTCTGCCAGATCGAATTGATTGACTCAATAAGCAATACTCGAAGAACGTGTATATATTTGAAGAGCTATGAAGCAGATTCCGGTTATAGGTCGAGTTGAGCGACCGTGATGAGACATGTATTGAATATTGCATAGTTGAATGGCGTCTCTGCCAGATCGAATTGATTGACTCAATAAGCGATCCTCAGAGAGCGTGTATATATTTGAAGAGCTATGAAGCAGATCCCAGTTATAGGTCGAGCTGAGCGACCGTGATGGAATATGTATTAAATATTGCATAGCTGAATGGCGTCTCTGTCAGATCTAATTGATTGACTCAATAAGTGACCCTCGGAGGGCGTGTATATATTTGAAGAGTTATGAAGCAGATATTATTGTAGTAATTCTTCATAGTAGGTCGATTTGAGCGAACCATATGAAGATAAGCACAATGTTGAAATAGATTTACAACATGATGATGAAAATTTGCTTTATTGAGTGAAATCTGAAGTTTCAACATGTTTAATTTCGATATAGCGTCAGTCAGCGGGTATTCCATGGATTAGGTATAGGTACTCCATCATGTGTACTTAGATCGTGAGATCCCAATCCGCTCACGCCAGTTATGATGAAGGGACACTCCCAATTTTCTGTTAACTTTCCCGCATTAGGCACTTTGCTATGTTGGGGGATTTCTCTGAGAACGAGGTCCTTGATTTTGAATTCTCAATATCGAACGTGCTTGTTATAAGACCGTGATAAAGCAAGCTGATATCTTCCCAGATTGACAATGGCTCTTTCGCGTGTTTCTTCGATCATATTCAGGTTACATGCAATCTAAAATTTATTTTCTTCATCTGTCATCTCGTGATCGTGTATTGGGTGATGATACTGAGTGGGTATTATGGCTTCCGTCCCGTAGGACAGTAAGAATGGAGTACAACCTGTTGCTATTCTCGGAGTTGTTCGATATGCCCAAAGTACATGTTAATTCGTTCACCCAATTCCCTTTTTTGTCATCTAAACATTTTTTGAGTCCGTCCACAATCGTTCGATTAGTAATTTCAGCTTGTCCGTTTCCTTGAGGATAGTAAGGGTTTGATGGGGAGTGAATGATATTGTGCTTATTGAGGAACGCGACGACTTTGGAGCCAACGAACTGTGGTCAATTATCGATTCTGATAAGATGCGGTCTGCGGAACCGAATGATAATGTGCTCCCAGATGATTCTAATGACTTCTTCTTCTCGTGTTCGGTACAAAGGGACTACCTCTACCCATTTAGTGAAGTAGTCCGTAGCGACCAACAAATGCATTCGTTTTCCTGGTGCTGTAGGAAATTCTCCTACGAGATCGAGAGTCTATCGTCTGAATGGCCAGGTAACTCGGCTTGATTATAATTTGAGCGCTGGGGGTAGTATCTTAGGACCGTGACGTTGACAAGGGTCACATTTGCAAGCGTACTCGATCGCTTGTACTTTTATCTTAGGCCAGAACATTCCTTGCGTTAAAGCTCTATTTGCAAGAGACCGTCCTACGGCATGGGACCCGCATGTGCCTTCGTGCAGATCGTGCAAGAATTGTTGTGCTTCATTTTTGGATAGGCAGAGGAGTTATGGACCAGTGACTGATATTTTGTAGAGGAGGTTATCCTGGACAATATATCTACGGGAATTGTCGATTAATCTCCGCCGTTCTGTAGGATCCTCTGGGAGTGGGTCATCAAATTTTTTGTGAGGTCCAATGTATCTGATGAAAGGCTGTCACCAATTACTTCCGATCTCCTCGTTGCCCCCAGTATTAATGGCGTTGGATACGGTGGCATTAATGCTTGCTGGGGGTAAAAATGACATCAATTTTTAAATAGCGAGCTTCTGATCCAAGGACCCCAGCAAGGTAAGCGAGTGCATCTGAATGTCTATTTTCTCCCCTTGGCAAATGTTCCATAGAAATTGTCTAAAATTTGTTCATTCGTTCGACCACTGCAGCAGCATAGTCAATCATTTTCCCATTTAGCTTGATAAATTCCCGCGTGATGATTGACGATCAGTAATGAATCGGTGTTGACAGAGAGTTCTATTACGCCCAGTGTGAGAGCCATGTCCAAGCCATGAATTAGTGCCTCATATTCTGCTACATTGTTGGTTACTTAGAAATTGAGGTGAATGGATTTTTCGAGCCGATCATTGGAAGGAGTAATAAGAACAATCCCCACTCCTGAACCGGCCGGTCCGACGGAGCCATCCGTCAAAAGTCGCCAACCTTTCTTTGTTACCCAATCGGACTTCTCTTCAGACTATACTGTGAGTGGTTCATCTTTGTTCTCATCAACATCTTCTTCCCAATCAGGATCATCTACTGGAAAGTCAGCTAGAAAATCTGATATAGCCTGACCTTTCTTAGAGTGGCGTGGCCCAAAATGGATGTCGCGTTCTCCGAGTGTTACTGACCATTGCTGAATACGTCAAGATTTTTCGTGCTTAGATAAGATTTCACGGAGTGGATAGTTCGTAGATACCCGAACAACGTGGTCTTGGAAATATTATTTCAATTTCTGCTACGTATAGACGAGAGCCAAAAGAAGTTTCTCGATCTTGGTGTATCTTATTTCAGCGGGGGTCAGAGTCTTGCTGATAAAATAGACTGGTTTCTCGGTCATTTTATCAAGTTGGAGGTGGATGGAGCTGAGAGAAGTATCTGTGATAGCTAGGTATACTGTTAGTTCTTCTCCATCTGTTGGTGTACTCATAACTGGTGGTTTACCCAAATGTTGTTTGAGTTCGAGGAAAGTTGCTTCGCATTTATATGTCCACTCGATCTCATGATCCTTTTTTGAATTTCCCCGCGATGTACCTTGTTTTAGCAGATCGAATAAAGGTCAGCATCTGTCAGATGATTTGGACACAAATCTGTTAAGTGCTGCGATCTTCCTGATTAGTTTCTGAACATTTTTTTTTTATCTTTGGTGAAGGCATAGCCAGGAGAGCTCATATGCGTGATGGATCAGCTTCAATTCCTCATTTACTGATGAGGTGGCCCAAGAATTTCCCGGATTGTACTCTGAACTGGCATTTGTTAGGATTCAAACACATTTTGTAAGCTCGCAAAATCTCAAAAGTTGTTCGTAAATCTGCCAGATGGTCTTCTTTCTTGAGACTCTTGCAAAACATGTCGTCGATGTAAACCTCCATTGCTTTACCGAGTTGATCTTTGAACATTTGCCTCATCAATCTCTAATAGGTAGCGCCGACATTTTTCACGCCGAAAGGCATGACCTTATTGAAATACAGGCCTTGTTCGGTGATGAATGCAGTCTTGTCTTGATCTTCAGGGAAAAGTGGTATCTGATTGTACCCTGATGCAACATCCATCATAGAGAGGAGCTCATACCCTGCTGTTAAGTCGAGTAGATGGTTGATTATTAGAAGTGGAAAACTATCTTTTGGAGTGTGTCAATTGAGATCTGTGAAATCGACGCAGATTCTGATCTTGCCATTTTTCTTTGGGACTGCGACAATGTTCGAGATCCAGTCCGGGTAAACAGCTTTGCGGATTAAACCGACCTCAATCAATTTATCGATCTGTTTATTTAGTTTGTCTCGTATCTTTGGTGCCAGAGTTCATTTCTTCTATTTAACCGGTTCCGCCTTCTCTTTCAGCTCCAGCTTGTGGCACGCCATGGCTGGATCGATCCCTGACATTTCGTGGAATGTCTACGCATAAACATTGTGGTTATCCGAAAGGAATTGTATGATATTTGAACATTCCTCCGTGCTCAAGAGGGTGCCGATGTGAGTTCCTCTTTGTGCACCGTTGATCTCGATATATTCTGTTGGTTCGGCGCTTGGCAGCTGATGTTCTACTGGTATTGAATGCTGTAATTACTATGTTGAAGCTGCTGTAGCTGGCTTAGCTTCAATTGTATTATCGCAAGCTCGGGCTAATTTTTGGCTGCCTTTGATATCGTAGATCCCTCAATTCCAGTCGAACAGAAGTGCTTGATGATATGTTGAGGGAATAGCTTTCATGTTATGCAGCCATGGTCGTCCCAGGATACCCAGGTAACGGGATTTTGTATTGATGACGTAAAAAACTACGTCAAGTGTGACTGGTCCGGCCGTGATGAGAAGTGTAATTTTTCCCACGCATTCTTCTTTGGAACTGTTGAATCCAGAGACGATGATGTCACTTGGCTCGACTCTGTCCGCTAAACCCATTTGGTCGATCGTGCTCTGGAATAGTAGTTCGATGCTGCTGCCAGTGTCTGCCATCATTGTATGTAAAACTATGTTCTTCATTTTTAACATGATGACGAGAGCATCATGATGCAGGAAGTTGACGTGACGTACGTCACAGTCTTCGAAAGAAATCCCAGATCATCGGTTCCTGGATTCTGGCAACAAACGAGCTTCTTTATCTACCTTTGTCAGATCATGGCATTGTCCAACGCGCCTGCGTTTGAATCTGTTGGAGTGGCTGACTGTCTGAGTCTCGATGAAGTATTGATGTTTTTGCTCATTCGCTTCATCAGTCTGGACGACCGTGATTTCAGTTTTGTAGCTGCCATCTTTATAACTTTTTATGTCCACAATATATTCGAGCATCCGACCATGCGAAAATATACTTAAGAGGAAAAGTTTCAACACCAAACATTATTCCGTGTCATGATGGTGGATCTTGTGGAGAATGCAGTACGATTTTTCTGGTGTGGGTTTAAGAGTATTGACATTTTTGAAGAGCTTATCATTTTGCAGTAGCGGATATATGTTTGCAATAGTAGTTGTCAACTGTGTTATGCGCGGAACTGGTCTCTTTTGTCCTTGGCGTGTTCGATCATCATAGGACTTGAAACATTTCTTATCACCTCCATAGTCTTTACTGCTGTTGCGAGTACGTTCTCCAATATGATCGTTGGTAGATAGAGCGATGCGCTGAGGTCTTTGTTTTTCAGTAGTCAGTCTTTCGAGGTCGATGAAATTGTTGACCTTTTCCATCATATCCTCTAATGTCTGCGGCTTGTTGTGGATCAGATCTTCCTTGACTCATCCATCTATGAGTAACGCATTGGTGAAAGCGAAGATCGTGATCTTTTTGTCGAGGTTATCGAGCTTTTGAGTTAGCCCAATTTTTTATATGGTAAATGTCTCCAATCTTTCCCCTGACGCTTGCTTGAGATTAAACAAAGAGTAAAGACTGTCCTCCTTGTCTTTATTATGCAAATAGTTCTTGATTAACAGTTCGCGAAGTTGCTCGAAGGTGAGGATAGATCCTTCATCAAGTGTGTGAAACCATGTAGAGGCTCGCCTTTTAAGCTGGTGGGAAATAACGGCAGAGGATGTGGTTGGAGGAGGAATATAGTCCCAAAGAATCTTGAAATTCTTGGACGTATTCCACAGGACCCCCCCTTTGTATTCTGAATCGTTGGAGTGCGAAAACTGGTTGGTACTTCTTCGTCTAGCAACTCCTGTACAAGTGGACTCTTTTGCAACCTTGCATAGTTTCTCCTCCCATTGAGTATTTGAGCATCTAAGACCTCTTTGATGCGCTTGTCCACCTATTCTGGAGTGAGGTGTTGCCGAGACGTGACAGTTCATCTTGTTGTTGGTCCTCTCGCAGGATTGTGCTCTCCTGTTGCTTCTCCCATGTGGTCATAGACTGAAACTCCAGGTTTTTCCCTGTTTTGCTCCTCTTGTGGTTGTAGATCTATTACCGCTCCAGTATGTAACGGTGGATTGATGTGACTCCGAGGCAGGACTGGTTCTTGCTGAATCTGAGGAAGTGCGGTATTTCTACCTCGATGTGCCAGGCGATCATGGACTGATATTATCGAGGCGGCGGGCAGAGCGTTCTGCTGTCTCGGATTTGCCGTTATTTGAGCTTGTAGTGCCATGATAGTATCCTGCATACTGGCAAGCTATTTCTCCAGCTCCATTCATTGCTCGGTTTCTGCCTGTACAGTCATTCGCAATCCATCACTCCTTCAGCCGCTTCAGGCAGGCGTGGTTGATTTGTCTTGATTTGCCATCTTCAAAGATAAATGCGATGAAAACTGGATCGGAGAACGCTGAGTGTAATCTTCGTTCCCACAGACGGCGCCAAATGTAATAGCCTATTTTCGTATTGCCGAAGATAGCGTTTTACACCTTCGAAATCTAGTATGTTTAGTTATGAACAGGAAACAAACAACACTAGATTTAGCGTAGAAAACCCTGAATGGGGAAAAACCACTACCTCTCCTGAGGATTGTAGGAAGATAGAGATGTATATTTAGACTGCTAACTATTAAAAAGAGAGAGAGAGAGATGTAGAAATGATCTCTTAGAGGTTCTCAGAGCAGCCTCCTTAGATTCGTAGCTATCTAGTCTTTTTTATAGGTCTTATAA